>JAPZEB010000008.1:3074077-3089330 GCA_029783705.1 Chaetodon striatus
ATGTTATTGGGTATGCCTTAAAGTTTAGTACAGTTTATGGTTACAGACAGCATTTACAGACGGCGATACTTCCCTCCGGTGGACACAATGCGCCACTAGATCTTGTGCTATTTTTTATTATTTTATTTTGAAAGTACTTACCGGAAGTATCTCAGTGTAATTGCTAGTGACCTGCCACAAGCACAAAGGTGTAGTAACGCAGTGTCACCACCAGAGGGAAGTATATAGATAGGATTACATTGCTCATTTGCCAGGTATCAGTTTAGCAAATGGGGAGACTAAATCTATGGTAAAGACAGACACAATAACATGATTTGTTCTAGTAAACACTGTTTTAAATAAAACGTTCAAGTACACAGCACAGTTGTGCACTTATCAACTGCTTACTGTCATGAAAGTGAAGGAAAAAGAAATCACTTTGTCCACTAGGAACTGAGCTGATTCTTAAATGAGTGTGACCTTTAGAGTAATAAACTGTACATTTCAATACATACTCGTAACACTGGATGTCACCATTTTCAAAGGTTTCTCATGTCAATCATCTCCAGTCTCAGATCTGTTTGAGCTCAGAAATGACATATTGTGTAAATAAAGATAACCCCCCAGTCAGTGAAAAGATGAACATGTCTCAGTTTATTTATGTACAGATGTTCAGATGAAACGATGGAGTCAAGTACAGAGGCATTTAGATTTCTGACAAACTTCAGAAAAGTAAGACTGACAACTGGAGTATTTCATTTTACAACAAAAGCCCCCACTGGACAAAGAAAAAGCTTGCCTAAATTACTGAAGGAAAAACAAAACCATGCTCTAAGATTGAGACTGTAAAATATGTACACTTCTACAATCCTGACTGTTTTAATCTGTGCATATTTCATAGAGTAGACGTCGATTTAAAAGCTTTTGATTTCTGTCAGTATTTTGAAAAAAAAAAATCTCCATTCAAATTCCCTCTAAATAAATAATCAGTTTCAAACATACAATACTTCAATCTCAAGCCATGACGATTTCAAAGGAACAAAAACGACACACACCTTACCTAAATCACAAAATCGTTTAGTAGTACCACCAAACAAAACAGTGCATTGATATTACTTATTAAACTCACAAAATTAAACCATCTTTTTTCGTCTACAGGTTCATTCATAAAGCCCCTTTATGTTTTCACCAGCCATGTTGCTTTTCTTGGACAAAAACTTGTTTACCTGCAAACTAAAGAGAAAATCTCAGCAGCTACAAGCAAATGTGTCTGGTGTAAACATCCCAACCTGGTATTACTTCTTTAAAACCACATTAATAAGTAGACTTACTCTTTAACAAAACTCAGTTAAAAACTGAAAATAAAACTTTAAGCTGCCGTAGATCTCAAAGGCCAAAAATGCTGTAAAGACTGCAGTCTTTACACTGCTTTTGTGACACCATGGCGTTAAGTGATGAACCATGGGAAATGTTTCAACTGCTTCAATAAAATATGACATAAAAGAACCAGCAAAGCCTTTTTTTTGCAACTTTAAACCCTCAGAACCCGCCAGATGATTTGTGACGTGAAGTCAATAAGACCAAAGGAAAAAAAAAATAATCAAAAGAACCAAGATGTTATTTGGGCACGGGTGAGTGGACAAGACACGTCCTCACAATTTATTAGCAGATTGGTCACAAGAAAAAAAGCAACATGTTTACAGAGAAATTGAAATGGATGAAAAAAATGACAGCACACATGGGAACAGATATATGTACGTATAAACTGATGTGTAACTATGTCACATTTCTGTACAGTGGCCAACCCTTTCAAACAAGTACATGAGTACACAAGGATGCAGTAAAGTAGTACATGAGTATGCAGATGTTTGTCAGCTCCTCTGTATTGCATGCATTCTGTATTCTACTGAACCAAGGTGCTTCTGCGTGCAGACTGATTTTCAACGCCTGCGTCAAAACTATGAGGATCTCACACTCGCACGTGCAAACACATACGTGACACATTCATACAATCACACATACAAACACACACGCACACACACACACACACACGTGTTTCCCCTCTACCCTCTTTGTCACTCAAGGAAAAAAAACTAAACAAAAACTAAAACACAACTCCTCCCGCACCAGTTCGTCTTCCCCAGAATGAGGGAATAAATTAGCTCCATAAAATGCTTCTTTATAAAAGAAAAATAGATATTTATATAACTGTACACCTTATCTATACAGCATAAAGACAGGGAGCACAGGAAGAAGGGAAATTTTCTCCAGAAATAAGACAGATTCTGGCTCTAGCACCCTTGTCCCTCCAACGCATGCGTCACTCTTCTTTTTTAGCGGGAGATGGAGCATTCCTCACTCTGCCCAGCTGGGCCAGTTCTCCAGAGAACGGCAGGACTTTACAACGAGTCTCCTTCTTTTCATCCTTTCATCCATTCTTTACTTTTCTGTGTCCAGGACAGGACTAAATGAATGAGCTGAGCACAGGGAAAGCCCCATCTCTCTCTCTTTCTTGGTTTGACACTTGAGTCGGACCAGTTCTGCCTAGTGCTGGTCTCGTCTGATCCGTCCAGCGGCTCCATCGTCAGTAGCTCTATTGCAGTTCAGTCCACTCGGTGGGCAGCAAAACACCCAGGGTCCCCTCACGTGACCCTTTCATATGGACACCCTATGCTTCTCAGCCAGAGTCTGAGTCACTTGTATCTGAGGATGAGGAGGAAGAGGATGATGAAGAGGAGTCTGAGGAGGAGCTACTGGCGCTGAGACGTGACGGCTGGTTGTGCTGCTCTGTTGCAGGTTTCTCTGCTGGGGAAAAGACCAGAAAGCAATTATTAGACAACAAAAGTTAAAACATTAAAACACACAGAAAGATGCTGCACTTTCTCTTATAACTTATAAAAACCTTTAACAGTACAATTTTTATACAGTTTAGATCTGTATGTCTCATTAGAATATATTATTTTTGATTATAATCAGAGGTTACTCTAAAGTAATTTTGTACACAGACTAAAAGCCTCTGTGGGAAAAAATAAAGAGCTTGTTTTAAAATGTAACAAGAGGAAACTGAATGACAAAATCGAAATGGCATCTTGAAGTTTAATGTGACAAAGCCAGCCGCTCAGAGAAGAATACACCACAAAAATGTATGAATGCCTGACATAACCTTCTTCCTCCACTTAAATTTAAAAAATATGGAAGCTTTTACTCATGCTCTAACACTGTACTCTTTAAAAACAGCAGTATAGGGGACTTACGTTTGGTCTTGACAGGCTTCTTTCCAGAGTTGAGCTGACCACTGACGTCCATCAGTCTTCTCTCCAGCTCCAGTTGTTTCTCCAGAGCGAGCTCTTCCCGAGATTTGCCAGCAATGTTATTTTTACTTGCTGCATACAAACAGACGAGAAACAATATCCATAAGATGGGGGTACTGTGCTGCATTATCAAAGAACTACAAATCCTCAAGACCAGAGGACTCATTAAATATTAAAGACAAAATTAAAATTTTATCAAAAAAGTGAAAAGACAAATCTGCATGATTATGGACCTTAAATATGCAACTGTATTATGATATCTTCTACGAACCATATGGCTTTCGAGGTTTCTTCCTCAAACACGTCATGACGTATCTCTCCAGTTCGCGCAGCGTTGATGGCTTCAGGGTCTCAAAGTCTATCTCGATCTCCTCTGGGTTGGTGTCTCGGAGCGAGGGCTCACGGGACTGGATGATGTAAACAACGCGGCCCAGCTTCTCACCGGGCAGCTTGTTGATGTCAAGGCTGAGTTGACGCTTCTCATCATACGACATGGGTGCCGTCTCTTCCTCTTCATCTGAGTCAAAATGACTCACTATGGGATCGTGGACCGGATGAGGCATGCTAAACGTCATGCCGCCCTTTTTGGTTCTAATGAAAGACAGGAGAGAGGGAGACGGAGAAAGAGACCGTTAACAGATGATTGATGGGTTACCTTTCCAAGCCTACAGTGAGCAAGCACACACACCTTATATGGCTTGTATGGATGGCGTACTTTTTCTAAATGATACTTAATTTGCACTACAGTAACAATTTCTTAACAAATCATGTAGCAATCTGTCTGACTCTGTGCTGTAGTGTGACTCTTTTTAGACTTCTTACACACATTTCTGGGGCAGCAAATAGCTTGCAACACAAATAATTCCAGCATAGTCCCATATGTGTCAGTACTCACTTGCTCTTGTTGTTTTTCTTGCTTGGTGCTTTTTTGACTGGCATTACAGGACCGGGTGTTGCTCTGTTGCTCTTGGGTTTTGGAGTCTTGGTGATCTTGGGGGTCTTGGGCGGTCTTATAGGTGTTATCTCTTCCTCTATCTTCCGATGCTTCTCTTTATCGACCTTTTTCTTCTTTTTCTTGTCCTTCTTCTCTTTCTTTTTCTTGGGTTTGATGATAGGGCCCTGTGAGAGAGCAGTCAGCTGCTCATGCACAGCTTTTAGCTGAGGGGAGACAGAAGGACAGATGTGTCAATGGAATATCGAAAAAATGATATAGCAAAATCACGATACACTTTGCGTGTGTGTACAAACCTGTTCCTGCAGCTCTGCCAGACGGTTTGCCCTCTCCTCTTCTGAGTCAGAGCTGGGGCTGCTCTCGCTCTCTTCACTCTCACTGCTGAGCTCACTTTCAGATGAAGATGAAGAAGAGGAGGAGGAAGATGAGGAGCTAGGGGGTGCTGGAGGCTCATCTGGCATCTTAGCAAAGCAGAACTCAAAGACATCCTAAAAGGATTAAATAGTATGTCAGTTAACCAGTTTTAAAAAAGTGTACACTGATGACTTGAGGCACACGACCGTGAGGTAAAGAAGTGACACTAGCAGTAGTATTTAAAAACTACAATAATTCTAAATTGTTTCAGTGGAAATAGTGCATTACCTGCAGTTTTCTGGCCATGCCCACCACATCATGATCAGGCGGGTTATACTTGTAGCAGTTTGAGAACATCAGTCTAACGTCAGCTGAAAATTGCTGGGCGTCACGATACTCTCTGCTGTCCATCTTCCGCTAAAGACAGTAAGAGAGAAGAGAATTAAGCCACACACTGAATAAGGGGAAAAAAAGGGTGTGTTCCACACTGTCTGGTGTCACTGGAAGTACCAGTTCTAATTAACCTATAAATAGGCCACACCTTATAGTGAACTCTCATTCTCCATTACAGAAAATATAAGTTGAGAAGGTAAGAGTATTTCAGTAAGCAGGACTGGAGAACAGATTACACCCAGTTTGTCTTTTTGGACAAATGTTGACAGTAGTGTGTATTTTCCTAAGGCAAGTACCTTGATGGTGCTAAGATCCATGGGCTGCTTAATGATGTCGTGGTAGTCGTGAAGACCAAGTGATGAGGCATCAACAGGCTTGTAAAACGGCCAGGCATAAGCTGCGTGCTTCTTTGACAGAAGCTCCTTCAGAACCCCATTGCAGTAGCGCAGCTGGGGACTCAGTTTGCTGCGGCGCACCGGCGGTGGCACCATGGAATCTGGTAGATCCTTCTTGGGAGGCTTGATGGCTCGTCCACTCACTCCTCTCCTGCCCCCAGACGCTGCTTTGTTACCCATCATCACTGTTCCACAGCCCATACCTAAACCCATTCCCATGCCCATGCCCATCCCCATGCTCATGCCATGGCTGAGGCCAAGGCCTTGGTTCATCCCCAGGCTGGAGTTGTGGTCCACTCCCAGAGAAGTGAGGGTGAGCGGGGAGTCGTGCCCACTGCCCATCCCCAGGCTGATGCCACTGACACCCATGGTGCTCATGATGGGCATGGCTACGGTGGTTGGGGTGGTGGTGTCTGCTTTCCTTTTCACACCTTTTTTCTGTGATTGAAGAAGAGAAGGTGATTTAGAAAAGGGTGTTTGGTCTCTGGTCTTTTTTTTTTTTTTTTTAAACGTTGAAATCTGACTACACAAATACAACATGTATAGTGTGAAGCACTACCTTAGCAGTGGGCTGTGTAGGAGGCAGGCCAGTAATGGTAGGGATGCTTTGTTCAGTTGTTAGAATAGGGGGTAGGCTCTTAGTCACGTGTGTCTGTGGGGGGGTGGAGAGGATGGAGTCAGGTGTTTCTGGGGTTGGAGGCGAGTACGCTGACTGGGAAACAGCTGGGACCTGATGAGCTGTTGTCACTCCTCCAGAGACTGGGAGAGAGATGGGAAGGGGGCAGATTTAGAAAAAACAAATTTTCAGTGAAAAGGTTTGTGCTCAAACATACAAGCATTAAAAAGTGTATATGCTTGTATGATATTTGCAGACTTGACACATCTGAATGTATTAGCCTGCTTGCAGCAAATGCTCACCTGCATTGCCTCTGCCTTTTCTGCCAGGTTTGCCTGGTTTGATCCGCGGAGGGGGAGGAGGTAGCTCTAGTTCCTCTTGGGGCATCTGAGCCACTTTCTGCAGGAAGGCCTTTTCCAGAGACTGAGCCATCAGTACAATATCATCTGTAGGCTGCAGGAAGAAATTTGGGAAAATGTTTATGATGGTAGAAAAACAAAGTATTATGCAGTTAATATCAATACTTACTTTCATATACACAATAATACAGTAAGAAAATTGACAAATGTAAAACTTTATTTTACAAAATGGTTCCTTCACTTTCATAACATTTTGCATTGGATGATTTCAAGGGATTATATATCTTTCAATCAATTCTTATAATGCATTTTGTAGACATAAATCAGCATGTTTACCACATGTCAACATTATCTTGACGGATTTCTGGGGCTTTAACTTTCTCACCTACACACACACACAGACACACACACACACTTACCTTGTTATAAATGTAGCAATTGGTAAACATGGTGTTGAAGTCCTGCATGCACTCACTGGCACTGCGGTAGTAGTTATTTTCTAGTCTCTTCTTTATAGTGCCCATGTCCATGGGATTTTTTATGATCTTATGATAGTCCTGGAGGGAGACAGAGACACTTTCAGGATAAGAAACAGTGGCTACTACATCCCCGAATTACTATCTAGGCTTGATTGACATTTTGATATTTCATTTTGTGAAAAGGCATTAGGTTCATTTTACAAATACGGTTGGTCCCTCCTCTTGACAGAAGGAAATCAAAGTCCAATTTTTGGATTCACACTTACAGGCAGGTTGAGTTTGACTGCATCTACAGGTTCATGGAAGGGCCAGGCAAAGTGGTGCCTCCACAAAGACTTGAGCAGGACTTTCTGTAGGAACTGAAGCTGGTTGGTCATCCTCCCCTGTCGGTTGGGGTCTTTCACCGGGGGCTGTGGGGGTCCCGCAGGGGCCATAAGACTGAGGGGGGGCATCCCAGGACTCTCAAAGCCCTCATAAAGCAGTGAAGGTTTTCTGATGCGTTTTCCGGCTGTGGTGGAACCCTGGTCCATCGTTGTGACTCCCATAATCCCAACCTCAACCCCGACAAGGGAGCTGTAGAGAGCAGTTGACAGACTAGTTCACTATTTGGCAATTGTCATTACTTGTTAGAATAATGCCAGGACTGATGTGTACTAGAAAAGGTATAAACATAGCCTATTTCTCTCTCAAGCTGAAAAGGGTTTGCTCTTCACCTCAACAAGATCATCAATTGTTGACTTTAACAGACAAACTACTATTATGTCAGTTTGTTGACTAATACTTTGAGCCAGGCACATAAGCTGCATGTGCGGGTGCTCCAAGTGGAGTTGCAAGAGAAGACCTCATTTGCTCACACCTCTATTTGAGTATACATTCAACTTTACCAAAAAAAAAAAATGAAAAAAAAAAAATCACATGTAACCATTCCCATAAACCCTGGGATCAATATGAAAACTAATTATCTTTGTGTCATCCTGACATAATAGCGTTTTTGTCGGCATACATTGTATGTCATCTTATTAATTTGAATAGAATTTGCTCCTTTACCACAATATAGTAGTCAGTGAAATCCCCTTTACAAGGCAGTAAGTCACACGTTCTAAGCATTACATAGCAAGTATACATCTGTCTGACTTGGAATTTTCTCCTGCCAAATCAGCACTCCCTGTCCCCAGAGTATAGGCATGACTTCCACTTCCTCCACTTAACATGTATCTCTTCGATTACACAGACATATTCCACCACATTAGCCTTCAGGTAAAATATCCTTCCAAAAAAAATGTGGACTTTTTGGAGTTTTTCAACAGAAACGACCATAACATGCTCGAAAATGTCATTAACTTATTACTAGCCACTTATCCATGGTAATGATCTCTTAACTCTCAAGTTAACATTCTGGTGTGCTGTGCACACCCACTTGATACATCATCAGTTGTACTATTGCTCTGTGGGCCACTGCAGTTTGTAGAGTTAATACGTAGTTACTTCCACAGGGGCAGCGAGCAAGACTGCACAGAGAGTGAGTCAGGGGCTGACATGGGCCTTTAAAAACTCCATCACTGCTCTACATCCAGGAAAGTGGCTGCGCTAGCTTGTAAAAGCAGCAGAGGGAGTTCCTGTTAAACTCTGATGCAGCTGGGTTGCCATGTTCTCACACCACCAATGACACAGACACTTCCAGCATCTCTACAGGGTTACCTGGTCCCTTGTTAAAAAGCAATGATGTGGGTAAAAAAAAAAACTCTGAGAAGATTACTCGTGTTTTACCAATCATAGGCTATTTTAACTTCCTAGAATGAAGTTATACACTAAAAGACTGCTGCCTTTTCAAAAAGCTAGAATTTCGGGAGTCAGACCCTGAGCTAGTTTGAGCTGATAGAAATAACAACTTCAGATAGAAATAGCAACATCCCCACCCCATTTAACTTAGTACTGATCGTAATGGCTGTGATGCTACAAATGCTCCAGGATGATAGACACTAGGTCTGTAGACATTTGGAACCTGGCTGCTGTTGAGGAATGTAGGTCTGTGTGCTACGTAAGCATCTCTGCAATCACAGATGAATGCATGTTCTACATTTAAAAAATGCCTGCACCGCTGGCTTTGAGGACAGGGAATGTAAGCATCCACTTCCTCCACTGTCAAAAGCATGAACTCACCATAGCCGACCTCCGCTGGTCTACTGATAATGCAAAACAAAACTTGACTTCAAGACCAAAAGAATTCACCTGCTAAAAATGATTTCCTATCAAACATTTTCATCTACAGTGTATTAATTATCACATAGTTGATGTCATTTTGCCAAGTTTGGACTGCTAATTAAGAGCATGTTGAAGCAATATATGTAAGGACTATGTAGTTTGATAATGTTTTAAATAAAAAGGCCCTTTGGGTTGGTGTATACCTTACTGATGCATCGTATTTATGCACTACCTGTACCACAGGCTTATGGCGTAGTGGGTAGACATGGCTAGAAATTCATCAATTTCAAATCTATTTCTTAATAACAGGCATTCGGTTTTGAATGATACAACTTCTGGAAACACATTTGACAGTTAGTGTACTTTATTATTTTAAAAAAGGGAAAGTATTCATGTACATAACATTAACAACACTAAACAAAAACACTTGTGTTAACTGCAAACCGGATTAACAAATTAGTATCAGTAAAATTGGGTATGGTGAAAACACAACACAAAAGGAAATTGATAATTAAGTACAATGGAGTTATGCTATAAATTAGAATTAAATCTAAATGAGCAACCCACAATGAAAGTTGCTACGTAGCTAGGGTTGAGTGACATTGAGCGATGTAACCAGGCAACCGTCAGAAGCACACACATGGAAAGCTTATGTTACACCCTTGCCATTAAACGTGAATGCAATGTTGTCGTACCAGTGATCACAACAACCCCTTTTCGTCACATGGCTGCAATAACAACCCGGCAAAACAAGCCCCATCTGCCTTTTTAGCATCATCTGGCGTAATATTGCTAATGGTCGTCAACACTATGGCTTTCTTCTCCGCCAGAATACATCATAACGTTACCAGAAGCTAACTCTAGTCGTACTCTGTGTCCTGTTTTGATCCTTAATTACACAATTCATTACTATTATGTAAATAAGCACGCCGGCTGACGGTCTAGTTTCAATTAACATTATATAGGAGAAAAGCTTGGGTCTGGGACGCTAATGCTAGCACTGCTAGCACCATCTGCCTGGCAGCGGGAGAGAGAGCGGCCAACGGCAGAGGCGCTCCGAAGATGGCGCCGGCGTAGTGCGAACAACAGTCGCAGCTTTTTACAACCCACAAACACAGTTTATTCCAAACCATGAATATCGCTTCTAATTCCTTTAACGACGCGGCAAAATTCTTCCTGTAGCACATTCACTGTCCATTTCCCTCTTCCTCTCGTTTTACAGCAAACACAGGCTGTCAGCAACGATATTTTGAGGGGGGAAAAAACACTCACAAGAAATGTTTACAATATCCCCTCTGATGGAAAGCTGAGAGTCAATTTTACCGGTAGATACCTGTCAAGGAGCGGGTTAACAGCCATATCCATCAGGATGGATCCGGATTCTGTTTTAAGCTAGACTCAGTCCTGGATCCGTCTCTGTTCGTCAGTTCTCTCCGCTCCTCGGCACGGCGAACTCCTCTATTCTGCTTCGTTGAAATGGCGACGGTAGGACTACACCCGGCACTTTATAGACAGACCACTCACCCTATTGGGTAGACTACCTCAGCCTGTCCACGCCCTCTGAGTTACCATTCGCTACTTACCATGTCCGTCAAAGTCACCACACCCCTAGATACTGAGACTTCACTGACAATCTTTCGGGCCAACCTATTCGCATGCTTTTGCTGTCCGTCAAGGAAATTGCAAAATACTATTGGCCCAGCCAGTCCGTAATACAGATATGCTGTCTGTAACAGGCTCCTCCATTTAATCCTGTACAAAATGCGATGGCACCGAAACCACCCTCCTCCTTATCAGATTACATTACGTCAACGTGTGCAAAGCGACGGCGGGGATTGGTCAATAAGGTTGTAACGCGGGCTTCCAGGGTAAATACCAAGAAGCCTATTGGTTCTTCCACCAGGTCACGCGTACCACTGAAGAGCCTCTCCCCACGAGCCCTCTGCTTACCAGAATATCCGCAGTTTTGTCTTTCCGAAGAGGCGCACAGCCGCCATCTTTAAGTGCAATGACACAGAGCATTATATTAGAATTACTAACAGCAGGTGAGTCAAAACACCAAGCAAAACATACAAAACACCACATGATTCGCGAACAAACATATCTTAAATAACTAGAATTCAATCTAATGCATAAAAAGGCGACCATTTGAAAACACTAAACCAGACAAGGCCTCCATGGCTCAAACCCCCCCAAAAGTACTTTGAATCAAGGCTTGCAATAATATCTGCGTGTGAAACTAAGAGGCTGTATCCCTTTTAGTTGAACGAATTATAAAAAGACCACACCCAGACTAGATCAGGACAACAACCAACTCTCCACTGAATGACACAGCAGTTTTCTCCTCACTGACCTCAGACTACATTTGATCAAGTAAATGCTGCTTTTTTCCCCACCTACACTGTTTGGACAATCACATTAGCAAATACTGTAATTAAAACAATCTAAACGAAACGAAAAATAATCTTGTTGTAGGTTTGAGAATGTCAATACCATACCTGACCTTTGTTAGTTTACAAAAGAGCCCAAACCACAACTTAAAAAAAAGATCACACAATGTTAATTTAAAAGTAATTACATCTTCACGAGCCTTGTGATCTTTAAAAGCGACCGACACGATCTCAAATTCAACAACCACACAAAATGGTTACCTAACCACTGTACGCCCATCCCCCACACCAAGGTTACAAATTCCCCACAATGTCACTCAAATACACGATGAAAGTAACACTTAATCCTTGCAACATTAATAAGAACTTAATTTTTCACAACTTTACGCTGTAAAAACCGAGAAAAACTACGAAACAAAGGAAAGTTCAATTATCCAAAAGACAAACACACATTTGTAAAGTATGACATAAAAATCTTAAATTTAAAATAAATACAAATGTCGACTTGTAAATCCCAAAATAATGCGAAACCTTTCTTCAAATAATCTTCTTGTCTTCCACCTCGATACTTTTTAACCAACACATTTCCCTCAAACATGTCCGCCTTCTTCCCCCCATTCCCTGCGCTGGGTGGGGGAGGGGAGTCATGTGATGAAATAAGGCTGAGCGCACTGTTTATCGAAACTTCGACACGTGGCAATCCGCAATGACCACAGTAAAATATATCCACAGTATGTCCTTCGTCGTTAAACGTCATCTCCATGCACTTCCTATGATTTATACATGGTATAAGGGTCAGATTTGGGGATAAAGTTGGCAAAATATCCGAACAAAGAGCATACTTTCCGCTGGAGTTGGCTGGCTCCGATTGGTCAAGCTTGACCACGTGACAAAAACGATTTTAGTATTATTGATCGTCCTATTTTCCCAAAACTTCCTCTATTGTAATCCGTGTATGATCGCAATAATCCTTTAAGTGTCATGTGTAGTTTCTCAGTTTGTCTCAAAGGGGTAAGTAATGTCTGTTTTCTCCAGTTGACGATTGCTGTCGAGCTCAGATGTGTTGCAACAGGAAGCATTGCGCATGCGCCCCTGCTATGAAGACGCATTGCCAACGAGAACACAAGAGGCTGATCCCAAAGCAGTTTCGCGTTTTTTTTTCCCGTGTGATAAATGTCGAGATCCCTGTGTTCTCTGGAAAGGAGGTGGGATCCAGCTGGAGACGAAATGACGAGGTTGATTTCCAAATTAAAGCAGGAATGAATAGAAACGCATTGTCCGCAGGTTGTGTGAAAGAATAAGGCTTTTAAGAATATGATCATTTTAAGAAATCAAGATGATGAAATGTAACTTTAGAGAGTCAGGCCAGTTCCAAATTGTCAAAATCTAAAACCATAATTTATAATATTATTATTTATTGGCAGCCTATTCTATTTCTAAGCAAAGATGAGGTAGACTATTTCGATTAAATCTGATTTCATTTAGAAAACAGCCCGTAAGGGTATAAAATGTGCCCATTAACTTGCCTGTTTTCGTAAATACAGTCATATAGTCATTAAAATGACTCATGACAGCTCAGACTTCAGGTTATATTTCTCTTTTAATTCACTTTAAAAATGGTAAATTGCCTTCACCATCAAAGCTGTTTCTGAAACTATCTGCATAAATATATGTGTTTTGGGGTTTTTTTGTTTGTTTGTTCATCTCAATCACTGTATTATTTAATCTTAATACCCAGGTTGCAATACCATGTAGTTGGTTTATCAGACCTATTGATTTGGATCAAAGCTGTTTTCCTCCATCACACATTTCTGCCCACTAACACAGTTCAATGAGACTTTTTTTGAGCCTGGTGATCTGATCGTTTGGCCCCACAGCCACTGCTGTAATCGGCAGATGAGTAAAACTGAAATGTACCTTAAATGATAAAAGGGTGATTATATGGAAAGCCAAATGGCTAGTGTCTAATCTTGTTTTCTTTTGCAATCTACAGCAAATTAGTTAGCTAAATCACACCTGTTTTTCTCTTTGAATATTGAACATTAATTTCATTTTATTCTTGTGTGTGTTTATGTATTTTCCATGCCATGTTGTGTAATGTATTGCTGTCTAGACATTTTCATTGGTTTGGCAGTGTTGGTTTCAGCCATACTGCCTATAGTTCTGTATGTCTCATGTAGCTTACAGATGTTTGTGTTGTTGGGATGCGGATTCCTGGTAAAGGATCCACAGCTCAACAACATAAACGATATATGGGAATATACTGGGAAAATGTAAAGTATTCATAATATATGATTAAATTATAATTGAATAGGATTTAATGAATAGCTACATCTAGACCGCAATGAGATTAATTGTTGTTGTTTTTTCACATTTTCAGGAAAGCCTATTTCTGTGTTCTAAAAATAAAAGAATAAAAGCATGATGAAGAATTGTCACATTCCCCAAATCAAAATAGTATGATTACCACTAAACCTATATTGGTAAGCCAAAAATGGCTGATCATTGACTTATCTTAAACTAAATAAAATGCACTATGTGTTGTGTTACTGGTTTGTTGCTATATTTTGTGTGGAAGGCTCTGACCTGAATATCCAGGAACAGCCATGTAGG
This sequence comes from Chaetodon striatus, assembly GCA_029783705.1. Lineage (NCBI taxonomy): Eukaryota > Metazoa > Chordata > Actinopteri > Chaetodontiformes > Chaetodontidae > Chaetodon > Chaetodon striatus. Next base: position 3,088,121 of record JAPZEB010000008.1, read on the forward strand.
AAGGGGAATTGGAAGAAGGGAGGGGTTGGTGGATTACATCAGAATCAGCCTCCTCTGACTCATCATGGTGCTCTCTCTCTCCCTCTCTTTCTCTCCCTCTCTCCCCTTGTGTGTCCCTCTCCACTTTATTCAGCGCTTGGCTGCACCAGCCTGTCACATGATGACAATCGGTCCAGAAATGGTTGCCAAGGAAGCTCTCTCCCTCACAACGCCTCAGTCCTGAGTCATAGTTGCCAGAGTTTTACAAATCTACTGTAAAGTGGTTCAGTACTTACAGCCAAACTCCCGGATCAAAGATTGCTTTTATGCTCTTTGCATGAGCCTGGTATCATAAATAGATGGAAGCACAATAAATGTATTCTGAGTGTCGCATATTTTGTGCGGCTGTCGTGTAAACTCTGTAAATCTCGTCCATTCACTTCCTCTCACTAGTGGTGAGGCCTTCCTTAGCAACAACAGTCCCTTTGACAACATGCAAGCAGCAGTTTTCAGATACAGAGCAGCACTGTGCATTTAAACTTCCTATTCAGTGTTGTTGCGTTGTCATCTCTTAAACATCACATTTCTCTCTGAAAAGTTGTCAGTTGCAAGAATATACACATTTTTGTCAATCACACCCAAACAAATGCACACCCACACACTCTCAATTCAGTTCAATGAGACTTTTTTTTGCATGGCCATACTGAAACACAGCATTGCCAAAGCGGACTGTACAAGGTGGAATAAACAGGGAAAAGACCATTTTCAAGACCCAAACAATAAAACATTATGTTTACATTATAGGGCAACAACAACAACCATGTCAACAATCTTCAATTTTTCTTAATGCAAATAGCAGCAGGACCCTAAACATATAAGCAACAAAATTAAATAATAATACTAGTGTGTGTGACATGGCTCATGTCTTTATCACCTCTCAGCTTGACAAGCAATTCATTGCAGTTCCCTATATATGGACTGACCCACTCCAGATCTTTCTAAATGGTTAAACATACCAGACTCTTAACTGGAACAGACAAATGACAACACAACACTCCTGCTCAGTAAAATACAGAATTGATTTTAAAATTCTGCTATTTATTTTTAAAGCCTTAAATGGATTAGCCCCGTGATACATTCCCAACTTGCTCCACGTTCTCTCCCTAAAGGTCACTGAGATCATGGCTTTTTCACTCTGCTCCTGCCTCATCTCTGTTATTGTTTATTGCAT
>JAPZEB010000008.1:3094386-3106007 GCA_029783705.1 Chaetodon striatus
ATTAATACTTGTTCTTGAGTAATATACTTTCACTAACACAGGCCACATCAATAAGATAAAGATTTTGAATGGTTTATTGCATATGATGGATTATGGGTTCAGAGGAATGCGTGAAGGGGTTAGGATAGAGGGACTGGAGAATGGAAGGATAAGGATGGAGTGATGGAGGGATGATAGGATGTACGAAAAAGGGATGAGGGAATGGAGGGTGAGAAATGAAGGGATGAAGGTTGGAGATGAAGGACAAAGGGGTAAGAGTCAAGGGATGAAGGGTGCAGGGTGAAAGGATGAAGATGGAGGGATGGGGAGGTAAAGGCTGAAGGTCAAATGGATGAGGAATGAGGGTCGAAGGATTGGGGGATGAAGGGATGAGGGTTTGACGTCGAAGGGATGAGGGATGAAGGGATGAGGGTCGAGGGACAAATTCATGAAAGGTTAGGGATGACAGGATGAGGATCAAGGGGTAAAGAGTGAGGTATGAATGAATGAGGGTTAAGGGCTGAAGGGATGGAAGACTGAGGGTTGAGGGATGAAGGCTGGGTTTCTGGGTAACCACAGAGGGCGACGATAGATGTGTTGGTTGAAGGCAAGAACACGCAGGAGGGATGATACTGAGCAGGGGAGTTGTCTCTCTGTGAACTCAGCTTCAAATAGAGCCTCCACTGGTTCCTGTATATAGAAAGGAGCAAAGTAAAAGATTCAAGAGACAAGAAGGGATTGGGTGGGTGGGATGTGAGAGATGTGTCGAAGAGAAAGAGAAATCTTAGCCTGTCAGTGGCAAAAACAAGCCATTTTAGTGGATGTGAATTGATGGTGGCAACATGCCCAGAGTGGTTACATTGCACCGTGTTTTGCTGCTGCCAGATGCAGCGTTCAAACAATATCGGGCCTTTTTCAAAAATTGTCTCCATTAGTCACTTGGACACAAAAACATGGGAAAATAGAGTGCAAGTTGAAAAATATTGAAGTTTCCCTTTGATGGGTGCCTGTTTTCTTGACTTGCTAACTGAAGCGATTGTACCTGGAGTAAATATTTGCAGTGGTGTAAGGTAACTGTTTACATCTACTCAAGTACTGTACTTAAATACAATTTCAATGCATTTGTACTTTACTTGAGTAATTATGGTTTTATTGTGCTTTATACTTCTACTCCACTATATTTCCACCACAAATATTGTACTTTTTATTTCATTACAGTTACAGATATAGGTTGTTAGTTTACAGAGTAAGATTTCACACGAAAACCTATGATAATTTTATAAAATACAATGCATTGTTAAAGATTAAACCAGTGGATTCCAACCATTTTGCTTTACAAGCCCCTCCTGAGCCTGTCGAGTATCAGAACTTTTACTTAAGTAACAGATCTGAATATTTCTTCAACCAATGAATAATTGCAGGATAGCTGGCCCTGTGGCACTGATAAAACCTGATTTTAAATATTCAACAAGGGGTAATAGATGGAGAGGATATCATGTAATTGAACGGACAGAGGTTTAATTATTGCTAAAGTCTCTGTGTATCTTCATCAACAGCCACTTCTTCTGTCTGTCAAGCTGTACCATGCATTGGAAATGAGTTGGTAAAGGCTAAATGTTGCTTTGGATGGATCAGTCAAATGCCTAAATGTTAACAATGTCATTACAGAGAAACATGCATACAGTCCAGTTTTTGCTGTATGACAGGCTGTGTGGCAGTTGTTTTGTATCAAATCAACAACTGCTAAAAATAATCAACAGAGGCTGAATACCAAAAAGGTAGAGGAGTGTCAACCAGACCAGCATACTCTCTGTCACAAGACCTTGGACTGTGGTTTGGCTGAGTCAAGCAGCAATTCATTACACAACACAGTAGAGAGAAAGTGAAAGAAAGAAGAGAAGGGACTTTCCAGCTTGGCAGTGTGGTGGTGCAGTTGTATGGTGCAGAACTGGTTAGGCAAAAGCTTTGCGGCACATACACACATCCAAAGACACACAGAGAGTACATATAAGTGCACACAGTTTTTAGGATGCACATGACATTTTTCTAGTACACTACAGTGATAAATACACCCACATGGTCACTGTGTCATCTTTCTTTTGCCTTGACAACCTATGTTGTACTACTTTCTATGCATGTTGTCGGCCATTTTGTGTTTAGGTTTTTGAATGTGTAACCCTAAGATGGCGGTAACTCTTGTGCTCTCCACATGGTGCCCTCCCGCCTTTGTAACCCAGAGGCAGCACACTTGCTGATGGGAAGCAGCCAAGTTTACTGATGAGTCACTGTGACGGATTGTTTTTCCAAACTGTCGCATTTTTTTTAAAGCATAAGAAGTAAGTACCAACAACAAACAGCAGACCAATTTGAACCCATACAAAGCATGTCATCCTTTTGGTTAATGTTAAAACTGAAAATATATCAATCCAAAGTTAGATTGATTAGATTACATTGTAGACTGTGCAAGCAAAGCATAAGAAGGACAAACAATCTATGGACATGTTTTCAATGTATTAAAAAAAAATACATACAGCTGTTTCAGTATGACATCCTAATGCCAAAGTGTCCTGCAGTTTGTGTATACATACCCCTACATTTTTGCAAATCATTCCTACTCCTGTGTGTGCACTCTCAGAGAGACAAAAAAATAAAAGAAAAAATATAACTCTCTCGCAATACATGACATTTTAAAAATCTTGCATACATTAAACTCTTTAAACGTGAACTGACTTGTCTGTGGCACGTGACTTCAGCTGCCATTTTGTGGCTGCAGACGTCTTCACAAAATGGCGCTTAATGTTGCCTGAGCAGAGCCTGATCTTTGTCAACAGAGGGGGTTGGTGTTTTGCCATCATGCCCCTTATCACTTCACTATACTTTTGGTGTTCATGACTTATATCACCAGGCAACTTTCCAAAATGCCTCACTGCTAGAGACAAAACATCAGTCAGGGACTTTCCAGGTTAACTGTAACAATAAAACCCAACCCCCGCTGTTACGGAGTTGTTGCACTACAACAAATAGCAGCCAAGCGGCTTAAAACCAGAAATAAAATCGACACAACAGGTGCTGATATGTGATTAGAAAAACTCGAACACAACCAGCATAACAAGGTCTCAATCTCCATGCTCGGTCATGATGGAAAAATTTAATTTTTGAGATTTTTAAGAGACAGGTTTTTGTCTTTTTAATCCCACAGTGCAGTACAAATCAAGTTGAGGCAAATGGACTTCTATAAAACCTGCAAACTCTGAATTTTCACTGTAGAATTAAATGCTAAACTAAACTAAATGCATATTTTTGCATAGACTTAAAATATTGCCCCTTAAGTTTGTCCCATGACTGCGGTGAAAGGACTTATGTGACACAAGGCTTGAAAAATCCAAAAAACAAAACAAAACAAAGTGTCTGGTGCTATTTATCAATCTTTGATTTGTGACATACCCATAAATCAACCTTTGAACATGCTGATCATAAATGAGGGTTTATGGTGTCAACTGTGTGCTGTCATATCATACTTTTATTCATTGATAGCAAAAAACAAGGACATGAAACTTTAAAAAATACTGTGGAAATATAGCCATCAGAAAAATACACTCATACACTTAATTTGATTTATTAACAATACCTAATGTAATTTCAACATTCAGCAAAATTAACAAGAACATATGTTTACCACCATAGTTGAGAAGGCCAAATATTTTTAAATGTCTGAAAACAAAAAACATAAAACCATATCGGTCCATATTTTTTAACTTCAATATTTACAGAAAAATATTTACATAAACTCCAGCTTGTTCTCTCACATTTTTCTCTCACATGCAGCACAGTCCTACAGAACAATTCTCTCACAGGATACATCGAGTTAAAGCATCAAGTCAGTGACAGCAGTTTATCACTGTGGTGAGTTTTCCTCAGTGAAGAGCTTCTCTCTCAGTTTGTAGTAACTCCCCTTCTTGTCCATCAGTTCCTGGTGAGTCCCTTGCTCCTGAACTCTTCCGTCGCCGATCACAACAATCTGATCTGCCTTCTCGATTGTCTTCAGCCTATGGGCAATCACCAGCAGTGTCTGGTTGGGACAACTAGCCAGGGCCTGCTGAATCTGTGCAGAGTCAATGACAGAAATATTTATTCTACAGCATTTCTCTTTTTGAGTTGAAACAGAGATAAAGGATGACAGTAGAAACATTTTGATACATTAGTAATTGTGCACAGTGATATATGAAGAATAAAAAAATAAAACAAGGTGTTACATAATTTCACCAGACATATTAAGCTTTGCACATTCAGACACATAATATCACATTAGTGCTCATTTGGGAGAGAATGAAAGAAAACATGAAGGATGGAACTAATTTACTGAGAATGTAAATAATCAGATGTTAATGAGCACATAGAGCATGCAAGACCAGTGACCAAGAAGTTATTTAAAACTATGTTATTTATCAGATGGGTTAAATAACATTTCTTTAAGACTGACCATAAAAAACATATGTTATGACAGAGTTTGACATTTCTATGAAAGCCCCAGTGAAAAGAAGTTGAGTGTCTTCTGTGCTGCAATGTTTTTCCTGGTGAAACTGAATATTTGATTGGTGCACAATTACAAGGGGGAATTAAATGCCATTGGATTTCATTTGATTGGACCTCTAAAAAGAGGGCAGATTTAGAGTTTAGTGGCACTAGAGCAGACAGTGGCTCCACACACACCTCCCTCACCGTTAGATCAGGACGAGGGAGAAATACATGAACAAATTAGTCCCATAGACTGTAATAACCTTGGCTATTGTGTTGTCAAGTGGCCATTGCCATCTTGGTTTTTTTGGAGCAGGAAGTAACTATAATTAGATGAGAAAGTGGAGCTGTGGAGGAGAAAGGAGTGGATCTGACTCATAGACTATGGTGATGCCTTAAAGGTAATCTGTTTCTCAAGTGGCCATGCCCTTAAATATGTGCAACTGTAAGCCTTAATAAAATGCAAGCAGCTGAGTTATATATATATATATATATATATATATATATATATATATAAAACACTTCCTGTATAGTTGTCATGAATGTTGAAATTAGCTATAGCAAGTAGTTTTTTGTAAGGCTGTAAACATGGAGCCAGCCTTGCACTCCTGCAGTGTTTTCATTTTTCAGCCCTGTAGGTTGTCACTTCATTAAACCTCGGCCACATTGTTTTGGAAATAAAAACAAAGGTTTGATTGCTTGCAAGTGGGCGTGTCATAACAGTGTGGCCCATACGTGTAATGCTGACCAGGCAGCAGTATCTGTCTGGGAGAGAGCGACGAAGCCAATCACGTGCTTCATGTAGCACAAGTTGCTGAAGCAGTCAGTTGTGAAATGCTTTGCCCATAATCTGGAGCTGTCATTGATACCACTTTCCTCAAGACAATAAATTCTAGTAGGTGACCTGTAACCACAGTATTTTGGGGAAAGGAAGACACACTGATGTATTATGCTGTTACTAGTTAGTTTCTATCTCTGTACAGCTAAAAGATTGATGATGGGTGGATGTTGTGATATTATTGGTTGAAATCAATTCATACTTACTTAAGAAAGCACAAGTCATATTTTGTTTTACAATTTGGTTTTTGACACAGACATATCCACATGTTAAACGGATGCACAAAAAGACCAGTGATGTGATTATATAAAGAATTATAAAAGGCATTTTTTATTTAATCTCAACTTTAAGCAGTAAAAGACATTTGGCCTGCACGATTGCAACTACCCCACATTTAGGGACTACATGTTGAAATATCAATGTTGAAAAGGGTATGAGCTGGGTGGGCACACTTTAAAGGGAAGCACCACACACAAATCTTTTGTCGGGCAAGTGTTGCCTAAATGTACCTTTTACAGAGCTTTGAGCTCTGAGCACTAAAAACATGCAAAGATTTTATTTCTGTCAGTCAAGTCTTTATTATTGGGCTAGAAACTCAGTCGTATTCTTGCTTGGTTTTATTAGGGCAATTCTCGATTAACTGAGCAATGATGTGTGAGCGCATTTTTACATTCATACAGCACTTCCTCACTACATTTACTAAATACTGACTGCATGTTATCAGATAGACAAACTTATAAGTAGACTTCTGGCCCTGGTTTGCACACAAATAGACACTACTGTGATGATGATGATGAGTTGTGACATACCTTATTTTCACTCTCAGCATCCAGAGAGCTGGTTATTTCATCCAGGATGAGGACCTGTGGCTGTCTCACCAGAGCTCGAGCAATGGCAATCCGCTGCCTCTCACTCTTGGATAACTGTCCGCCACCTTCACCCACCTCTGAAAAAAAGAAAAACATTATAAAATCATAAGAGGCAACAATTCAAGGGGTGATATAAGGATATGAGGATTTAAAAACACATATACTAGAGGTTTGGTGAGCCCCAACCCTCTCAAATAATGCATTTGTATATTTAGTCCTTATTATGTACAAATTGAATCTACATGAATGTTTAAGATAACTAAATAAAAGTTTTCATGAAATACATTATAAATCTTGCTCTGCAAAAGACATTTCTTTCCTCATTCACTCAACTCCCCATTACCATCCAAAGCAGGTTTGCAGGCACCCAGGCATGTAAAACATTACAAAGGGTGGTGGTTGAAAGCGTTTACCCGTATCGTAGCCTTTCTCCAGCTGCTTGATGAAGTCGTGGGCGTTGGCTTTACGAGCTGCTTCCTGGATCTCATCCAGTGAGCATTCAGCAAGTCCGTAGGTGATGTTGTCTCTGATGGTGCCAGAGAAGAGCACAGGCTCCTGGCTCACCACTGCAATCTGTTAAACACAGTCTCATCAGCTGAATGAATAACTCATGTTATTAAAAAAATGATATCTCGTATTCTTTCACATTAGACTTCTTCCTGTAGGTAGGTAAACTGTTATGCTGTATCTTAAACTATAAAACTGTTTATTTGTTAATAAGTTCAGATAAAAGACTAACAGTAAGACAAAGTGGTGTGCATTATCCAAATATAAAAATGCTGTAATGATTAACCTTCTTGTGGAGGAAACGGTGGTCATAGGATTTCAGTGGCTCATTGTCCAACAGGATTTCTCCACTCTGCTGCTCATAGAATCGCTCCAACAGACTCACACAGGTGCTTTTTCCTTCTCCAGATGGGCCCACCAGTGCCGTCATCTGACCTGACTTCAGCTCCAAAGAAAAGTCCTGAAACAAGGAGAAAACAATGAACACAGAGATTTTTTTGCCATATTCATTTCATTATTTTTTCCATGAACTGTCCAAATTTAAGAATTCCTCTTTTCTACCTGCCAGTCAGACCTCACCTGCAGCACTGTTTTGTTGGGGTATGCAGGATACGCGAAACTGAGGCGGCGGAAGCTGACGTGTCCCATCAGCTGATCCGGTTTAAGTTTCCCCTCCATGCTGACCTCAGGCTTTCGGTCCAGGTACTCAAACACTTTCCCAGCAGCCCCCACCGAGTTCAGCATGTCGCCAAAGATGTAGGTGAGTGTCTGAAAGATGGCAGTCATAAAACTGATCACTTAACAACACATTTTCATTTATAAATTCAGAATTGCATTACGTGAAATGGAAATATTTTTGCATGCAGTCCTATGTTTACAATAGTTTAGGACAGGCATGATATATCCGGTCGCTTAAAAGCTATGAGCCAATGGAAAAGCCTTCCTGCAGACATGAAATCTCATACTCCTCATTTAAAAGCCCCAAAACATTTTTTCATTATCTTTCAACAATGAGTACAGTGTGTGCAGGTTCTAATTAAGACCAGGCTGTCTATACCCTGATGTTGTCTCCAAGGTTTGACTGGTAGAGGATGAAGGACACCAAGGAGCCAGTGGTCATCTGTCCACTGCGGATGAAGAGCCTGCCATAATACAACATAAAGACCTGCATGCCCAATCCTGTCAACTACACACACACACACACACACACACAAAGGAACACATATTATTAAATAAGGTGAGATGTAAAAATTTGCTTAACCTCCTGATCTCCAAATAACATTTTTTTTTTTTTAATTTAAAAACATCTCACCCTCCGTGCGAGCAGATAAACAGCCCTGATAGTGTCCCGGCGGGTCTTGAGGTTGTGTGTGTCCATCAAGCGTTCATCATAGCGACGGGCCTCGTGTTTTTCTGCGTTAAAGCTCCGTACCACATGAATACCGGATACAACCTCATTTGCAACTTCATTTGCCAGAGCCATTGAATCCTGCACTGCCAGGGACAGCCGCTGGGAAAGGAATCAAATTTAAAATAAAACTTTTTCAAATAATTTAAATAATCTAAAACTTAAGTTGAATATAAGGGCAAACCACCATGTACATTGGTAAAAAAAAAAAAGAAAAGAAAAGGAAATCATTTTAATGTGATTAAGCATCTCAAAAACCACACAGTTTCAAAAGAAGAACACAACAAATGGTTTAAGAATATTTTTTTCTTTTTAAGCTCCATTGTCTTTTGAGAGGTTTAAGGACCTATCTGCTAAATCACAAAATATACTGTAAATACATATAAGTCTGTGGATCTAATGTAAATTTAACATATTTTGAGCTGCTTTTACCTGGTAGTGTGTGTCATAGATGTTCTGAATGAGGCCAGTGATGGGCGTCTCCATCAGTACGAGGAATGTTAGCTTCCATGAAAGATTCATCATCAGGGAGATCATGCCCAGGGTCTTGATGAATGTCCTCAGCAGAACATTGACATTCAGACACACCGTTCTTCCCATCAAGTTGGTGTCCTTAGACAATCTGGATGTGATTTCACCTACACAGAAAATGAATAGAAATGATCTTGTCTTGTCCAATATGCTGTGTCCGGCCTTGTCCTGTTCAGTCCTGTCCTGTCCTGCCCTGTCCTTTTATTACTTCCGGCAAAGAGGTAAGGCTTGCTTGTTTGTCTGTTTGCCAGCAGAATTACAAAAAAAAACTACTGGCACGATTTTCATGATACTTTTTGGAAGGTTGTAGCTTCCAAAAAGAATCAAACCTTGCGAGTTAGGGGATTTGGTCTTGGCGGAAGTCTTGGCTCTCCAGGTGTCCTTCTAGTTCTGTCTTATCTTGTCCTGAAATACCCTGTCTTGTCCTTTCTTAATATGTAATGTTGAGCTTACATATTCTGTCTGTCACATGCTTTGAGAAATTGGACAGTATATTTGCAAGATACATTATAACAGCCTTACCTGTCTTTATGGTCTCAAAGAATCCAATTTCCTGTTTGGTCAAAGCCCCAAACAGCTTGACTTTCACTCTGCATGTGTAGGCACTGATGGCACAAAGTAAGAGACCCCCTCTGCAGCCTGCACTCACAGAGCTGATCAATCAATCAAAGAGAAAGTCATTTAGATTTTATCACTGAGACATAGATTTACATTTGTGGATGAACATGAAGGAAAAGCATTGCCCCATACCTGCCCAAAGAATACAGGCCCATGAAGAGGAGTGCAGATATAAATTCATTGGCCTGATAGTGACTACCAAGGATGTCAATGACTCTGCCAGTGTAGAAAGGGATGAACATCTCACCTGAGAAGAGGCACAAGTAAACATAATCAGATACACACAGAGAGACAAAGACATATCAGCCAGGCAAAACAACATTAGAATATCACCATCATGACTGTGGTTCAAGAACAGAGTACCAGCTAGTGTATTAGACAAATGTACAGTGTTTTAATAGTTTAGTAGTTTAAAACTTAAACATATGCAAACTGCTCAATCTTGTTAGCATCTATTTACTATTGAATGAAATCATCAACATCAAATGATGTACTTACACAGAACAGCCAGCGTCAGGAACACAAGCCCTCCAAGCAGCAACAGATAGTCGGGCTTGTATAGGTGCAAAACTCTCACAAACAGCACCCTGGCTTTCTGCTTCTTATCTTTACCGGCGGCTGCATCGTCGGTGTCCGGGATGGTGATTTCCCAAAACAGTGCACCAGCCAGCGACGCTCCCGCGCACATCAGCCAGCATCTCGTATCCGCCAACAAACCACACTGGGTCTCCTCATGATAAAGCACTTCGGTCCCGGTCTCAAACACCGCGGGCAGCAGACTGTGCGCCGTTATAAAACGAGCCAGCAACGGGTTAAGATGTCCGAGGCTGAGCAGAGTCACGGCAACTAGAGCCAGCCACCGGAGAGCCGCAGAGACCCAGAGACGCGCCAGATGCCCAAACACATTGTGAGTCAGGACAAATCCTGATGCGTAAAACAATGAAAGGTCGACGCAAACTGCCAAAGTCAAAGCGACGACTTTGCGGGTTACTGTTGCCGAATTAGCTGCCATTTTCCAGTAATAGTCGTCCTCGTATGACCTGCTCTGCTGCGACACCAGTGTTTTAGTTTTCATCGACTTTCGGTTTCATTTTCTGAAAGGACCAGGGGTTTCCCTGAAATCCAACTGCAGAGCACAAAGCTAAACTTTGAATCAGGAAAATTCGGGATGCTTAAACTGAGTGGTTACACGTGAACTATGATTTCTAATTCATTATTGGTATGTTCATCTAACTACCAGGATGTAAACTGCAGTTATAACATATACTGTCAGTATGTGGGACAGCACCCTCCCCTAGAACATAAAAACAGCTTACAAAGGAATGGTTCATTGTAAAGAAGTCATCAAAAAGTATATCTTTCAACACAGGGCTTTTATTTTATTTCAGCTTTCACACAATCTGTGGGCAACATGCACTACAAGAATGTACAATGCATTTAAATTTAGGCAGGCTTTCTGCAGTAATTGTGTCCAGTCTACAACTGCAAATCATGCAGACAGGTGACCACCCATCAACTAGGTATCTCAATGTAGTCTTCATGAGGAATGGAAAAAACACTTCTGCTAAGTAAAGGAAAAGGGTGACATCCTGGGTGGTGCAAAAAACTGACTTTCACTTTTTGGTGAAATGTTTGTCAGACTGAACAAATCACACAGATATCGACTGCTGCTAATGTTACAGAGAGTTTCTGTGGGAGTATTTGAGGCTTAAGGTATGTCATCGGTGCTGTGAGTTTTGTCAAATGTAGGCCTACTTTTAATTACTCTGCCACTCAGGCCCAGGGACAAAGATAACCTTGTTAGGATTACATGCAGGGTTGTCATCTCAATAAAGGTGACCTGCTGTTTAAGATTCTTGTTTGTTTCATTTCAAAAAATCAAGCCCCTCCTCCCCTTCCTACTGCTTCTCATGGCATTTGCTAGAATCAGCTTGACACACTGAAAACAACAATCAGAACCGACGAGTCTCTAAAGCAGCTGTCAGTCATGTCAATCACTGCTCTTGTGGTGTCAACCTGTCAAATTAGGCAGTGCTGATTAAATATGAATCAAGATGTTTTTACTGCATCCTTGCCTCAAATGTTTTCAGGAACATATTTTACTGCACTGTTAAGCTGCAAAATGTGAAAGTTCGTAATAGATGGTAAGCTGCCATGTTGGAAACAGTTGGTCTAAGTACCAAGCACCGCCCACCAGCTGAACCAACTTTCTCATTTTACAGCTAAACTGCACATTGAAATACGTTTCTGAAAACATTTGAGATTAGCAATAGGCAGTACACAGCACTATGTCAGCACTTGAGAAGGGTTTGGAAACACAGATTATGAATCCAACACAATCTCACTCTGACCTCGT
>JAPZEB010000008.1:3106107-3120480 GCA_029783705.1 Chaetodon striatus
TAATAACACACATGCACTCTGCTTGTTACACACACAGGGAGGACCTGATAGATTATGGGTAAGTAAAAATATTACATTATCGATAAGGAAATTATTGATTACATTCTTTAAAATGTGAACATAGTAGAGTGCAGAGCAGGCAAGAGAGACATTGTGGCATTTACACATGAGAAGCAGCATAACTTCAATAATTACTTCAGAAGCTAAACTTTTATTTCTGTTAAGTTTATAACCACAGTTTTTTGTTTTGCTACTTAAATGTCATGTGTTTTTTGCTGCGGTAACATTATGTCTCTAACTACATTACTCTAAAACTGCACACTTCTTTAATTTGACAAATCCACTACATAAGGACAGTGTGCCAGGTACAGGCACACCTGGCTTTTAAAGGAAATGGGAGATGACACTCTGATTGGCCAAATTAATGTTACACCCAAAACACTAATAACAACCCATTTGCCCATTGTGTTTGACTGCCATTTAACTAGCAAAAAAGTGGAGTGGAATACGCTCTTAATGCACTTGTGCCATAAACTTCAGACTCTGCCTAGAAATTGTTATAAAAGGGTGCTAGCTAGACCAGATCTAAGAAATCTAAGCCATTTCACTATCAATCTAGCAAAAGTTGCAGACAATAATTCTGACATAATTACAATATTTGCCTGCACACAATCTCAACAAGAAGGTGACTGAGCTGGCGGCTTGCAGCTACCTGTGCTAACAAGGCAAACAGGGCTAACACTGACTACAGTCCTGACCGTGTTGATGGTGTTAACATGGGGGGACCCGGAGGACGGGTGTTATGCTTGCGTGACAACATCATCACACCACTCTGGGTCGGGACAGTGTTGTCAGCTGTAAGTGATGTATGAGCACAGTGCAGGGCAGGGGCAATTAGCTAGCCAGTGGGACACACACATAGAGACTCGTATGCACGAACATGAACATGTGACTGGCCCTGCTACCACAATGAAGAACAGGGTTTACAACACTCACACACACACACACACACAGAATGTGTGGCTTCATTCTCTGCTCGGGATGCCATTACTGCACTATATCTTTACACTGCAAATACTTACATGCTGCTAGAACAATGCTCTGAATGTCATGTACAGCACCTTTAAGCTTGAAACTCTTCCCTCCAGACTGGAGTCAACTATATGTGTTTACTGACCTGTCCTCCATCTCTTCTGTCCCAGCCGGCCACAATGAGATGTGCAGACAGTTCCTCCTTGTACTTGTAAGAGATGTTCCTCACCAGAGTGGCAGCTGAGCAAACCTGGGGGTCCTCATCTATCTCAATACTGACAGAGGGAGACACAAAAAAAACTTACTGTAACATTAAAAGAAAGGCAAATGCGGTGTGCATTCTAGTTTAGACTCATGAGCACTTTTGACGGCCAATATAATACTAATATCTTTAGATTTAAGCTGCCAGTAGTTGAAACTTGGTGATGAATATTACACTTTAAAGCCAAAATATTTCACTCAGTGGAAATTTCTGTATTTTATTAAGATTTTCTCATATAATTTTAATGTTTGGAGGATGCAGGATTAGAAAGCTTCACAAACAGCATTTACACACTTAAGTGGCATTATTATCTGAGCAAATACATGGATATATAAAACATGCAAAAGCGAAATCCTTACTCATTTTATGGGCTGTGTCTGTGTACTTGGAATCAGGAAGGCACCTCCAAACACAGTTCTATACCTATCATCCATATATGTTTTATAAGGTAACAAGTTTATCTGTCTTCTAGAGGTCTTCAACTTTTTCAGGCTAAGGACCCCTTAGCTCAAAGAGAGACAGAGCAGGGACCCCCTACTACATATGCTGTATAAAACTGAGCTGCACTTGGGACAGTTCAGGATTTCAGGTCTCCCCGGTCTCCCCTTGTTTGCCTGTAGCTGCCAAGTCAGCAGCAGTTGTTGCATGGCTAAGTGCGTTAGCCTCCCCTCTGCACTTTCAACGGTGGTTTCCAAGGTGGACGATGTATCAGAGACTAGTAGAAAGTTATAAAACAATCCATTGAGGCTCACAACAATGTCTGTAACCTCGACATAGTAATACAGCTAATTTGCTAATATGCCAAAAAAAGAGAAAAACAGGTGCCGCACAGTGATGTAGCGTCAGCTAGCTCATATGACTGCACAAGGATTCATGGGTAACAGTCAACCTATCATTGATGTTGTGTACTGTTGACTAAATAGGTTTTATGAATAGGCTGATTTATCTTTGCTAATAATATATTAGAATTGCGTTAATGTCCATTTTCAGGCACATTTTACTTACTAAAACTTTAATAAATTAATTAAATTATTTAGAGGTCATTTTGCGGCCCCTGTAGTGACTCTGAGGACCCCCTAGGGGTCACAGACCCCCTGTTGAAGACCCAGGCTCTAGAGGCTTAAAGTTACGCAATGCTGAACTTAAGACTTCAAAATGGCTGATGTCACAGTAGCTACGTCTATTATGTTTACAGTCTATGAGGACTGACTCACTGTTGGAGCCAGCCTCAATTGGCCATTAGAGGAACTGCAGTTTTTGGCACATCCACGTCAGCTACATTCAGTCCTGGAGAAATGTGCTTTGCAAAAATGTGAACGGCTCTGTCTAGAGCCAGTGTTTGGTTTGTCTGTTTTGGGCTTTTGTAGACTAATGTCGGACTCCGTGGAAGAAGACCTGCTCCATATGTAGGTGTAGACAGCAAATTTAAAGGTAAGGAAAGCATGATTCTTATTATCAGGTAATTATACTCTAAAGAGAACATAGTTATCAATATTGTATAGTATTTCTGCCATTATATTCCCCTAAATCATACAAAGTGGGACAGTTAGGATGAAGATGAAGCAACAGATAACCCACTGTTGTGTGTCTTAAAGAAAATAAAGCAGAGTCATATTGATGATGAAACACACGTCTCTGTGTTTATTTACCAGTTAGCTTCCTTGTTCTCCTCTTCCACAAAACCCCGTTTTGGATTTACAGTAAAGAAGCTCCTGAGGGGCGGTGACGACGCGGGGTGGGGTTTCCGTATTATGGACGGCGTGACGTCACTGACCGGGGCTTTCCTGCATGACGTCAGAGGGCAGCGGCGAAGGCGGCGGAGCAGCGAGAGAGAGAGAAGCGGAGCGAGCTGCGGAGATTACACAGAGTTTCTGCGCTGCGCTCCCGGGGCGCAGGAAGACTAGAGGCCGCCGTCACCTGCCTGGAGCCCCCGAGCACGAGAGGAGGAGAGGTTGGCACGGTAACGGAGGACTGTTTCTACTACAGCTTTATCAGTAAACGCGAGGCAACGCAAGGAGGGAGCAAAGATAGGAGCCAGAGTGGCCGTCGCATCGCTCCCCCGCCTCTCCTGTCGAAGAAATCCGGTCCTGAGCAGGGTAAGTGCCCAGCAGTGAACCCACCTCTGCTGCATGAGCTGTTTGTCATGGATTCACTGAGCTCTACTGCTTGTACTGATAAAAAGAAAAACTGCCACCTCACAGGGAGTGTGCCACCACCAACCCCTAAATTACTGTTGTTAGATATATGATTATTCACAGGCATGACAGCTTGTCTGCATCTGCCAGTCAGGAGGGTCAACTCAGACCAGAACCACCCAAATGATCATTACAGAGAGGCACAATCTCATGTTACATGTAGGGAGGATACAAACCAGTGTCCAGTCTCAGTGCTGCTGCATGTCTGGAAATAATCATAAACTATAAAAAAAACAAAATGTCTTCAGCTTCATTGTCCAAGTCATGCTGAATGCCTTAGAGTTAAAATCCTTTCCCCCTTTTTTAAACGTCTGCTCTGCCACTCCCTGGTCACTGTTTGGGCTGAAGACATGCTGTATTTCCCTGTGAAAAAAAGAAAAATATATGTGTTATACCAAATTTAAAAAAGAGAGCCAGACAAACAAAGCAGCAGAGCTCAGAACAGAGGAGATGTCATGATACTGTTAGAGAAGGTCTTATGGAAGCACATAAGCAGTCCTCACTGGAATTCTGTATGTATATTTTGGTCATTTATTTGTGTTTGAGGACAGATTTTGTGACCAGGGTGGAAAGGTGTGGTGAAATTTTCCAGCATCGTAATGTTTTGGTAGCCTTTGTTGAAGAGACAGCTTGCAAAATGTAGGCTTTACTTAAATACTGGGGCTGTAAAATACTAATACCACAGGTGAACAACAGCCAGCATTAGTCTAATGAACTGAGGTTGTATTAAGTATGTCAGACTGTAATTATATACCAGTTAATGTGTAGGAATCTGCTCAACGGTGATAGGCCATAATAAGCTATTCTTTGTGCTCTTGTATCCGCTTTCATATTTTCTTTAGGCGCAGGTCTGAAGTGTTGGATTTGTTCAGATTTAACATATGACAAGTGTGTGAGTCTGAAGCAGAGCGGAGGGAAAACGCAAATAATTGTCATTTGTTTTGGATGTAAATAAGCTGCACAGGCGAGGCAGCTGGTTTTCACCATTTAAATAAAAAATAGTAAATGCTCTTTCATGACTGACCATGTCGGTTGATGCAGTTTAGTGTAGGGATGCACAATTAATCGAAATATTATTGAAAGCAAAATGGCCATGTAAGTTTTTTGAGAAAGGTAAAATATGTCATCTTGTTTGGTACAGACCCCAGCAGAAATCACAACATGATCATTTTTGTATTTTTCAAAATTATCATTCCCACTGAAATCGCAACTCACATCGCAATATCCGTCAAAATATTTCAGACCAAGTGACGTCTTTTCACAACTTTGGAGTGAGGTTGGTTTTGTGTCCGCTTGCTCGAGGAGAAGTTTCATTTTGAAATCTTTTCCACATTGTTGAAATCAGCTAAATATTCAGCTGTGACGTTGTAAAGCTTTTAGATAAAACCAAGCTAGGCTTTCTGTACTCAACACACTCCTCCCAGGCACTATCTGTCCAACTCCTTCCAGTGTTTCCAAAACTGTTTTTCCTGCATCAAGTCATCTCTCACGAGAATTCACCCCGAATCTTCTACCTGAACAAGACTTGGTCACAAAAAACAAACAGACCAGATCAAGTGAAAGGTGAGGAAAAACATTTCATTTCTCTCTAGGGATCCTTTTCATAATGCTCTCAAACACTCATAATAACAATCTGAGCCAGTCAGTGTCAAAAATAAGCACTTTTAGTAGAAGGAAAATGACGTTGCAGTCTGTTTCGCCGCGGCTGCTGCAGCGCCCTCTTTCAGTACTGGACCACTTTCATAAAAATGTTGTCTCCATTAGTTACTTGGACACAAAAACATGCAAAAAGGATAGAGGTTGAAAAATACAGATGTTACCTTGTAAGAGCAGCACACTAAACGAACCTTTAACCCCGGACATTGTTTATTTTCCTTTTGTATTGGCAAAATTCTACCAGAAGCTGCACCTGTAGCAGACAGGAGGAAACCTCATAAATAGTAATAAGACAGGTATAGCTGTGCTGGAGAGGGTAGTTAAAATGTAGGGGCCTATCTTTGCATAACTTTATAAAATCTGTCAGTTATAGCACAAAATATAGCATTCATTGGACCGTATTTTCACAGGCTAAATTGAATCTCTTAAAAGATATTTTGTATGTGGTGTTTTAGAGGTGATGCTAGTCAAACAAAGGCAGTGATCTCAACCAAATTCCATTGAAAAAACAGCATATTTTGCAGTGGACGTGAGGTTTAACACTCTCAGTCCACGTCGGGAGCAGTTCCTCTCTCTCTCGTCAGATGTGTTTGACCATTACCTCATCCAAAGGAGGTTTAAGTTCCCGTGTCAGTGTGTGCTTCAGGTTACAGACAATAGCTGGGAATTACACGCTCAGTTGTCAGCGGCATTGTGTGTGCGTCTGTGTCCTTGTATTGTGCTCCCGTTTCCTCTCTGAAATCTGAATCCACTCGTCCAGTTTACTACTGTTACTGCTGCTCTCCTCCATGTCTGTGCAGGCCTTTGTGGGTGTGTGTGAGTGGGGGGCTGTTATGGGAATGTGTGTGTGTGTTAAGAGGGGCTTAGAGGTTTTGCTCTTTGCAACTGTAACGCCTGCAGTCCCGACATTAAACATTCAACAACTCAGCAGTATGGCTCTTGAATGCTCCTCTAATTATAGAAGCTTCCAGCCTGATTCCCTCTACCTCACCTTCCAGAGCATCGCTCTAGACTGTACTTATATGTTCATATGTGTGAGTGTGTGTGTATGTGTCTGTGTGTGTAGGAGAGAGACAGATGTGATAATGAGAGTCAGTGGGAAAGAGAGATGGCGAGAAACAATGCAGCAAAGTCTCCATTTGTGCTCCCATCTGCGACCCACTGCATTTATTCCTAAAAATTATAATGTTCAAGTTTTGTTCCTGATAGAAAAATCTCACTGGTTCCAACTTTTCAAATCTGTAGTATTTACTGTTTGATTTTGTCCTCTATGGTAGTAAATTAAATATATGTTGGCTTTGTATTGTTGTCAAGACAAAACAGACAATTTGAAGACGTACACTTGGGCTGTTAAAAATAGTGATTGCATGTTTTTACTGTTTTCTGATGATTAATAGATATAACAGTCAGTAGATACTTAAAAAATTAAAAGTAATTGTTAGTTGCAGCCAGTGGTAGAGAGTTAAAAAGAACATTTACTCTCATATAGTACTGTGTGGATGTAGTGACAGTTTAAGCAAATATGACAATAACAAGTTATTCTCAGAAAAGAGACCAACTGTAGCGTCAGTGTATTGATAATGATAATCTAGTGATATTAAATATATTACTCTGATATGAACCATTCTGCATGATGAGTAATATTACTGTTGGTGCTTTAGGTATATTTTGATGCTAATACTTATGTACTTTTACTTAAATACAGTTTCAGGGCAGGACATTTACTTGTAACTGAGCAGTTATTATACACTATTTTGAATCAGGATAAACATGATTTAACTGTGCAGCTCTTCTAGACTTTTGATATGTAATAGGACTGAATGGATCAAATCGTGATTGTGAAATTAAATCCAGATGTCTCTTTTCCATTGGAAGTGTATGGGAAGAAGTCTTTTTGGGTCCAATGGCATCATGTGATAAACTTGGTTTGAGTCCGCCTTTGGCCACTTTGTAAAATTGGCTTCAAAACCCAGCGTGGGGTTGAGGTTGGCAGATACCTCAGTAACAACTGACAGTGGTTAGAGCCAAACAGTCTGATTATCAGGTCATATCAGGTCATATATAAACTTGTGTCTTGTTTTTTTTATCCAACCCTACTTATTACCTTTCTTGATCACAGTAATATTCACAGAATACGCTCTGGTCTTTTGCAAAGTGGCTGATTTTCTCTCTGTAAATGAGCTAATCAATTAATCAGAAAAAAAAAAAAACTTAACAGAAAGATAGAAAGAGAAACCAGAACCACACCAGTTCCTGTAACAGTGAATGCAGCGTCATTGAAGTGGTGATATGGAAATGATCCAACTGTGTCACCTTTTCCATTGAAAAAGGGTGTGCAAACATTAACAGCAGATAATACGTCTTCTCCGCACACGCATTTCATCCTGCTCAAATTTATTTGGCTTTCACTTTTCAGGGCGTAAAAGGAAGCAAAACTCTTGTTTAGGGTGAGCCGCATTTTGCCAGATGTTTGGATGCTTTTCTGGGGAAGAGGATTATGCACACACAGGCACACACACACATTGGCAGACAGTGTGGAGACTGATGGTGTGTGTGTTGAGCTGGATTCCTGGGAAGAGCTGGCCATCATGTTTGCCTGTTAGGGTAGTTTTTCCACAGAAGGAAGGAGTGCCTCCGTCATTGGTAATATCACTCTCATCGTCAGCTCGCCCCCACATGCACATGCCAAAGTCTAACCACTTTGCTTACAAAATAACACTGCATCCACAGCGATTTAATGTGGGTGGCCCTGCTGTCCTGAAAGTGTTTCTTGTAGATGTGTGAAATATTGACAGTAAATAATAAGTACTTCATGTTCTGTGTGACAGAAAAAAAATGTTCAGTTTCGTCTAACTAGTTTACTGGAAGGGTTGATTTTCTCGTGAACAAAAAAATTAATGAAAGTGAAAGATTTTTTTAAACTTAATGTTTTTATGACGGCCCACGCTGACTTTCATACATTTAGAAACCAGTAGTGCATGAGAATCTCATCATCATCCAGTCATTTCTGATGTCAGATTCATATGTTCCAACAGATGTGGTTTATTTTCCTTTTGATTGCAAGATAAAACTATGATCGGAAAGTATTTTTACTAGATTTTAATCAATAGATGCCTCGAAGTTGCAGATAAATGCTGTGTGGAAAATCATTGTGAAATACATGACAAACCGGTGAGAAGAAGAGACAATTGTATAATATTGTGTTGGTGTGGTTCTACTTGTGTTCGTTCATATTTAAAGCAATGACTGCATCGAAAGATGGACTACGCATCTCCACTTTCTCCCTCTGCGCAATAATGAAACCAAAGTATCTCAGATATGGGCACTGCCGTCTTGCACTGGTGAAGTCATTTGGAGTGAGAGTCTACGCAGTAGCAATCTCCATATTATCAAGTTCCTGCCCATACAACCGTCTGATCCAAACACAAGCAGCACCATCGATCTTGAGCACCCAGATTGGCACACACAGCAGTCAATCATGATGTCACACCTCCTTTTTACAGCATCAAATAACAAGTTAAAACCAAACATACCAGAGGAATTAACACTTTAACACACATCATCATGATGACAGCTACCTGAAGTGATGTGCTCTTTGAGTTTTACGCCATGCCCCATTTGTAGGGGGCGGGCTTTATGGCCTATACTGCAGCCAGCCACTAGGGGGCTTCACTTTTTGATTAGCTGTCATTTCGTCCATCTTCATTAAAGTTGAAGCTTGGCCTCTAATGATCTTTAGGCCCAAACATACCAAACAGACATCAAAGAACGAGCGGTGACAAAGGCCAACTGTTGCATCACTCACTTTGCTTGTTTCTTAGCCAAAATGTTACATTTGAACATGCTGCAAAGACTACAGCGAGCAGCCAACCAGCATGTCCGTTCTGCTTCTGCGTGGGAGGAAATAACTGGCTGCTTCATAGCAGCAGGCGTCGGTAGTCTCTATCAGTCATCCAAAAAGGGAAACAGGAAAACCAACAGGACCGATTCAGCATGCTAGTTAGCTATTAACAACAGAATCCAAAGTTAGAGGAACAAAGGATATTTACAGTGCGCTAGTAAACAGTAACACAAACAAGTAAAAATTGTTTCTGTGAAAGAGCTAAAAGGTTAAAAAATAGTCTTACCTAATATAACTTGTTTATTTCGATCTCATGCTCTCACGCACTGAGCTGAACTGCCGATCAAAGTGATTTCATTCATCAACTGGCTCCTCCAGCTCCAACGCTGATTCAACATGCTGAATCAAGCTATCAAGGGCCGACAGCGTGGGAAACGCTGCAAAAATTAGGGCAACAGACTCTCACCATAGCCCAACATTAACCATCGGCTGACCATCGGCTTGGTGCGTCAGGGCTCTTAAGGAGTGAGCCCACTTCAATTTGCTGGTAAAGACTTTGAGATGCAGTTGAATTTAAGATTATCTTGCAAGAATGTTTATTTTTATACAGATATTTTTTGGCATTTTTACAAAAAATCTAACAGACAGAAGGGATCAGTATGTTAAAATAGTTTCCTTGTTGCACATGAGTCAGGAATGTCTCAGTTTTAACCTCAAACACTTCCCTTTATTTCCATCAACACAGTTGGACTCAGCAGGCCACAGGTGTCACTGTAAATGTTTGTGTGTTAAACTGAGATGTCAAAAAGAGGTCGTGGCCTCCCTGAATAATTCATTTAAAAAAAGATTCCTAATTTGTGTGGGAGGAGGCTGCAGCGTGGGCACTCAGAACGCCGCAAATCCACACTGAGGTCAGTACTTCTGATCTGATGTGTCATTGTAACCCAGTTAATCAGTCTTGATATCTAATCTGCATGACTCAGCTGGTCCTTATGCTCGCTGGAAGTCGCATGGACTTGTGTGTTTGTTTCTGTGGTTCTTTCTACAAGGACCAAATGTTCTCACGGACATCCTCCAAAGGGAGGACGTTTTGCTTGACCTCTGGTCTTACAAAGAAAGAACATTTAGCCACTAATAATGAGGATGTGTAGCCTGAGCTTCTGATCCATGTGGTCTGGTAAAACTGTAACCACCTCAGGGCTGGGCGATGCCTGACAACAGAACAACGGCTACTTTACTGTTGTTGGGTAAGTGCAGCTGAGACAACAAAACCCCGTAATAACTCTGCTCACTGGCTTTCATGAGCTACACTAACCTAGTTTTCAACTTTATACTGACATATAAATATCATTTCCACACTACGAGAAAATGCACTGTTTCCGTGTCATCCTTAGAGCCTTGAGGAAGCTTTTTCAGACACATTTTTGTAAAACTGTAAGTTTGTAAAAAGCATACAGTGTGACAGCAGAGAATTGGATTATTCTGCAGGAGTCATTTCAGTCAGTGTGATGCTTTTTCTCCACCCTGAAAACGGCTGCTTATAAATGGATTGAATTCAAACTGACTACAGCTGCAGTCCTTTGTAATAAAAAAAACAACAACACACTTTTAACCTTTTAGTCACCTTTCACACCTTTAGGGCCAACATTCTCAGTCAATCAATCAATCAATCAATCAATTTCATTTATAAAGCCCAGTATTATTTCACCCACTGTGCAGCCCTGTGTGTGTAACAAACAGAGTGTACACATGTTGTTAACCCGCCTATGTTAGTGCATTTTATGCTGTGTTCTATTTACCTCGGAAGTCAGAGGTTGGAGCTGGGAATGACGTCACAGCTGTGTCGTTGGCATTGTAGTACAAGTGAGAATACCAAGATACTTTTAGCAATACCAGTTCTAGCCAGGTTAGCCATTGTTAGCAATACCACTTCATAACAATGCATAGTGCTGTATTTTGTGCTAATAAACAGAAGATTATCAAACCCTTCACCATAGTTGACGTGTGGAGCCGCCATCTTGGATTTTAAGGTTGTGATTGGCGAAGTTCCTCTGACTTTTCAAATCAAAAAACCAACTTCACCATGTACTCTAGTTGAAATTTCCAACTGACTTTGCAGTGCAAATGGAGCACATCATCACTATCTAAATAATGTGCCCTTTAAATAGCAGTAAAATACTGTGCCATTAAGAACATGTTTTTGTTGGTCAATGGCACAGTCATTCTTGCTGTCTAGAAAATAGGAGTGCACCAACAATGCAACTGTCCACACCTCATTTTAAGACCTATATGCCTATAAGCGCACAGATGGGCACAAGTACATTTGCGACTTGTACAAGGTGGCCACTGTCCGTGAAAATGACAACTGCGACGGTCTGAAACAGTGACAGTTGCACTGCGTTGTATGGGTGTTAAATAGGGCCCTGAGTGTTTTATATTTATATCACAGATTTAAGGGGGGCATTTAAGGGTGTTAACAGTGGCACTTAGAGTCAGTGCACACAAGAAAGTCCATTAGCAGGTTGTCTAATGGTAACTGTACCTGCTCTTGGTGCTTAGATCCCTGCAGTGCTGTAAAATAAGTGGATGGTTACCTAACAGGAGTGTGCTGCACGTGGCTGCCTTCCATTTTTTGCAGTGTCCAGCAGCAGGATGTATGGTACATTTACACATTTAAACATTTACCACCCAGTGTGGATTTATACATAATTAAAGGCAGAAAGAATGTTATGATTTATCAGGGTTACATCTGAGCGTCAAATACCATTTAAATATTTTAGCTCAAAAATAAGAATATTAAAAAGTAGAAGGAGTAAACTGATGATAGAGGAGCAAATGTGAGCAAAATAGAAAGAGGAGTGCATTAGCAGAGCATTAATCCATTTGCAATTTATTTTTGATCTGAAGAAGCAGAAGTAAAAACACAATTTCAAATGCAGGGCTTGTGATAGAATATTTTTTATGTGTTTATTGTTATTGTACGGTCAGGGTTTACTTTGTTACCCCCGTGCCTATTAGCTGATTGTCTTTAATTAGCTCAGCCCCCCAAACACGCATGCACACAAACACGCACACACACACCTAATACATTATTAGTTCTTGTGTTGAGTAGGGAACCACCTGTTCTGTCCAGAGACTGCCGGCCCGCTGCTCTCAGATTAGCAGGGTTTTAGTCGGTATGACTACAAACAGGCTGAGCTGAGCCGTCTGTTGGAGCCCCGCTCTCTGTGGATCTGTCTGTTCATGTTAAAACAAAGTCCTGCGTCACTTTAGTCTACAGGCTTTTAGCTGATGCTCTTATCCAAAGTGATAAAATGCTCTTGAACACTGAGTGCAACAACAGGATCATCATTTCAGTCTGATTAGTGAAACATTAGAGAGAGAAATGTTCCTAAATTACTCTCTTTTTCTGTGTGACTGCAGTGAGGGACCTTTTAGCAGTTTAAATCTACGTTGTTTTGTTCTCTGTTTGTTTTTGGTTGATATATAGTATTTTGCAACAAATACAGGCAGGTGAACTGGTTTATGATGGCATGTTTGTGTGTCACAAGGAACTGCAGCAGAGAGAAGTGAAGGTTCAGAGCCAGAGCAGCCTGACAACTTCCCAGGAATCAGCAAAGACAATAAACAGCAGTGATGTAAGAAAAGACAGGCCTCAGGACAATAAACAATGTGTTTGGCAGAATGGGGAAAACACATTTCTCTCTCTCCATGATAGGATTATGTGACCGGAAAAGGCTGTAGTGTGTCACTGACAGCCGTGGAAGTACATTGTACTGCACTTATGCTTAACATCGAGGTACTTGTATATTTTTATCTCTGCCAGGCACGGGCCTGGAGAGGATCATGTGATTGGTCCTGTGTGTGTGTGTGAGTGTGTGTATCTATCTGCAGCTAATCTCGCAAACTACTGGACCAATCAGCCTAATAATATGTGTGCACATTTATGACTGTATGCTTAAGGACCTCTTATGGTTGCAGTGATTCACAATTGTTTGAAAAAGCTTTTTTTTTTACTGTTTTATGCCGTCACTGACTGCCGACTCCTCACTCCTCTCAGCTGGCCAGTAGGGGTGGAAATCTGCTCAGATAAATTTAAAAAGCCTTACTGCCTGTTTCTACATCTGTAGAAAGGTTTGGTCTAATTTTGCACCAGAGCATCCACAGATTAATTTCATACTCAATATGAAAATTGTATTTTTATAGTCACGTGTTCCGTGTCCACAGGATCCGTCAATTCCATGTTTCCCATTCAGTGTCTATGTCAGCAGCTGTGCAGTGAGTTCTGGCAGTGCAGCATGTGTTTCAAGAGCTGGGATGTCCACTCTTAATTTGCATCAAGTTGAATTTAGGCTACTTCTAGGCAAAATCAGGGGTGTCCAGTATGACTCACTGCCTCTGGAACCTCCCAAAAAACTTTTAAACGAACCATTGTCTATCTCAATGTTTTCAGAAACACATTTTTATAAACTGTTTTCGTGAAATAAAAGACCGTTTCCAAATGAGCAGCAGCCTCTGGGGCTAAAAAATGAATCAACATGGAAGTGCCAAAACTCCAATTCCTCTAATGGCCACTTAAGGCTGGCTCCAGTCAGTCCCCATAGACCCCCATGTTAAAATGCTCAACTTTACAGCAGAAATAAACATGTTTACAGCCTGGTACAAAACAGTCTTAGT
Source organism: Chaetodon striatus (assembly GCA_029783705.1). NCBI lineage: Eukaryota > Metazoa > Chordata > Actinopteri > Chaetodontiformes > Chaetodontidae > Chaetodon > Chaetodon striatus. Next base: position 3,119,771 of record JAPZEB010000008.1, read on the forward strand.
CCTTACAGCGTATTTCTCCAATCAAAATGACGACTCTATAGGGGGTGAATTTTTATATAAGTCATCCATTTTATTAAGGCCTTAAGTTATGCATAATTACAAGCGGAACCGCTCTGAGTGACAGGCTGTCTGCAAATATTGTCCTTGACTTCTCAGTCAGATCCACCACCACCTCACTCCTCTCAGCACCAGCCTCTATCCCAATATGGTCAAATATGGTATGAGGCTTCTAAATGGGAGTTCACTCACCACTGAGTGACATCACAGTAGCTACTAATTAAGTGTAAATGATTATTGTAAATGAAATGTTGTTAATGAACTATTATTACAGGTTCTTAATACCTCTTTCACCACTAGTTATTAAAGTAGTGCAAACAAAGTAAAAACACAGAAGATAACTGAGTTTTTGTTTTTCTTTCATTGAATGTAAAACTGCTGCCTAACCCAAACCAAACCATTTGCCTCAACCCAGTACAGCCATGAGAAAAACTGGTGAGAATAGTGTGAGTCTAATGTCTCATCAAACAAAACTGCACCACAAATGTGCCTGAGCTTTTGTGTGGAGCAGTTTTTCCTCGATGACTTCATTTAATATGTGTGAAAATGAAGTGTTCAGGTGACTGTCTGTGAGTTTGTGTGTGTGTGTGAGACAGAGCTGCTTGTTTGTCTAAGTGAGGGTTTGTGGGCTTGTTTCTGTGTGAGGTGAACCA
>JAPZEB010000008.1:3166881-3177122 GCA_029783705.1 Chaetodon striatus
ATATGTATATATTTACATATATATATATACAGAGAGAGAGAGAGAGAGAGAGAGAGAGAGAGAGAGAGAGAGAGAGAGAGAGAGAGATATCATGTAAAACCAAGTCAGACTCAAACTAGCATTAATGAGAAAGTGTGACTTCCGGTTTTCTTTTCAGAATACAACTACATGGTGAACGTTTTGTTATGGAGTTTTACCCAACCAAAACTCAGTGTTACTGTATGGAAAAACAGATTAAGTTACAGATAAAACAGAACTGCTTAATCACGACCTCTCGCCAGATATTCGCTATTTGTCTTTAGTGTTAAATGATTATTAAGTAATCCAATTGATAAATGAACTCTAAAAAGCTTACAGGATATGAAGATAAAAACAAACATCTTATATAGATTTTATATATAGAGACAAAAAAATATTTTCATGTAGCTGATTTTATGAGATGAACTGCCAATGCAAAATGACCCATTAGTTGTTGTTTTTTTTTTTTTAACTTTTTTTTTATTTTAAATCATTATTTTTTTACTATGTCAAGGTAATGCATTTGCCTTGCAGTCTGCGTTTGAAATAATGAAATAATCGTTAATATAATTTTAAAGTTTAATCTTTTAATTCACTCCCTCTGGATGTAGATAAATCGGCGTTTAAAAGACTAAAAAACTAAATTAAATTATCACTTTCAGTAACACCACTTTGGCTGTTTCCCCCAGTGACCATTGATTTCTATATACTGAAAAAAATGAAGGCACATAAAGGGTTTGGAGGCATTGGAATGTTGGTTAAAGACAGATATGTCACTGATGGGTCCATGGGATCATACGGGGAGCACTGGGTTTGCTTTTAGTATAACAGCTTTACAAGTTTCTGTGAAAAGAATAACATCATATCGTCTGTCATTATGTACAGTTGAAATGTTGGCAATTGCAGCAGCAGTGCAGCAGATAGAGGAATTACGAATTAATAAGGTCATTCCTTGTTCAGATTCATGTTCCGCACTGGCGTCATTACAATAATTTACATCCCACAGCAGACAGGATATAATCAATGAAATATATGAAACCTTGTTCAGAATCAAGAATTTTAATATTGTGTTAAACTTAATGTGGACCCCAGCTCACTGGGGGATAAGAGGAAAATTAATATGTTGATATATTAGCAAAACAGGCTCTAGTAAATTAAGAGATTATGGACATAAAACTCAGTAAATCAGAGGCAAGAGCAATTGCCAAAAGAGACAGCATTAAAGAAAGGCAGCATACCTGGGATACTGGAAAAACAGGAAGGCATTTTTACTCATTACAACAAGAAGTGGGTACACCGAGGACAGTGAAAACACTTTATTTAATAAACAAACATCCTTCAGGGCTGTGTGAATATTGCCAGAAACAGGAATCAATAGAACATGTAACTCTTCACTGCCAAAAGTATCCCAGAGAGCGAGAAACACTAAAGCGGGAAGTCTTGAAGCAGGCCATAGGAGAGCTAAGCCTAAAAAGTATTTTTGCCTTTGGTTTAGGGGGTTAATCCATTCAATGCAAGAAACGGATCTGATTGAAATAATCTAGTGTTTTGATGTTTTTATTTATTTATTTTTCCTTCTACCTCTGGTCCACATTCCAACATAGTGGGTGGCAGCAATGCACCTTAAAGCTGGCTGCCTGCCACCCGCTATAACACAAAAAGAAGAAGACGAAAAAGAAGCAGAAGAAGCAGAGGAAGAAGAAGAAGAAGAAGAAAAAGAAGAAGAAGAAGCCAAATTGTCACTACGAAGCAGGTCACCCAATAGCAAACGACATTACTGACTGTAGACCATCTATCAACCAATCAGAGGCATTGGTGTTGACACGATATGAGCGGTTACACTTTCGACAAAGAGAGTTGACAGCATAGCGAAGTTAACGAGCTTGTTTTGGTAAACAGAAAGTCGGTGGGATTTAAAAGGTGGTTTTAAATGGTATCGCGGACTTGTTTGTCTCGTAAATTGTCATGAAAAACAACATACGGGCTTTTCTTCCGGGTCGCTATTTTCTTACTTAGCTTACTTACTTGGTCACAATGCTAACTAGTTAGCTAACGCCAACGTTAGCTAACTCGAAAACAGAATTTTTATAGTGCAAAGAAGAGGGACATCATCCTCTTTTGTCGCTCTGCTAAACAGCTCATAAACAAGAGGTCGGTATGTATGAGTGTTCAAACCTTTATTTCTTAACAATAGCTGTGGTCTAATTTGCCATCTGTCTGTAATGTAATGTGTCATCAAGCTTAGGTCACGTCGCTGTTCAGTTTCACTTCAGTTGCCTGACTGACGCGTTTCCTAAACCCACACACTATGATGCTTATGTTTTATGGCTTATTTGCTTACCCGTGAATAATTGTGTGTTAATACGGGGACGTAACTTGTGTGGGACATGTGGGAACTCTTGATTTAGGGCAGTGGTAGAAACGTTACCAAGGATCGTTACATTTACAGAAGTACTCTATTTAAAGGGAAAACACACCTGTTTTCAAATTCATACTCGTTTTTCCCATTGTAACAGACAGTTCAAAATTATTAGTCAGCATAACCAACTCTCTTCTAAATCCAAAAACTAGAGTGTTAAAACTCAAATTTGTGATGTCATATTGTACAAAAGGTGCATTCCATTTATAACTGGAAGTCAGCATTTCCGAGTTCCCAGTTGGAAATTTCAACTGGAAGGCCCCCTTAAATTGAATTTCCAATTTGGAGCTCTGGAGGAACTTCACTAATCCAGACCTCAAAATCCAATATGGTTGCTCTGTGAATCAACAGTTGTGAAAACTGCAGTAATGTGCAGTTTATTAGCACTTCTGTCTTATTTGTGTCTCACTAAAACAGTCATACATGTTTGTCCAGTTTGTATCTGTGGACATGTTGCAAGTAAACATTCTGGGTACATGGGTAAATTTTCTGTATCGGAGCTAAGGACACCACAATAGAATTTAGTCATTTGGGTGTAAAAGAGAAAACAAACACTTCATGGGTCCACAAGATCAGGCTCCCATTCACTGTCAATTGTGCAGCTGCAGACTTCATATGTTGATATCACAAGATCAAGACTCACTTCTCTGGTTTCTGGCTTTGACAAAGAGTTACTCATGTTCACAAATATGGATTGAACTTTCCTAGTCCGTAGAAATAGCATATTGGATTCTGAATTTAGGTGGCATTCCCCTTTAAGTACAATATTAATGTAATTGTATTGCATATTAACACTTATTTCTTCACTTTTACTATTTTGAAAGTCAATATTTTTTTTATATACTCCATTACATTTGTGACAGTTTTATGTGCAAGCAGATTTAGATTATTATTCATCAGTCATCAGTCACCAGTACTGTTATTAAACCCAACACGCACATACTTCATGTTCCACCAGAAAACTGCACATTTCACACTGTGTGATCTTCAACTTCCTACTGCTTATGTGACATCTTGTACTTTCAGTTGCCCTCATCAACATTTTCCCTGTTTGTATTTCAGAAAGCAGAAATTACCAACACTTTGCATGGCGGTGGCTTCTGCCTCGATGGCGGATGAGATCATAGTCCTTGATAATGATGATGACGATGAAGAGAAGAGTACTCAACTGTCCTGCTCTGCCTCCACCTCTTCCTCTCAGCATCAAGCCAAAAGTGTCTCATCACTTAAAGCTCAGCAGCCGATTCCTACCCACATTACCCAGTCACCTTTTGCCTCAGCGAAGAAACATACGCATGTTCTTCAGGCAGAGAATCAGAGGTTGTTCACTGAGGTGAGCTTACATTAAGGGGCATGAACTGAGCACTAAAGCCAAAGTGGCCAGTCATGTCTTACAGTGTTACTTTCGCTGTTCTACATGACAAATATGACAAAGTGATGGTTGGTTTTCTCCTTACTGATCAGTGGTAAAACCATAGATATACTTGTGTAAGTAAAACTAGAGACAAATGTCAATTTCAATGTGTATTAACATTTGGCCGGTAGCTGTACTATTTTGTCACACATACATTTCATTAATAATTTATATACACACTGGAAGTACAAGCTCCTTTTTGAAGTTGTCATGAATTGTATTCCAATGTGCTAATACCCTTTCACTCTTCATTGCATTGATCTTCGTACCCTGCATCCGACTCCATGAAGTTTTTGTAGATGTGTAACATCCATCTTAATTATTGACACAAGTGTTGCACTGAAGAGCTGTAACTATATTGACAATGTATTGAAACTGGGTGTGAACTGGAAAAACCTGAATCACCATGTGCTGTTGCTGTATGTGTTCGTATTATTTTTTCTTTCCTTGTGTCCCTTGTCTGTCACCATGCCCACTCCTCCGTCATGTTTTCTTTTCTCCTTCCTCCCAGTTTGTGGAGCATTGCTCAGCTCTCACCCAGGACTGCCCTGAGGTCTTGACCTTCCTCCAAACCAAGCATGCCAAGGCCTCCCCGGACTATCTTTCATCTGTAGAGTTTAGGAACACCTTGGGACGATGTTTGACTCACGCTCAGGCCAACCGTTCCAAAACCTTTGTCTTCATTAATGAACTGTGCACTGCACTCAGGCAGCATGCAGCCAAGAAGAGGGTGAGCCTCACCAGGGCTGAGCCTGGGCCTTCTACCTCAACATCAAGTTCTGCACAGGTTACCTCTGTTATGGCCAAAGGGGAAGACAAGACTAAAATTCAGACGGATGAGAAAGAGAAGAGGGTGAAACCGACAGTGGAGGATGAGCGACCTTCCACCTCAGGGCTGCAGGAGGGCAATAATAAGGAGGAACAGGAAGCGGAGAGAAAGGCAAAGAGGGCATCCAGGAAACAGGTCAGTGTTGAAAGCCCCTAAGCCTGTCTAGGTTTTTGTTCGCTGATTAGGATTGCAACCTTGTGAGCTTTTCACGGCACAAAAATCGGCTCAGATAATAGCACGTTTCATGGTATTGCATTATACAGTATTACACAATTATTATGATCATTTTTAGTTACAGTGAGCCTTACAGAAGGCATGTCCAAAGTTCATCAACCCCTGGACTGATGGCATGTCTTTCAAAATATACTATATGTGGCCCACCACACAATATTGACTAAGCAAGCAAGTTCACTATGTATTTTTTCTGTGTACTTCATGATGGCAGGACTATCATACAGTTTGTAGACATGTACCAAGTAGGAATTATGCAGGTGGAAGAATGTTTGCATGTTTACTGGCAGTATATAAGCAAATGACCAGTTAGCTAGCTGCAGATTTGTCCTGCTAGGTAGCACACGTGACCACAGTAAAGAAACATAAAGTTGAAAGCGAGGGCCACCTCATTCTAGAGCTGTAGCAAACACTGGTAAAGATGAAACTGTTGCATTTGACTCATTTTAATTTTTAATTTTTTTTTTTTGTTGTTGTTCGTTTTTGACTAATTCATATGACTGATGTGAGAGCCATTGTTTAATCTGGCCCCCATCTGAAAAAGTTTGGACACTCCTGCCTTAAAGGAGTGAAAACAGAGTGGTGTTTTGTTTGAACAAACGCTTAATTATAATTGAGGCCTGGAACAATTTTTCTGAATAGAGGTTTGTGTAAAAAGTCTCACAGGCAGTCGAAAAGAAACAAAGATGTACAGGTGAGATTAACTGTCTGATTGCATTTGTTGTTGTTTTTTTTTGTCAGTACTATAGATAGGCAAATGTATTGTCAGTACCATCATAAGCAATTATATGCGTCAATTTTCATACCACAATATACCATGAAACTGTGATAATAGAGCATTAATAAATGCAAACAGTAACCACTGAATGCACCAGTAAAATTGTGTTAACAAAAAAGGTTATAATCGGATGGATAATTTAGGCTGAAGGAAAGGTTAAATGAGGGTAGTAGTAGTTTGCTCTCTTATAATCAGATTTCCATCAGTTCAACCTAATGCCATAATGCTATTAGTACCTCACTAAGATGTAATCCTCACCTGTTTTAACTTGTTAGCTTAGAAACTGTTAATCAATTACAACTAATTCTTCTGCCATCTTTTTCCTTTCATCCTTGACTTACAACTTGAGAAATAAGCACAAACATCCAGGTTTATATGCCTAAACTTATGACGACAGGTCTGTTTTGGCAAACACCTGACCCCTCATATCTGTTCTCAATTTCTCTCAGATTGCGTACCTGGAGAACCTATTGAAGGTGTACAATGATGAGATCCGCCGTCTGCAGCAGGCCGAGCTGAGTTTAGACGACCTGGGAAATGAGGAATCTTTTTACATCCAGGAACACAAGCTCAAACGCAAGGTCTGGCTGGAGTTTGATGCAGCTTGGGTCTCTACTGGTTATAAACACTGCTGAAAGCTGTTAAAAAACCATTACACTAGGTTGCATGACAGCTAGTCACACCTCTTTTTCTGTTCTCATCTCCTCTTTCAGATGATGAAGATTTATGAAAAGCTGTGTGAACTGAAGAACTGCAACACACTAACAGGTCGAGTCATTGAGCACAGGATCCACTACAATAGCACTCGTTATCCTGAGATCAACAGGAAGGTGAGCAGCTATTTGTTGGGTAAAACTTTGTGTTTACTATTAGCATTACTGGGTTGTTTTATCTGGGTCCTGCTTCCACCCAGGACTACATACAGATCTGAATCTGAAAGTTAGCACAGATAACAATAAGTATACAATTAATAATAGCCCTTAACTCTAACCACATAGAAATCCTGTTGTAAGTTTAAGTAGTGAATAGGATTGTCATGATACCAGAAATGTAGTAGTCGTCAGCGCAGAACAGAAGTTCAGCGCCTTGTCATGCTTTGAAACATAGTGTAAATACACAGCGCTCCCATTGCAAAGCATCAAAAACATGAGCTGGCCATAGGAAGAAATGCTTCTGTTTTGGACAAGTCGAGGTGGAGCGTGTTGGTAGATCTTCTTCCTCCTCTTCCTCTTCTTTTTTTCCTTTTTTTCTTCTTCTTCTTCCTCTTCTCCTCATCGTCGTCTGGCATTAAACAGCAGACTAGAACACTTTAAGGCGTATATGCTGGCCTGTCAAAGCTGGAAGAATTGCATCCCCAGTACCTACAGTACTGAAAAACAAGTATCATCACATTTTTGGAATTTTGGCATCAACTTGGTACCAAAGTAAGTTCTCATGACATTCCTAGTAATGAGCTCTCACACCTTCAGGTAAATCTTGAGCTCAGGAGTATTCATTTTACATAGGCTGCTGACCATCCAAAAATTACACTAGGTTGTCCCTAGACTCCCTACCATGTTGGTTGAGTGTAAAAACAGTACAGCTAACCTCGATCTTGCATTAACAGGATTATTATAGCATTCATTATAAATCTTTTTTTAATTTAAGTTTTCACAAACATCTTAAGTACAATACAAAGTAGAAAATTACAGAACCAAACAGTAATTTGATATAAATGAGTATAATCTAGAGTTGCCTCAGGCAAACATATTTAGATCATATTGTTAGTAGTTTAATCTAACATTTTTTTAATCAGGACCTACAGTATTTGGATCAAGCAGCTCATGAAATTTAAGGTGTGTCAAATTTAGTAGTCAACAACTGTTTCATGTGGAGAAAAAAAAAAGATTTAACAATATGCGTTATGTTGGGGAAGGGTCTGAGGTGAGGCTGTGGGAGCTGTGTCATTCAGTATCATGTGGGTTAATCTGACATGCTCCTAGTCTGATATCCTTTGTTCCTTCCTCCTGTCAGATTGAGCGTTTCATCAACAGCCCTGAGGCGCGGAGGAACCCTCCAGATTACCAAGACATCCTCCAGCAGGTGCTGCGCGCCAATGAGCGCCACAACCTGTGCCTGAGCCGAAAACGGCTAAACCAAATTGCCCAGGAGGCTTTCAGAGAGACAGGGAGAAGCCTGCAGGATAGACGTCACCTGGACCTGGTGTACAATTTCGGCTCATGGCTCACTGACTCCTACAAGCCTGGTAAGCCTTCAGGCAGGAATATTAGTTTAGTTAACTAATATACAGTAAATACATCACAAAATGAACCCTTATTCTGGTTTGGACTAAAGAGAGCAAACCTTTAAGGGCACTCCAGTATTCATCCAGTGTCCCATGCAGCATGCAAGTACGGAAATAATTGTTAAACCAATATGACAATGTCTAGGACTTCAAGGGTTTAGAGATGTTAAAACGTTGACACTTATTTTGGTCCATTAAGGCCCAGACACACTTAACCGTTATTAACGAATTAGTGGCAGCGTCGCTTCATGTTGCCTGTGTCTCGGCCAAAAAGTTGCACCTAATACACCCCAAAGACTACATACAATAGCCAACTAGCACAAAAGTTCTGCGCCTACGGAAGAAGAAATAACACTCCATACCAGCAGGTGGTGGTAGTCTGTATTCCTCATTCAAAAAGGGAAACCAGGAGACAGACAGGACGGATTCAAGATGCTAGTTAGCCAGTTAGCACATTACCAACACAATCCAATGTTAAAAGAACAAAGGATATTCACCATGCACTAGCAAAAAAACAGAAGCACGCACAGTAATAAACTGTTCCAGTGAAAGAACTCAATAGCTAAGAAATAGTTTTACCTAATATAACAAGCTTGTTTTGATCCCATGCCCTCTTGAGCTGACCCTTGGCTTGATGTGTGAGGGCCGTTAGCATGTTCAAAAAAGATAAAGCATGTCTAAAATACAATATGTAAATAAATAATAAACATGATTTGTACCGTTTAAAGATCTACCCTGTCTTTACATTTCAGATCCTTAAAAGTAACAAATAACTGTTAATCTCCTGTATTTAATTCATATTACTTGCTTGAAGCTTATCTAACTCTTAATTCATTCACCCTTCTGTTCCTGCCCTTGCCTGTTCCTCTGTTTTTTTTTTTTCATCATCAATCCCTCCTCTCACCTGCTGTTCCTCCCTTTTCTCCACCACCCTCTAAAGCTGCAGACCCGGCACTGTCGGACACCTCACTGCTGAGGAAGCTTCGGTCGAACAGAGAAGAGGCTCTGTCCCGTCTGGAGGAGGTCATCACCAAGTACGCTGTCAGACAAGAGGACACGGAGGAGCAGGAGAGGGCCAAACGACAGGAGAAAGACAAGCAGAAAGAGGTATGACAGCATTTGGGGAGGGAGGGAGGAAAATCCTCACAGGCATTTTCTGCTTTCACTGTTTGGTAGGCATGGGATGGGCTGCGCTTTAAGAAATTGTCCCATTTTTGTCCTCCTGTTTTGGTACGGAAGTAAGAGAAATGTCACAATGTAGCAAGAGAACAAAAATTTGCAGGGCTGTACAGACAGCGAAAAAATGTGCATAGAGTGCACAAAGTGCAAACGGTTCAGTCCATGATTGGACTTTCCTCAGTGCTCAATTAAACATGCATGTTGCTTCACCATATGTCACCATATATATAGGTCACTCTTTCAGGCACACCTGGTCAGTTATCAGCAGCTTGATAGAACATGCATGAAGTCAGTTATTTTTCATTCTTGTTCCATTTTTCATGCTCCCTTCCTCTTCCCCTGGCTGTCTGGTCCTGTCTGACTCTCACATGTTTTTTCAGGCCCACAGATCAGAAAATGGAGAAGAAAAAAAAGAGGTGAATGGAGTGGCAGAGGAAGAAGAGGAGGAGGAGGAGGATGATGAAGAAGATGATGAATCATCAGACCCCGACATTGAGGAAGAGATCCAGGCCAGCACTCAGCAGGATGGACCAGGTTAGAGCAGAGATATGAATTCAATGTTTTTCTTTCTTTAATGTTTCTTTAATGCTAGGCTGACCACTCCAGCCGAACTAAACAAAGCCAATCCAGGCCACTGTAAAATCCCGTCCCCTGTGAAACACCCCATGTCATAAAAGATGGCAAAATGCGGACAGTGGTCTGTCACACTGAAGAAGCCCATGCAAGTGCAACAAAATACCTGCAGGCAAAAAGCCAGTACGAGTAATTTACAGGCATGAAAATCACTCACCTTTCGGTGAAATTCGCCGTTTGGAAGCCAAAACAGGTGACCTACGTGAATCGTGTAGATTCGATGAGAAAAGATTTTTAGGGGGGGGGGTGTAGCGAGCGAGCGCGTGCCTCATATATTTATTGTAAATGTTAGAGTCAGCGGGGCTTGAAGACCTCCGGCACGGTGCCAGAAATCCAGCATAGGAATATTTTGGTGTTTTTTTTTCTCTGTAACCAGTCCTTTAAAGTGATATTTCCAACTACCAATGGTACTCAAGGTAACCAAGGAGTTCTAGCCAATCAGAGGCAGAGTAGGGC
>JAPZEB010000008.1:3185790-3196411 GCA_029783705.1 Chaetodon striatus
TTTTTGTTTAAACAGAAACTGCATTGAAATCTCAATCACCACACACACAAAGTCCATTTAACTAAGCAGCAATTTTATCATTGCAAAACACACTTCAAACTTAACAGAAACAAAATAAAACTCACTAAAACAGTTTAAATTCATCTTTTAACTGTTTCAACAATCACCAACGCTGGTTTGGTGAAAATAAAATAAACCCCTAATTCACCCAGCCAGATGTTAAAATATGCTGGCTCTATGCACGCTAAAACCAATGTTTTCTTAAATTAAGTTTGGTGGGTTAGGTGATGGTGATTTTGGGGCTATTTCTGGTTAAAATAAAAAGGATCTTACTCTTAAAAAAATGTCTGTCTCTGCTGGAATCCTTTCAATAAATTTGACAGACACTTCTAACAATAATCTGAGCCTGTTAGCGGCAAAAACAAATGTGTAGAAATGTGTAACAGGGTCCAGGTTAAAGATACTGAACACACCCTTGAAGTTACCTCTAAATGAGGCACACTGCTCATTGTTAAAATTTATGCTACAGTAAAAAGTACCTAAGTTTGCAATATTGCAGGTGCTGGAGTCCTGATGGTAACAATATTCCCTGCTCTGATGATGAGTGAACAGCGCCCCCTTGTGGAGAATCAGCAGCCCACCACATGTGAATAAGTTTGTGAGTTTCTAGAAGTTACAAGCAGCTCTGTGAGGTCATTCAACAACATAAGATAACAAAGTGAAGAAAGTGTCTGCTTTCTTATAACAAGTCTGTACTATATAAAGACACATAGGAATGTATTATAGTTTTAAGGTTCACCAGTGAGAGTTATCCGGTGATGTATAGTAAAACATCAGCACTGTTGCTATGGTTACCTTTAATTTAATATATCTTGTACACTAATGTGCCAATACAAGGTGCTAATGAACTCAATGGTGTAAACATACTTTACGACACAATGTTTTTGTTTATATATACATACATTTGTTTTAAATAATGTAACTACTACACGTTATGTTTCCATTGTAAGATAAGAATGTCACAAAAAAATAATGAGTGCTGAGGAAGTGAAAGTGCTGGTAAGGCACCTGAACCCATTTGGCAAAAATGTTGGCATGGCGACACATACAACCTCCTTTGCAAACATAACTTGGTGTTATAATGGAAAAAGCAAAGGCTAAAAGTATCCACACTGTGTGGTGTATACTGTCAATGTGTCTTATCAGTAGTTGTCCTGGTAAATGTTCAGCATGGTCCCAGTGTAAATACAGCACAGAACTAAAGTGTTTTTAAACCACAGCAGGGCCCAGAGAGCACGATACTTGTGTTCAGTGGAGAAATGAGAAAGAGAAACTTTGAGGTTACATTTCTGTGAGGTTCAAGGTAAACAAACCAACCTGCATTTCAATTAGGCATCTTAAGAGCAAGTTCTTTTTTGTTTTGTGGTGAGCGAACAATGATGAACTCCAAGTCCTGAGATCCCAGAAGTAACTAATATTATCTGCAATTCAGCCTTCCCCCAAATAATGATCCAGCAGGTGTTAAATTTACAACAGTCTGGTTATAGAAAGTCTGTGGAGCCCCTCAAGTCTGTTAGGTGATCTTTTTTTTTTCATCTTGTGTGCACAAGATAGTTTACTACAAATTCACACACGTCTCTAACGACTACAGATGCACAGGGATGTGATGGACAAAGCTCTGCTAATCAAATGTTATTGTCTATGGAGCCTCTTAAGCCCCGTAAAGTGATATAATGTTATCTTATGCACACAAATTATTATCTTGTGGGAACAGGTTATTATCTTGTGCACACAAAATAATAACTTTTTTTCCCACAAGATAAAAAAAAAAAAAAAATCACCTTTTGGGGACTTTATGGGCTCTGTACCAATCAACCATTTTACCCACAAAATCCAAAGAGGAAATAGAATATTCAGGATGCTTGACAAGTCCAATATTGAATTTCCTCTTCTTCATAGAATTGAAGTTTTCTTGAGGTGGTTCAAAGAATTACAAATCAAAACATTGCTGACCTTTACTCTGAAATCTTAAGCCATCATCCTGGACTTCTCAGAAAACGTGTATTAGAACCAAACAAACTTTTAGCTTATGTTTTAAACTTTTACTTTTTTCAGAACAAAATACCTGGACTTTTAACACATTCACATCCATGACCAAAACAGAAACAGATGTGAGACCAAAACTCCTGCAGATGTTATCAATAGAAACAACGTTTTGGGGGGTCAGGACCTGCATGACTCTGATGCTAAAATGATTGCAGGAAGAAAATCCACTAGTGGAAAACAAAGGAATCCAAAGAGAAGGAGTACATGACATGTGTAGCAGTCTTCATAACATTACACTGTAATATAAAAAGATAAAACAAATTCGTGACTTCTTTGTGTGCATAACAGCTACTGCAAAAATGAGGTTTACTTATGGGTCCGTAACTTATATTCTGTTAACCCTTTAGAGGAGGTATGCTTGTAAAGACACCATACACTGTATAGCTTAGATAAGACCACCATCATTGCTAGATTTCAATACCCTTTACTGAATTATCGAAGAGATGCGCTGCAGACTCAGATGATTTTACGGATGCAGAACACTTTCTCTACAACTGATTAACTTCTTCCAAAGCAGATCAAACCGCAGCAAACCGACGGATCAGTATTACAAGTTAGTATATTTGTTCCAGGTCTGATGAGTAAACGACATATATTTCTATATATTTACAGTAATAATATACTTCTCAAAGCACGAGAACTCTGTGAACAACAAGAAAGTGAAAGCAGGTAACAGCAGCAAAAATGAAAGCATCGGGGGCTTCTGCTGCCGAGCAGATCAATCGCCTCCTGCTTTTAAAGGTCCAGAGAGGAAGTTCTGAGCTTATCAGTTACAGGTAGTGTTTGTGTTTATGTCGGGCCCGGCCATATTGGAAAAGAGATTTCATCTTTAGCTACTTCAACAAGACAAACTTGTTGCTGTCTGGTAAATTTCTCCCTGTACACACATCTGGGATCAATCAGAGTTCCCTTGTGGTGAGGATAAATGATTGTGCCTTTCACTGTATTCCAGCTTGGGCTTCAAGCAGAGCAGCACCGAAGTATCATCTACAACAACATGGCAGTGCTGACATTTAGTCTGTCACATGGGACACTGAGGAAAAGATGTACCACTGCTGCTGTGAGGGGAAAAAAAAACACAAATCTGCAACTGTAACTTCTTCTTTTCTTCATTGAATTATGTGTTGAGTGAGTTTTTCTCCTGCAGATTTGTGTTTTTTTAAACCATATGACAGTGATATTTTATAATACAACACTGCAAAAAATCACAGCAATTTAGAACAGCCATTTTTTTTTACTCTACTGATACTATAATGTCGCCACAGAAAGTAACAGTTATTGAAGCACTGTCTCTTTGTTTTTGGTTTCCTCTCGACACGCAAAGCATTCTTCCACAAAACCAAAAAATAAACTTTAATAACATCTGGGATATTTAAAACAATAGCTTACTCACTGAGACGAAAGGTCCATTTCTTATGAGGCCACTTTTTGGAGGCAAGTTTCCAAAAGTCTTTGTGGTGTGAGGATCGCGTATAATTTAAGATGGCATCAGCCGACCACAAGTCTGTTTCAGAAACTCTGCGGCACAACAGTCGACTGGAATCTCAACGTCCATTTTTCTATAAACACTTACAGCTTCTTCAGGTTGTGTGTCCAACGGGAGCCTCGCCTTTTTTCCCCACTCTTGACAAAGTACGCACCTCCTGCTTGAAATGCTGAGTGTTGGCAGTTATAAGTATTTCAGAAGAGCTTCTTCGAAGTTTATTATATTGTAAAAACAGCAGCAGGAACAAGAAGCATGACTGTTTGCTCAGAAAGAGGCACCCGCTGGACATAACACACACTTGCGGTTTAAGTCACGCTACTATCATTGGCACTGACTTCACACACGTCTTCATCACACACACTTCGACCCAACCCTAGACCAGCAAACATCCCTGATCCCTGACCGGGACTCTGGGAGACGACCCCTAGAAGCGCCCCTGCGGAAGCCAAGTTGTTGCTCACAGCAGCACTGCTGCTGTTACTTACACTGTTGTTAGTACTGCTACTTCCTGTTGCTGAGATGCCGGTGTGCTGTGGCGACAGAACAGTGCCAGCAAGATGTGGAGAAACAGACACCCCTCCTCTCCCGCCTCCTCCCAGGATAGCGCCCTGTCCTCCCTCACCTGCAGACAGGAGGAGGTGAGGGGAGGAAATCAAATCTGGCCCCTCCTCTCCTCCACCTCCTCCTCTTCTCCCTCCCTCGCCGTTGCTCCCACCTTCTCCGCTCTCTCCCAGCCCACTGCGCCTCTCGCAGTGCGAACGGTGCCTCATGAAGCTGTCACGCCACATGAACTTCTTGCCACAGCCGAGGCAGTCGTACGGCTTGAGGCCCGTGTGCGTCTTCATGTGCTCTGTGAGGTGATGCTTCATCTTGAACTTCTTGGCACAGACAGGACAGTGGAAGGGCCTCAGGTCCAGGTGCATGTTAATGTGGCGGTCCCTCATGCTCTTGTGGGTGAAGGTCTTGCCACAGTGGCACATAAACACTTTACCTGAACCCCCAGTGCTGCTGTTGCTACCACCACTCCCACTTCCCCCTCCAATCCCTCCACTGTCCATGCCATCGACTCCCAAACCGCCCTGCACCGACAGGTGGACTTCACCGTGCTCCAGACTGGTACCTTTGAAAGACGCTCCTCCTATCATCCCACCTGCCATCCCCAGTGGAGGGGCGGCAGTGTCCAGAGAGAGTCCAGAGGCCTGGCTATAGAGGAGGATCTGGTTCCCCTGCATGTCCAGGGGGAAAAGCTGGGCCCGGGCTGAGGCGGCAGACTGAACCTGGCCCAGCAGTGCTGAAACGGCACGGTTAGCGCTCTGGCTCTGACCTGCTGCACTGTCATGAAGGTGCTGAGCTAAAGTCTGATCCATTAAACTGCCTTCAAACTTGAGGTAGTCTTCTGAAGACTGGCAGTAGTCCACCTGGAGACAGACAAAGAAGAGAGGGTTTAGATCTGTGATGAATGCACAATGCTCGGATTTTGCTGCACCAGGAAATTTTGCAAAATTTTGACCTTGTGACACAGAAATATTTTAAGCTATTTTGCACAGACTTCTCTAAAGACTCCTCGACACCTGCATGTTGGACAGACAATGTGCAGTGCAGGTGTTTTTAAGTTTAGAAGAATATATTTCTTTTGCACACCTCTCAATTTCAGATCCCTCTGTCATGTCATCCATGATAGAGATGGATGACATGACGGCTCCCCAGAGTGAAGCTAAAGCGTCTTGATCTCCCCCTGGTGCCAAAACAACAACATCAAAGTACATGACAAATATTAACCCTATTTTTACCCTAAGATGGTTTCTGTCACTTCAGGTAGTTCTTGACAAGCTCACATATATCCAAGTGTTTGTTTTTCTTGGTTTCTAGGTTTCGATTGACAGCTGTGTGTGCCAATCAGTGTGCTCACGATTAATGGCACTGTCCGGGATTAGTCGGACAGGGGTAAGGGTGGGAACTTGATACTGTGCACACTCTGGCTCAAAATGACATAGCCAGCACAAGATGGCAGTGGCTGTATCCTGGGTGTTTTGGCTTCATTATTGTACAGTGAGAGGAGGCTAAGACTTGTTGTCCATCTTAATACACAAATATTGGTTACAACATAATATTTTGCATCTCTGGCGCCCCCTGGTGTTGGTACAAAAACACCCAGCAACAGTTTCCACCAGGTCTGTCTCATTTTTTGAACAAACAAAAACTTCTGCTATCAGAATATCTTGAAAGACAGTGAAATAAAATTAAAAACCCACATGCTGTGTCTTTAATGTGAGTTTCGTCTTACCTGTGAGTCCATGTCATTCTCCGCTCTGCCTCCCAGATCAGCTGAAAGGCTCCTGACGTTGGAGATGTTGAAGTCACTTCTCTCCCTCTCTCTGGCCAGCTCCATCTCCCGCTCATCCTCGTCCTCTTCATCTTCTCCTCCCTCCTCCCCAGACACTACGATGAGGTCGTCGTCCTCCATGCGCTCAGTTTTCACCACCACCCACTGTTTGCGGGGCATAATGCTGGGCTGGCTGTAGGTAGGACGCTTCTGCAGCGGTAATGCTGAGTCCTCCCCATCCTTTCAGGTGAGATATTTTACATGACAATACAGTTAATGGTGGATATCTAGTCTTTGTTGTCAGTGAAAACTGAGTAAAACATATTATATTTAAAGTAAAATGCTTTCAGATTAATTTAATAGTGTCTGTTGCTCACACTGATGGAATCTCACCTGATAGGAAGATACGCCAAAGCTGTCGCTGACACCAACTTCCTGCTCTGACACTGAGCTCATTTTCTTCCTCCTCCCGCTGCCTCCTCCTCTTCCTCTCTTCCTTTGGTGATACAACACCTCCTCCTCTTCCTCCTCTACTTCCTCCTCCTCTTCTTCAATAAGGAAGGCTTCCTCTCCTCCCGATGGGGTGCAGTAGCTGGGGGTGTTGCTAGCCCCGCCTCCGTCCGCGGAAGCCCCAGCTGCAGCCGCGCCGCTTCCTCCAAAGCTGCTCCCGTCCCTGGGGCTGAAGTAGTTGGTGCTGCTGGGAGACTGGCTCTCACTCACTGATGGGCGGCTGGGAGGTTGGGAGGCAGGTTGGGGCTCAATGGACCCTACCACCTGGGCTTGACCACCACCAACGCCCCCATCACTAGCAGCACCATTACCGCCGCCTGCAGCACCGTCACCATTGCTGCTGCTGCACCCGAGGTTAGCTGACCCCCCACCTCCTCCGGCACTGGCTCCCTCCTGCACGCCACCTCCTGCGCTGCTCCCTCCTCCCGCTGTAGCCCGGCCCTCCTTCAGCAGCTCTGTGCATTTGTCCACGATGTGCCACATCTGCAGGACGCTGCCCACCGTGAGGTAGTTGACGATGTCTTCGCGCAGCATCCGGAGCTGACCGGTGTAAGCGCAGCTCAGCACGCTCTCAAACGCCAGCGGGTCCATAACTGCCGGGATGGAGACTGTAGACATGTTCTTCAGTAGTACCTGGGGGTGGGTGGAGAATGATATATCACAATGATACATTTATAAATGTAAGAATGATTTGTCCTGCCTCTCCCACTCCTCCCCGCTTGATCTCTTCATGCCTGTTTCTTATTTCTCACCCCAATTTATCATAGTGGAATCCTGCTGGTCACAGTCCAAGTCCTGATTCATTTTTGCCATCTTTGGATGCTCAATGTGTCTGCCTGCCCTTGAGACAGTTAAAAAAGTATTTCACTGCCAGAAAGATGGTCTTTTCTTAAAACTATGCTGTCTATGCAGTAGAAAGATGCAAATACTTTTGAAATTGGTGCTACATGACTAGAAAAAGCTGGAAAAAAAGGGCTGTGGCATTTATGTTGGCTTAAGAGGTAGAAAACCTAAAACTACATGAGCGCACCAGACCAATACAGACCAACACTCCTGCTAATGCGTGATGTGATGGAGTTGCCCATCTGACAACAACATGGCAGCCAGATGGTAACAAACAATCTTGTGTTTTAGTTAAACAGTAATCTAAAACATGTTTCTGAAAACTTTTTAGATGAGATAGTATACAACACAATAACAGAATCTTGGTTACACATTCTACCCACATAGTTATGATACAAAGATAGTTGAAAATTGGCAAAGTATCCCTTTAACTGGAGTCAGTGTCAGTAAAACTAGTCTTTGGCAGGTAGAATAAAACAGATCTTTATTGCCCATCATGGGTGGAAATTTGTCTTCGGCTCTCCAAACATAACAGACAAAATTGTAAAAAGCAGACAAATAGTCAGTTAGACAAGCATATAAAGTCATTACACCATACGTAAACACATTAGATCAGGTCATTGTCTGTCTGTGGTTTAAAACTCATCAGTCACTTTGTTGAGTTTAGGATATTAATGACACTCGGGATGAGTAAGACCTTGTGGAAACAAAATACTTCAAGCTTAAAAACCAGGATGTGCGGACAAATAACTCAAGTCTCTGTGTGAGGCTGCTGTCACGCTGCAGGCCTTTATTTCAGCTTTAAATTTGTGCTTATTCAGCTCTGTTCTGTCATGCTCGTCGTTTCGGGGTTTTACCAGTTTCCTCACCAGGAAATAATGAGAAGCAGATCAGTTAAAACTCAACAGACTTAATGGCTCTGGCACATTCAAAACTTCTAAAACACTGATGACCATAATTTACAGTAAATCATGTCTTCTTTTGACAAATGCTACGTCGATCTTGTAGAAGTAGGACCTTATGTGAAAATTCAAATTTATAAAATACTGTAGATGTGACCTGTATCTGATCACAGTATAAACTGATAGTGATGTAAAAAATGTGTTAGATATGGTTTTGAAGGCTTCACTCTCCTTGTTGTTTCAACACATTAGTTACATTATACACTACAAGATTAATGAAGTGTGTCGTATCCACAAAGACTAATCAAGCCAACTACCTTCCTTTGAATCCACTGTCATGTCTATTATTGGGTTTCAATATACTTTAGGCTAAGTCTAGCTAAACCAAAGACAGTAGGTGATTTGTTAATTTTTAACAGGGGAAGCTACCTTTGGGAAGAATGAACATGTAAGAGTCAGTCCATTCTTGGTTTTAAGCTCTGTTTTCGTCGTCTGCTTTTATCTCTTTAGAACACCCCCTGTGAAAATACTTTTATCTGACTCTCTTATTTCTGCGACTGTTTTCTCTCAGCTCGTCTCTCCCCTGCGTGGTTATCTCACTCACTCCAGTTGCAATACTTATAATAATGCACAGATTTAATTGACTAAGTAGAATTATGTGAGATGATTTATTGCATGTTCCTGGTCAGCAAAACCAGAGCTAGAAATTCTCCTAAAATTCAGACAGGTGCTTTAAAATTTAATACTAGTGCTCAACTGTGAGTTGTATGTCTAATTTTGAGGCACTTTCTACTTATCAGACATGGATGAATACAACCTGATATAGATTTCATCCGTTCATACTAATTAGAAAGCATCATCTTTCTCTCATCCACATGTTGGGGTTGCTTCCTAACAGTGACATAAGACTCCCACCTGGTCATGGAAGTAGGGTGAGGAGGCAGCCAGGACGCAGCGGTGGGCTTTGAAAACTTGTCCCTGGACGTGGATGGAGAGGTCACAGAGCCTGCCGTCTTCTCTCTGCCGGTTCAGGCTGTCCAGCACTGAGGCCTGAGCGCTGGGGAAGCACACCTGCACCACTGGGCCTGATGTGTCGCTGGGAGCCGAGCTGCTGCTGCTTCCCACTTCCATGGGCAGGGACTGCATCTGGGTGGTAAAAAAAACTTTAATGTCTCCCAGTTTTGGCATTTAAATTATAATTTTAGATTAAGAGCAACTGCTTTAATAAAGGTTTGTGAATGCTGAATATGTCCAGACCACAGTGGAGTTTTTATGCAGTGATGTGAGACACAAAATGTATCATAAAAACCAGAAGACCTTGATCTTATATCTAAATATAGTACATTATCATGTCTGTTTGAGTATGGAAAGATCACATTATTGCCATCCCACTGAAAATGTTTTACTTAGTAAGTGCTTTGTAGTGGTTCAAAGTACCTAAAAAAATCCCCAAATACACTAAGCTGTATACTCTTAGTTTCAGAAAGAAGAATTGTTGATTTGTGAAGTAACTACCTGTTATTTTCCTTACAAGTACTCTGTCATTTGTTTTCTTTGATGAATAAGTTGTATAATTTTTTTTTTTTTTAAAGATGATTTTTTAGGGCATTTTGCCTTTTAATGGAGAGGACAGTTCAAGTGTCAAGGGGGAGAGAGAGTGGGGGGGTGACATGCAGCAAAGGGCCATGGGCTGGACTCAAACCCAGGCCACTGCGGCAACAGCCTTCGTACATGGGGCGCCTGCTCTACCGACAAGCCACCGACGCCCCATCAGTTGTATAATTTTAATGGATTATCAAAATTATATTCTGTTGGTCTGACATCAGAAAATAGAAAAAAAGCCCAACTTTTGAGAGTCATAGTTGACATCTTTAAATGTCTCCTTTAATCAGACCAACAATCCAAAATTCAAAGACACTGCATTCAAAATGATGTAAAACAGAGAGAAAGCAGCAAACCCTCACACTGGAAAAGCTGCTCCAGATAATTGTCCCCTCCCCCTTAAAGGGGACTCAAAACTAACCATCAATCAATCATCAAAAATACCTGCTAATCAGTCATTAATCATCTGTAACTGTTTATCCTTTTCTGGGTTGCGCTGGGGTTGAGCCTGTCACACCCTGCACATGTTGGCAGATTATTACAGGGCTGGCACATAGAGACAGACAACCATTCCTGCTCACATTCACATTCATGAGAAGTCAACAGTTTACCTAAACTGCATATTTTTGGATTGTGGGAGGAAGCTGGAGTACCCTGAGAAAACCCACACTGACATGGGGTGAACATGCAAACTCCACACAGAAGGGTCCCAGCTGGCTTGCAGGTGTAAACCCTGAATCCCCTTCTTGCGAGGCAGTAGTGCTAATGCTAAGACTGCTAATTAGTTTTCTGCTAATCCACTTATTATTATTATTATTATTATTATTATTATTATTGTTAATTAACTAA
>JAPZEB010000008.1:3196511-3220573 GCA_029783705.1 Chaetodon striatus
ATTATTATTGTTAATTAACTAATTGTTGCAGCTCTAGTTTGGATTAAACTTTATGATCATGTTGGAGGCTGCAGTCTGTGGTGCTGTTGAATACTGAGGGGTGTTTTCAATAGGTTTACTTTATTGCAGGGTTGTTGGATTACAGTGCATTTTAGCTGGCGACTGATGGTAGATAAAATCCACCTCTCAGTTCCACATGAAATTCCAGATATGTCCACTAAATGTTGTCAGACTAGACAATTACATTGTGTACATTAATGTACAGAAGTGCAAACACAAAGCTGTCATTCTGGTATCAGCTGTCTGATTTTAAATATCCTCTAACAGCTGATTTAATCTCACATTCAAAAAACATTTAAGATGGTAACAAAAGTAGTTAAGTTTCACTTGTCAACATTTTGTCATATCAGAAACTGTCTAACTACTTAGGCAGCAAAATTACATTTCAATGCCATGATCATTCTACTTTTATCATACTGTTTGACTACACATAAGCCTCCTGTGCAGCACTCAATCCTGTACAGTCAGTATACCATCGAGCTTTTAAGGTGCTTGACAGAAAGCCAAACATCCATCATCATTGTTACTGCTTAAGAAATCCTAATTTACTGAGCTGGGACAATCTTATTAAATTTACAGACGCTTCTCTTGTTTATAAGATTCTGCACGGCTTGGCTCCTCCTGCCTTAGTGCTTTTATAAAGCAGAAATCAACTAATGATAGACACATTAGATCTATGGCAAGTTGGGATTGTGCAATACCTGTAAAAGGGGCTACCTCTGGACAGTCAGCTCTCTCAGTTCACACAACAGTCTGCCAACACTTATTGGAGACCTTGACACATATTGTTCATTCAAAAATGATATAAAATCAGACAGTCAGGTGCATGTCCATACTTTGAACTTATTCAAAATCTGAAGTGTGCTTTGGTTTTATGTATTATGTGTTGCTGTCCCTGTTTTTAAGTATTTTATATGCTTTTATCAAATGTGCTCATTCAGTAATACTGTTTCTGTTTCACTATATTTCACGTGGTTTTTTGTATTTGCCATCACACCTGCCTATGGACTACAGGTAAAAATGAGCCAAGCTGGCTAAAATGGCACATTCACAGAAATGTTTATTTATGTGCACTATGCCTGTAATCTTAAACTTCAGAAGTAAATAATGAAATATACCTGTTATTTTGACTCTACCTGTTATTTGACAAAATTTGGATTATTAACCATGAGTGAAGGTTATTTCTCGAATTCTCAAACAGTAAAACTCCTAAGACAAAATTTTGGATTAAGTGTGTAATCACATTTTTATCCTTTATCACAGAATATGTAGCATTAGATTGTCAATGCAGAGAGAACAGTGGCCGATCAAGGAAGCAGTTGACGTGATCAGCCATGTTGTAACTTAGCAAAGACTCTTAATTTACCCAGAAAACACTGCAAATTAGATCTACTTGAGACAATCAAGACAGCCCCTTGCAACTGACGACCTTAAGTGTCTATCTGAGGTCTCTTTGTTAGATCTCAGTCACAGTGTGTCTTTGTGCAGCCAGCTCCCACTGCATGTCACTCACAAACTGCACTTCATGTTTATTTGCAGGCTTTTATTTCAGTGGTGGAATGTAACTAAGTTCATTTACTCAAGTGCTGTACTTAAGAGCTTGTATTTGAGTAATTCCACTTCATGCTACTTTATACTTCCACTACATCTCAGAGGGAACTATTCTATTTATTTTTTAGGAACTGTTCATTATGAAATAGAGGGGAGGGGGTGGTGCAAAAAAGAGGAGGCATGTCAAATGATTTTTTAAGCACTGGAGAGGGGCATTATATGGGACAAACCTGTCTCTCAGAAAAACATTACAAATCTGAGCTTAAATATTTCATCAAAATCACTTTATTCTACATTTAAAATGTTTGCCAAAAATAAACCATCTGCACAAACTAACCCGCATGCACGACAAGAGTGAAAAACCGAGGCTTTAATCAACTCTAGAATTTTGTCTTCAACTTTTAATTGTCAAAAATCAAAGGGTAAGTTTTTAAAATATAATAACTAGGCCTGGGCGGTATCTATTTTTCCATACATTCGCATCCTTCCTGGAGTTTCATGGTATACAACAGAATTAGGGTGTGGCAAAACACCCCCAAAAGGTAACACTGTTAAATCTATTTTACTTATTAAACACAAAAAGAAACACAACTATGCACCTTCAGAATTCATGTTTCTCTCTTTTACCAAAGTAAGACTAGCTTAATTGCCTTAACTCAGCATAAAACACACTTTATTTAAACTCGACAGAAACAAAATAAAACTGACCAAAACCAACTTGGTTAGTCTAGTTAGTTGTGTCGTTAGTTAATCCACAGTCACCACCTCTGGTTTTGTTGCAATGAACCTTTGATTCACTAAGTTAGATGTCAACATAACCCTGCAATCTCTCTGCTGTTGCAGGCTCAGCTGTTTACGGTCTTGAAATGATCTCTTCACCACTTGCAGTCAGCTGCACATGGGAGAAATGTTCCTCGAGGGCTTTCTATCTGCAGGGATCTCTTGGTTAAGGTTAGCAAAAATAAATAAATAAAAATAAAAGATAAAAAGATCATAGTTTGGGTTAAAACAGATAGATTTCTGTCAGAAAGAGCTTCCTTGGAGAAAGCCTACCAGGCAAACTTCTCCCATGAGCTCTCAGCTGTCCATTGCTCCAGACTGTCCTCCGGTGGCGCGTCATGTGCACTACATGCAAAACATCCTCATCACAGCCTCTCCAGTACGAAGTTAAAAAAAGATGAGGGTCTGTATTTTTAAAGATATTGAAGATCATACCGTCAGGATTTCTAGATACTCTGATATACTGTAATACTGTGATACCAACCAAGCCTACTAATAACCAATTTATGGTGAAGGGAGGGTCATGCATTTTTCGAAGAGGGTCAAAAAAACAAAAAACAAAACAAGAAAACACCTCAGCCACTCCTCTCCTCTGATAAATAGAGAACAGTCCCTTACTCCACTACAATTTTCTGACAGCTTTAGTTACTTTTCACAGTTAGCTTGCTAATAAAAAATACAAAAAAACCCAAAAACAAATAAACTCTAACATTATTATAGGCTTTGCTGCCAAGCAATATATAAAGTCATTAAAATTAGCTCCACTTAAGTGAAAAACACATTATTACATCAGTAATTATATTCCAATAAGGTATATTCTGCACCATAAATAGTTTTATTTTAGTACTTTAACTGTTTTGTGATGCTAGTACTTTTGCATTTTACTTCAGTAATACTCTCAATGCAGGTCTCTGAGCATTTTTACACTGTAGTATTGCTACTTTTACTGAAGTAAGAGATGTGAGTACTTATTCACCACTGGTTGTGTGCATGTTTGTGTGTTAAGCACACCGTGTGGGTCATATCAGACTGTCCCTGCACTCACCATGGCAAATTTGATTGCACTTTGACAACGTGATAGTTGCAAAAGGCTCACATCAACAGTGTTATTTTGTACTTTACAGGATGCAAAAACGCATCACGTAATTAATTAATAAACAAAATGCCCTCAGCACACACACGACCACGCCACTTATTGTTGCTGTGTTCTTAGTGCACGAGAAAATCAACAGCTGGAGAACAAACACACTTTTAGTTGACAAGCTACGAAGACAAATCTGTTGATTTAAAATTGAAGCAGGCATTGTTGTGAAAATGTTTGTCTGATGGTTGTGTTCTGCTTTCAGACAGCACACAGTGAAACAAACCGTCAGAGCTTCAGACTCTGATCATACCGTTACAGATGTGACGTTAGCCTGCTAGCTAGCTCCGACGGCTGGCTACAGAAAACCGTGAGCTGCTGCGGACATTAAACTCACCGTTATTAGTTGACACTGCAGCCCTCACAAGCACAGTCTCTGTCCGAGCTGACGGCAGTGTGTCCTGCCAGTTTACCCAGGCCCTGAAGTTTGGGGACCATTTTTTGAAAATGTTCTCCCCATCTGATCTCTTCTGCAGCGGCAGACAGCGACGCGTCGCCTTTAAAAGGATTCCAGACAGACGAGCCAGACTTTGGCCGACAAAAAATACATAAAATAAACAATGGGATAAACATATTTAAATGCAGCATTAATATGTATATTAAAAACAACAGTAGCAGATTTAAAAAACTAATTAATAAATGTCTTGTTCCAATATTTATTCCAAATCATCTCTCAGATATTTCTTAACATATATACACCATAAATATATATGCTGGATAATACGCAACAATTTACATATTTATTTATTTTTCAAAACACTGATTTAATATAATAATTATATAATGCAAATAGATAAGATACTATATAGAAACATTGACAAGAAATATATATATATATATATATATATATACACACATATAAATATGATTCTGATTAGCAGAGATGATCATACAACCTAAGACTGGAGCACTGACTAATGTGACTGTCGTGCTGGTAAAACAATAAGCATCCATCTTTTGCCACTTTTAAGTCTAAGAAATGTACTGTACATAATAAACCTCCCCTAATTTTGTTTATCCTCCAGGGCTGATGTGTTAACAACACTGAAAACTACAATTAAGTTTGTGAGCACAGATTAAAGGCATCGAGATGTTCAGTGACTGAGCTGATTTTCAAACCATAGTTGAATGAACACTGTACTTATTTGTCTTGACAGTAGAGCTCACATTAAACACTCTTACTCATTATACACAATTTTCCAGAACGTGCTCAATTTAAAGTGTGACACTTTATGGCATACACACCTGGTTTGAAATAAACATAAATCAGCACAGGAAACATATGTAGCCCAACTACTGAATGTCTGATTGTCACTACATCAAGTTGGGTCATAAAGTAAAAAACTAACAATAATCACATTCCACCAGAAGTCAAGAAGAACAAAAATAACTGTCAGTTAAACAACACCACATTTATTTGCAATTATCATGCCACTTATACATTACACAACATATTTAAATTGAAGGATAGATCAGAAAAAGACGTTAATTAAAGCTGCAAGCAGCATTGGGCGCGACATCGCACTCTTGCCCGGCCCGCATGACATGACATTAGACTTGATCCAATTCACAGTATGGTGCTTGATGTGTGGCTGTCAATCAAGAGCAATGGTCCTCATGGCGACACAAAATGGGGGCCACCACACAGCTGCAAAGCACAGTGACACAGCATTTTCTTCAGTCTGTGGCCAAAAACCCACGTCTAACAAACGCCTCTCGTGAGCACACTGTTTGAGATATGAATGAAACGAATAGATGAGGATGACCAGGAGACTTTGGAGATCGTTCTGATATAATATCTTCCATGTAAATGCAGAAATGTGGACAAGAGAGTGAGTTATATATGACAGTTTTCACAGCAGCTCCTCGCTCTAGCTGATGACGCCACCCACTGCAGCTGCCAACACTCCATGCAATAGAAATCAATTGTAAACTTAAAATGTACTCACGTAACTTAAACAAGCACAGCTCAAAAACCGTAAAAGATATGATAAAGATGGATAGTTATCTGAATAGACGAGAACTTTGGTGACATTGTAAAGTTTGAATGGAGTCTGTAGCTAAAAGTATGGCAAAGCTGTACAGGTTTGAAAAACCCCAATTATTGGTGTTTTTCTCTGCTCCCATCAGTTCGAAGATTTTGTGCATCCTCAACTTTAACAGCTTATAAAATCCAAACTGTTTGAGTAATGAAAAAGTTATACAGAGGATTTTTTTCAGCAGGGTGTGAACTGTCATCTGTGCAACGTTCCTTCCGATACGATAAACAGCCTTGGAGGAGCTAACTTCTGAAAAAGACACATCGAGGCGAAATCTTACTGTGAAAGAGCAAATCGCTCACTTTCTGTTGGATTTAGGTCAGAGTTGTCCAGGATCATTTGTAGGTCTTGATGAGAAAAAAAACAAGCCATTTTTCATTTGATCTTTCTACAACATTCCTATGGGCTGTAGTGGGCATTTTTGTGTGCCTAGGTGGTGCTAGAGAGCACATTTTGGCACTTTAAGGGGTTAATTTTTGGATTTTACAAAAAATTTTGCCAGGTTTG
This sequence comes from Chaetodon striatus, assembly GCA_029783705.1. Lineage (NCBI taxonomy): Eukaryota > Metazoa > Chordata > Actinopteri > Chaetodontiformes > Chaetodontidae > Chaetodon > Chaetodon striatus. Next base: position 3,202,590 of record JAPZEB010000008.1, read on the forward strand.
ATGTGCGTGCCAATTTTGGTGAGTTTTTGGGCATGTTTAGGGGTTCAAATTTGGGCTCAAAGAGTCGGTGGGAGAAAGAATAATAAAGAAAGAATAAACGCAGCAAAAACAATAGGTTCCTCGCCTTCGGGCTCAGTCCCTATTAACATGCGACATATACAATGGAGATTAAAAGGGTCAACTAGGCTTAGGAAAATCAAACAAGAACCATTGAGAGCAATGTATGTATTTAAAAAAAAAAAAAAAAAGACATCTGAAAGTCTATCTAAAAACATGCATATGTACACATCAACTTGATTTACACAGAGGCATAAAAATGTTTAAAAAGCCAGTATTAGTGATCACTAGTCAAAGCCCTGAGAATATACAAGAGGCTTTTAGTTTTTGGTTCTTCCTGATTGGCACAGGTGCCAAACAGCACAAGGTGAAATTTAAAATACCTCAATACATCAAGACTGTGATGGTTGACTATCTGTGCCTTAAACAAATATTTACACAACATTTTTTTTTGATAAATAATCAACAGTAATGTGGATATTATGACTAAGTGGGTAAAGGAAAACAACAGAACAGCTGGAACAGTGTGGTAAGATTAGAAAATTACACTTTATTCTAATGCAGCGTTTAAAACCAGGAATCGCTTGAGTCAGCGATACTGGAGAAAGACTGTTGATATTTGAACTCAATAACCCAAACAAATACACCCCTCCTATTTGTGTTCCTTCAGAAGCTCAGGTAATATCGTCAGTGTTTATAAATCATTACAATCATGGCATAGCTCTATTCCATGGGCGAGGACGTTGAGGTAGCACACACAGAACAGACAGCTGGTGGACTGTGAGGAGATATTTGACGAGTTTGACTGAAAGGATTAGATTTACTGACTTAACATTTAAGTGCGCCGTTACTTCTTGTTGGCACTTGCAGTCCCGATGACACAGTCGTTTACCTGTAAAGAGAGAAAACACACAACATTACGTCAAAATCAAAGTCACAAAAAAACTCTCACAGTGAAATGGTACATTCAGATCATTTTACACTGTATCATAATCAGTGGGTTAAAGCTTTCCAGGAGCCAATCTGTTTAGACTAGTGAACAGATTTTAATTAAATGATGGAAAATAAAGCTATCAGTCAAGGAAATGGCCAATTCATTGATGAAGACTTAAAAAACATTTGTTTAACGTTGCTAGATGGAGCACTTTTGAACTGGAATCAGGAACTACAGTACTTTCCATGGTAAAAAATCTAATTAAAATTCAGTGAAGTTCACTTTATCTCCAGTTTCACATCACGCAATCAGTGTACTCGTCTTATTCAAGCTGTTTCTTCAAGACAGACAGGCTATTTAACAACCAGAGATGCCACTGACCTTACTGGCAAACCTTAAGGAATTAAGGGTTTCCCCAAAGCTGTCTGGCTCTGGGGCGATGTTCACAAACATCAGGCTGGAATGAGACACACATAAACATCATAAACATTAAAACAATTACGATAGACAGCATGAAATAAGACAGAATGCTCTGCTTTAAAAAATAATTTTCCCTGTGTAAAACTTTGACTCATAATTTATCATTTGTTTGCCCTGATTTTGGAAGTAACCGGCAATTATGTGGAGGCTGAGCATACTTTCAATTAGCTCCATAATTTTGGATAAAACTCATTATTGTGTGGCTAAAAAGATTGGAAAGATTGGTTTGGTGCCATTGATGTTTTGACACTATGTTAAAGAAGAACTCACGTTTTGCTGTTTCCTCCCAAGCAGCCCTGCAGAAGGTAGGTAAGCTTGGAGTTCCTGTATGGAATGTAGCTCTCCTGAAACACATGCAATCACTTTATGTCACAAACAAAATGAATACTGGAAAATAACAGAATTTAGATTTTTAAACCATATGTCTAAGGCTTCGTAGACTCTGCAGCCTTTCTGAACTCAGCACTGTTGTTTTCAGCCAGGCTCCTGCTTACAGACCTTGTTGGCAAGTGCAGCGATGACAATGCCCAGGTTGGACAGGGAGCCGTTGATGGCCGTCATCTCTTTGAAGCGCTCGCCCTGAGACTGACTCTTCAGCATTCGCTCACTGCCAGCCAAGTCCACCAAGCATAGAGTGGCTGTACGCATAAAAACAAACGGAGCACATATATCACATATACAGCAACTAAAGCAGTTACAGACAACTGAACAAGATATCTGTTATTCACAGTTTTGATGTTCTCAACACACAAGTGAAACCACATTTCTGATACTGGCATAATCAGTGGGATTTTACTCACACTTGCATTTGACGTCCCTGCCAACATTCACTCCCTCGATATCCAGCTGGAAGACTGAATGGGAGCGAGAAGAGCGGTCATTCTGGGCTGTCTGGGCCGTGGAGCGATTCTGACCGGCCAACATAATCAGGCCGTGAACCTGGAAGGTGGAAGGGATCATACAGTTTTACTCTGAGGTAACAAATGTATAATAGCATGACATGCACAGAGTTAACCAATACTTGCGTACTTTTTTACCAATTTAAAAATGAATTACCTCAAATTTTAAGTTGTCTTTAATGTGGAAGCTATGTTACTGAACAGTACAGTAACCTAAATGTCTACTGTACCTGATCTTCGTTGGAGACCTTTTCGTAAGTCAGATTGGTGATTGTGATCTCATTATTAGTCGACTTTCGGATCTCATGCTCGGGCCTCTTGCTGGCCTTGCCCGTGTAGAGCAGGTCTCGAAGTGTCTCGTTGTAGATTTCAACAAAACTTGCAGTGAAGGAGAACTGAAAACAGAAACGATCCCAACTTTTAACAAAAATGCTCCTTTCCCCCTATCATACAGTATCTCCTCTACAGATACAAGCAAACTGTATGCCACTGTTCCTGAGTGCAAGTAGGAGAAATAGATTTGTGGTGTAAAATGTATGGTCTGTCCTTTGTTTTGGTGGCTGGTCGGTATCAAAAGTGGCACACAGAGCATGAATCTGCACTGATGTGGGTGCCAAGAGAGAAAAAAAAAAAAAAGGAACTTTTTTTTGCGTTGCTCCGGGAGAAATCACACTAATGTTAAAATTCTCCCAACGCAACAGCCTGGATTGCTCTCTAGGAGCTGCACTCTGTGTCTCTCTGTCTTGCACTGTATTATGACACTGTGTTGCCCTTAAAATGTGTCTACATGTACGTCCTTACTCCAATAAGCAACCACATGTATCTGAATGAGTGCAAAATTGAAGTCCTGAGCATTTAGTTTGGGTGAATAAGTAGTGTATGTGGCTATAAACATATCTCAGCAGCAAAAAAAAGCCAAGAATGATCAAGTAACTAACATAGTAAAAACCTATAAACATGAAATAAAGACATATAGCAGATATATGCCTTTATTTTCATGTAAATAAGATCCCAATGCTTGGTTTGTACACACTTGCATTTGTCATGCACCCTTTTCTCTGGTTTCAGTTTACCGTTAATCTCATCATCCTCTGGGCACAATGGGGGAACGTAACATAATGTATCAAATGACGATGTGAAAGAGGTTGTGCATAGTGATAAACCTACAGCAAACTATAGTGTGAATCTGCAGCTCCCTTCTGCTTTACAGAGCTTTATAGTGAATTTTAGCTCTTTGTTTAGCCATGGACCAAACACATTACTGTTCTGGTTGACTCTCACTGCTTTCATAGTGTTGTTTTGAGGCACAACAGACAGCTGTTTCCAGAGAAAAGGCTCTAAAAACCCACAGTTATTACATGATCAGCACCGAACAGCAAACAGACACAGCGAGAGTCTAGGTGGTGGTAAACACAGTGAAGCATTTAGGAGTTATAAGACAGACATTTACCTCAGGATTTGGGAAGGAGTGTTGCACTTACACTTGTCGTCAGGTGGCCAGATATATACCACAGAATGAATAATATTTAGTTTTCAGTGTATCAACTGGATGTGTATATCAGCAACTGCACTGACAGGTTTGTCGTATCAACTTAGAAGACGATGACATGCCAAAGTTGTGTTAACTTGTTTCTGCTGCCCCCGAGTGGCCAAAGCATCAGTTATTACAGGTTTACATCACTTTAACTAAGTAAAAACATTGTTTCTAATTTAAGACTTTTCTCAGGACAGGTCAGAGTTCATTCTAAATACTACGACCTTCTTCCCTATGTGAACTCACATGTATGACATTATACACTAACCTCCCAGCCTTGTGCTCCCAGTTTCTCCGCTGCTTTAAAAATTTGCCTCACAGCTCTGGGAATGACACCTCTGGTCTCATCAAACTCATTTCCCTCCATGGTGTAGGTTTTTCCACTTCCTGTCTGGCCGTAGGCAAAGCAGCAGACGTTGTAGCCATCCAATGCTGACTGCACCAGCAGTGAGATCTCTTCAAAGACCTAAAAACAAAATCGTCATCAATTTCCTGCTCTCTCATTTTAGAAGTTTTTTTTTTTTTTTTTTTTAATGATAACTTGAAGACTCTTATATTTTGTAAATTGTGATATAAATTGTTTACCTCCTGTTGAGAAGCCTGGGGGCCGAACACCCGGTCAAAACTGAAGTTATAATTCTTCTGAGTGTCTGCAGTTTTGCCTGTGTGGGACTAAAAGCAGAAAAGGGCAGACTTAAGCTTTGTTGTTTAAGATATGCATACACGACTCAAAGTGAAATGTATAACCAGGGAAAGTGACTGCCAACCCCAGACTTGCAATAGTTTTTTGGTGCTGCGTCCAGAGTTTTGTGGCTTTTTCTTGGATGTGTGCTGCTTACACTCGGGCAACACTGCCTTTTCACAAAGTCCTGACTTCACCTGCATGCTGTATGCAGCAATATAATTAGAACATAAGAAAATACAAGCGAAGAGCTGGGTCTCCAAAAATAAATATACTCTCAAACACTTCTAGTGGTGTTGTTTGAGAGGGATTTCTTTGGTATGAGTCTTTTTTTTTCCCCCAAAGGAAAATCCTGCAGAGTGTACCTTTAAAGTGAGTTTGCTGCAGCACTGTTTGTCACTTTGACACTGAGAGACATGCTTGTTATGGTTACTTTGACATCCAACTCAAGATATTCCCATTCCCATTTTTCTGTAATGTAACTGACTGGTTAGACAGTAAATATATAACAGAAACTCTGGATTATACTTGCTACTGTTGTCTGCAGGGAAAAAAAAGTTTTCCTCTCTTCAAACATGCCTTTATTTATTAACTCAAATGGTATGAGGACAATTCTCACCTCCTCTGTTTTGGCCAGTGTCATTGACTTGTTGTCACTGGCTGAGAGCTGGATGTGTTTGCTGAGGCCCCCCTCCAACAGTGGGCGCACTCTGCAAAATACCCTGATATTGCCCTGCAATAAAAGGATGATGGACAAATAGGTCAGAGAGAAAAGTGACATTTTCATTGTTCTTCCTAATTCGTTAAGTGCTAACAGCACAACAAAGTATAAAAATAATCACAAAGAAATAAAAAAAAGGAAAGAACCAAATTTTCACCAGTGCTTTCCTTATCAGAATTAAAAATTAAAACAGAACTATAGGCAAGGCAACCTAGTTGATGGATTAGCTGAAAGACCTTTGTTGAGCTGTTAGGTCACATTTAACTTACCTTGAGCTCCTGGATTGTATTGTGGAGCCGTCTGCGCTCCATCTCCCCTGCATGCAGCTCATCTCTCTGCTGGACCACAGTGTCTTTGAGAGACCGGACCTCTTCCTCCGTGTCTCTGAGGGTCACTTGCAGGCGGGCCAGAGTTGATTCCTGCACTGATAGCTTCATCTGGAGAGGACAAAAAACAAACATAAAACTAAGAACAGAGAACTAAATCTTGTATTTTTCAAGTTCTGACCATCATATTGTCTGCTTTTAAAATTATTATAATAATATTATATATATTTAAATTATTATTATTATTATGATTATTATAAGATGTCAGGAAAGTAACAGGTTCTTTCTGGTCAACACCAAGTTGCTTACTAGAAAAATAGTCCAGTATAGATTTATAGGTAGAGCGTGGTGTTGGTTTCATTAGGGTTAGGCATATTAGGCAGGACATGTCTGCATAAATGGTATATTTATGTAATGATGTTACTCAGCCAATATAACCAGTATTAGCTGCTATTGTAGCATCGGACTTCACCTTGAGAGATTGCAGCTCTGTCTCTTGGCTGTCGCAGAGAGTCTCCATGACCTTATATTTTCCTTCTAGATTGGTGAGCTCCTTTTCAAGAGTGTTCTTATCACTCAACGCTCTCTCCAACTCATCGCAGACTCCTGACAGTGCCTGTAGCTTTTCCTCATACTCACTAAAATCAAAGAAAAGAAAAGGCATTTGATGATTTGATGTTATCTAAACAGACAAATCAGTAACACTACAACACAATAACAGTGAAATACTTAGTTTTATCAACAATTTCAAATGAAATGGTCCTTGTACCTGATCTGACTCTTCTGCCTCTGAAGATTCTTCTCCATTTCAGCCACTCTTGTTTGGCTCTGGAACATCGTGCCTTTAAGAACCTCATTTTCCTGGTTGACAGATTTGACCTTGGTCTGGTAGTCACGAATTTTACCCTCCATGTCGCTGACCTTGCCCTTCAGGTCCCATGCTTTCCGCTTGGTGGCCCCACCCCCACCTGTGCAAAACAGCATCAACAGGTGTGATTATTTCATTCAGACCTAAGAGTCTTTCCCCATTTTCCATATAAGCCACTACAGAATAACATTTTCTATGTATACCTTTCATTTCCATAAGATATCTTGACATGTCACGGTAGGAAAAGCACAGTTGAAATTAAATATTAGGAATCCTGGTTCACAGGGACACTTGACTAGAACAGATTCACTGTTCATAGTAGTTACACCTATACTTCTCCTTCTATAACAAGTCAAAATGTCTTATGTGAAAAAGACCTATTCTAAGTAAGACCACTTAGAGAACATCCCACTCTATATCCTAAGATCGAGAGAACAAAGAACGAGGTGAAATATACTTCTCACCTGCTTTTGTGACAGTGGGTGCAGCAGTTTGTTTTAAGTTGCCTCCCCTTGTTGCAGTTGAAGCCATTGATGGTTTCAGGACACCTGGTGGAAAAACAGTAGTAAATAACAATGCATGAGAAGCCATGTCAAAATCATCAATTATGTAATGCCCGAATGTATCACTTAAATATTCATACCCTACATTTGTGATGGATCCAAAGCACTTCTGCATTTTTTTGCCATCAGTTGGTTAACTATACAAATTGTAAATATTGTCTATATTAAATGTATTACAAACTGTAATGCCCAGTCTTACCTCTGGAAGGACCAACAGCCACAGTGGCAGCTCCCCCAGGTCTGACTGGCCTAGCTGTGTGTTGGACAAAGTGAGACAGAAGGTATATATCAGTCTAAATAAAAACAAGATAATAGGACAGAGGAAATAAATACATACTAAAAAAAGATTCTGAAAGTGAGGTTTGAGTTAGTGTCTTACAAATTGGTGCCCTGGTTGCTGCAACAGCAGGCCGCTTGCCACCGATGATTGTAGCTGCTGCATGTGGTTTAATGTGGACAGGGTCTGAGTCCTTACGAATCTTCTTCTGCGAATACACAAACACACACACAGCATAAAGCAAGAGCAATGTTTCAACTTCTGGAGCCATTAAATCTAAGCCAAATAAAGTCTATCATAAGGGCTCGATGAATACTTGAAAACTGAATGCAGTCCAACACAGCACTGCCAAAATCAACATCTTGTTGTTACAGCAATAACAAGATTTTAACCTTTTATATTACATTACATTGTACATGTTGTGTAATTGTGTAACAGCCCTTATCACTAAACGACATTACAATCTGCTACATGGCTAAGCAAGGGGTCAGTTTCACTCCTAAGATCTTCTGTGGAAAAGCGATAGGCCAACATCTGGATGGTGGAATGTATGAGCTGGATAACAGGTTACATTACAGTGCTACATACAGAGCAGCTTGAGGCGGGATACCTAGTAGAGGTGAAGACAATAAAGGATATAGATGACTGTGGTACAAACCTGAGCAGGCGCAAAGTCTTGGCCATTCTCTGTGCTGCTGTTGCTGCTTGTAAGGACCCTCTTGCTTGCACTAACTGGCAAGCGGGACATGTTCTGGAGTTAAGAGGTAAAGTATGATCAACACAGAAAGTCACAGAAGACTATCGAGCATAAACACTTCTTTGTCACACTAATCATAGTCAGGAGCACAGTCATCACATGTTTTCTTGTATTACCCTTACATTTGAGTTACAGAGGTAGTGTTAAGCATCTGATGCTCTGAGAAATAAAGGAATACCAGCCAAGTTTCAAAAATGCCCTTTTACATTATTTACTGCTATTTCGACACCTCCAAACCCCTTAAGACTCTTCAGTGCATCTGGGTGAAAAAAAAAAGTCAGGTCCTCTGCATTACAAAATAAGCAGAATTTCCTTTAAAGAAAAGCAGATGCTTAGCTCTATGACTGGAAAGTAATGGTTATAAACAAAGGAGGCCAGTGCAAAGTCAACTAAAACGACACTGGTAAACATGATAAAAATCTCAGTGTAGCATTCACTGTATGACAGTTGTTCTATAGCGTTAAGCCTCATAATGTGTTGCTCGAATAACAGACTTAACAGACAAACAAAATATAAACTTTCTTTAAACAACAATAATTGCACATCGTGAAATGGCCCATGCTCAGGTGACTGCACTGGGAGTCACCCACAACTCAAGTCAGCCTCCAAAGAGGCTAACTTCATCGCAACATTACCTTCAGACCCTTCCACACAGCTGAAATATATCGTTAACCAAACTAAATTTAAGTCGACTAAGAACGTAACATGTGTCACATAAAAGTGTATTAAATATTAAGTCAGCTTTGACTGGATTAATACCGTGAGCCATCCACAACAGACTGACCACTGTTTATGTATTTACTAACGTATCGCGGATGGTTGCTACCGTTAGCTATTGGTTGTCGTTAGCTTGAGCACTGAAGGTAAATAGCTACGTTAAAGCACAGCAACGATCTATTTTGGCATCGTTCCTGATCAGAGATGTGCATCCCCTCTTCAAAACGAGATGAACGAACATAATACGCTTTAAGTTATTGAAACACTAACCTCAATTTGAGGCCGAGTTTTCGCAGAAGTCTGTCCCCAATCCAACGTCTTTCGACTGGATCTTCTTCTTTAGGTCCTGCAGTCTACCGTCTCCGACCGTTTGAATTTGAAATCGAACTGGTTTGGTGGGCGCTTCGGAGAGCATGTCGTGATTGGTTGAGCCTAAATAAACACCGCCTACGACTTTATTATGCTTGTTACAGTTCACGGAGTGTCCCGCACGGGCGGGTTATACACCGTCACCACAGGCTGTATGGTGCGCACAGTCGCTGTGGCGTGATGCAAAGTTTGGTCGACGGCTTGCTAAATGTTCAAACCACCCTTTCTGCTACAGTGTACCTACGTCACCATGAAATTCGATTTTTAAAAATATATGATTTGTATTCTTTTTGGTTTGCTGAATGGTTTTATATCCACGTTTTTCTCATTTATATTTACCATATATAATTGTTCTGGCTTTTAATTCTTTTTTCAGTTTGAATAGGTGCTCGATGTAATGGTGTGCTTACATGTATATTATTTAACATTACCTGCATTACATGCAGTGTTTATGCCAGCTCTTTACTTTCCCTGGGCCACTAAATTCCTTGCTTGAGTTAATTTGCTCTACATGAAAAAAAAAAACAACAACATACAAAAAAAATCAGTGAGACAAATTGGGCTCGACCTGCAATGACACAAACTGTTATAACTGCAGCATTTTGCACATATTAGTTGCTTGGATGGTTGGTGATGTTCAGATGTTTGAGTATAATGTCACAACAGATGATCTACAATACTGTATTGACAAATAACAAACCCAAAAACCTGCTAAAATGTTTTTGCAGCACAAAACCCCAATGTTTCTGCTGTACCAGACACATGTACTGCATCACTTCTTCCCTGACAACCTGGTGGTTCATTGTTTGGTGGGCTATTCAAAATATATATTTCTTTATCCTTTACAGTATAATTTAACTTGTCCAAACACATACTTTAATTGTGTAAGCTTTTAAACATAGTTAACTGCTTTTCAAACAGCTGTGAACTACCGAAGAGCAAACATACTCCACTGACCCACTGGCTGCTGCACTTACCAAATCACAAGGCTTTCACCTGAAGAGAAAAAAGCGCATCATCCCTACATCTGTCTCATCTTGAGTGTCAATTCTAAAAGGATTTTACAATTTAACAAAAAGTCAGACAGAACTTGAGCCTTAGATATATTTAAATCAGTCATTAAATAATCATACATCGTTATCTGTACCAGTCTGGATTTTAATAAAATAAATCAGTCAATTAACGTTTTTTTTCATCATAAACTGTTTTCAAACTTTATTCTCCTTAAGGGAAGAAACAGTCTGTTCAGATGAGCAAGAGGTGTAACTGTGCATACAGTATGCAAGAGTGTAGCATAAGAGGGCAGTTAATAACTGTACTATTTATCAGGAGCATCGGTAGTAACATTAACAAGAATATTGAGAATCTGTTATTTTTCATTAAAAAGACACAATGAAATACAAGGAGGAGTATACATGAAGACAATCAGCCAGTTGTTACAGGCTGCTTGAACATTTTGATTGGGTAGAGATAGCTTGCGCACAAAAACATGGCGATATTGTCCCAGGACACCGAGTCTCGTTTGATGTTATTTAATCATTAAAACATACTCTCAGATCATTTGCTGAAATGTTACTGAAGTGTTTCTCATGGGTGATCAATGTCAGAAATTGGTTTCCAGGTTGTGGTAGTTCACTGAATCTTGAAGACTAAAAGCAGTCCACATTTATGATTCCTACAAACTGAACATAAAATTAACTTGGCCAAACTGGTCATACATTGCAGAAAAAAAAAAAAATCTTTCCGTAAATTTTTGGGCAATTCTTTTGTAGACTTTGCTGAGCTTGGATGTTACAGTCCATTAGCACTAAAGGTGACCTGGGACACAGCCAGTGATTTGGTACTTGTTAATTTGAGTTCCTTTAGTTTCCATATATGCTTTACACAGGACATACTTCCCTTTTACAGATGAAAAAGTCTTTTCTATCTATTTTATGTACAGCATACTGCAATACAATAATGCCTCAGATTGATAATAATGTGGATAACATTTGCAATACAGGTATAATGAAAGTAGTAATAATATGTATGAAAAGTTCTTTAAACAAAGATTGATAACAGTACCTGTCAGCCATTTTTATCACACAATCATTATTTCCCCAACAACTGACTGCGACGAGTTGGGCTGCCTTTAATCATTGGAGGATAGTAAACTGTCTTTCTTTTAATAGTTACAAAAAAGGGGACAAAACACTCTGTTATGACTTTTCTCTCTGTTCCCTTCACATTCATGCATCACTTTGCTTTCTCTTTGAGTTTGTTCACACGTTCCTCTGTTGGTAGAAAAATACATACATATGATATATTAAAAAAAAGTACAATAATGACAAACATCAACATGAAGTACAAGCTTCATCAAGTGCTTTCTTTAAGACCCCTCCCACCCCACCAACCCCCTTTTCTCTCATGTTTCCATCTCGATCTGCTGCAGATTCTTCTTATTTAGTGCACTCTTGAACCGGTCTGTCTCTTGTTCAATACTTTGGGCTCAGATGAAGAAATGGATCCTCAATTCCTCGCTGTGTGAGGGGAGATGGGAGTAAAAAAGGGACATCATGATTTCTGATCACTTTGAGATTCAGCCCCAGGTTTTGGCCTGATCCAATAATGCACCGCTTTATTTTCTTTTTGCTCTTCTTTTTCTCCTTTTCTCAGCCTCCAGTTTAGGCCTTTCTGATCTGACCACAGTTGTCCAGAAGTGTCATTCAAACATATTTCCTTAGGCATTCACTGCAGTCTTTTATCACTGATTCATTGTCTTGTTTCTCTCCCTTGTTTTGGCTTGAACTTAATAATGGAGATTGTTCAGATTAATGTGATCTGAATGTGTTCAAAAATTACACCATTCTCTGGATCATAAATGTGCAGAGAGTAATGTAACCTTTACTTTTACAGATATTTTACATCTTCATCCTCTGATGGTGAGAAGGGACACCAGTGAGCCTCTTTTACCAAGATTCTCAGAGGAGGACTGCTAGTTTATGATCAGCGTCTTAAGTGTGCTTTACAAAGCACAAAATTTGATTACTGGTCTATTGACTCTTGAATAGTTGATTTGAGATGAAATCAGACTAAATCTGCTTTTTAGAAATTCAGGTCTGGGAATAAAGAATAAACTACTCATATCAGTGTTCTAGACCAGCATTTCTGCTGAGAGATACTTGGCACAAGTGGGCTGAGGAATCCAGAAGCACACTGTAAAATATCTGTGTTCAAATAAGTAATTTATTGTTGTACTCAGTGCTAGCTCCTTTAAAATCAAGGAAAAACTGGCAATGGGTGAATTAAATTTTACTTATATCTTTGAAGATTTCATTGGTAAAACTGTCCACCCTATCAGCCATTTTTTTCTTGCTAAAGAAGACTGAATACAGTTAATTACTTATTCACATGGACCTTTTTACACTGCAGACACAATTAGTAATTGCTCGAACAGAGTGGGAAGACGCAGCCTATGAGTTCATGTGCTCCACCTGTATGGCTGATGTGGAGACGGTGAGGCAAAGGTCTTTGTGGGCCACTGGCAGGTCCGCCACAGTGACTGGTTTGTACTGGATTTCGCTGGCCGACACTGTCTTGTACTGGTGCAGGTCAAATGGGCATGGAACCACAGCTTCTGTGGGCTGCTGGGATGGTTGATAGCTGCCTGGTGGTCCAGGGTTAGGATTTTGGGTGTTGTTGTTGGGGTTGTTCTGGCTTTGGAGCTGGCCCGCTCTTCCCCCACCTCCTCCACCAGCTCCTCTCCCCCGGCCACGGCCTCGGCCCCTGCCTCCGCCTGGCGTAAGGCCCTGGGCTTGCTGAGCAGCTACTGTCGCTGCCACTGTTAGCGGGTCGGGGTTGTGCTTCCTCATGTGTTTCATTAGATACGTCTCCTACAGTTAGAGGAAAGACGGAAGTTAAAGTTGTGATGGCAGAACAGCTTGAAACAGACCTGCATTTTCCAAACCTGTAGTTCCTGTCGACTCTCTTCCTACTGTATCCTCTTTGTCATAGAAAGACCAATGTCTGTGCATTGTGTGAAAACTATTTCTTGTGTTCGACTGACAAGTCTGAGAGCTTACCGAGGTATAGGATCGGTTACAGAGGCCACAGGAGAACAGCTTGGCATGTTTGACGGTGTGTGTGGACAGGTGCACCTCCAGGCTGGCAGCATCTGTGTAACCACGGTTACAGTTGTGGCACTTGTACGGCTTATCTTTGTTATGCTGCCGACGATGAGACTGTGGGGAGAGGAAGAGAGACACAGATGAGAGTTGGGATAAACAAATCAACGAGTGCTTTTACATGGACATGATAACCTGTTTATGAGGCTTATTCCCGTTATGATCATATTCTAGATATGGTGTTTGCATGATTGTTATATCCTCCATATATGAAACATACTAGTTACCTGATTACTGATTACTGCAGTCTATTTGCACGGGTGCCTGTGATGTTTACAAAAACAAACCAGCGATTAAACAATAGGGCGACAGGAAACATTAAACGCCACACAGTACATTAACTTCTGTATGACACTGTAACTGCTAATTCTTTTCTGCTCTGATCACCAGCAGCTGCCTGCTCTGAGTGCATCCATTGTCTCTGCCTTTCTCTCTCAACTACACATGCACTACATAACTCACCTCAGTTATTCCTGAAAGCAGCTACACTACCCTTTTAACACTATCCTCCACTTTGAAGTGCGAGTCTGTCACTGTCACTACCGACGCATAGGACGGGTGAGTAGTGGATAAAGATATGAAGCCTCTTTCATTGCCAAAAGATAAAACTCTGTTTCTTAATTACTCTGGAAGTGAGATGCTGTTGCTTTTAATGTACATTACTTGACTGAAACTGTGCCTGTGCAGGTAATCGGTGGCACTCAATAACTGGGATAAGGCGTATACATGCAATAGTATTACAATTTCTCATTGTGTACTTCACCTAGCATATGTGGGTTTCTCATAAACGGGATAAGGTCATTTCTGGGTTTCTGAAAAACAGGAGATGGTTTTTACATGCTCAAACACAGAAAGAGGACACTCTAAAAACCCAAACACAAACAAGTTATTTATGTCCATGTAAACGCATTCCATAAGTGATATTTTCCAAATACAAAGTCCTTTAAAATCTGATGTTGAGAGTACCACAACAATGTCCCAAAGAGCCATTTGATTTATTATTCTTTTGTCTTGTAAAGATGATCCTGTACACTGCTGCTACTCAGCATCACAATTTATGAGTTCTGCTAACATTTATGTCCCTCTGGACCTTAGTCTGCAGGATATCACACCATTTTTTAACAACATTAGCCTCAATAGATCATATTCTTTCACAAAGTTGATCTTTAATACACTGAAAAGCCAAATGATTTGATTCCAGATGGGTCTGTTTTTTTCTTAGCCTGTATGTGACCTTAATATAAAGGTTGCATTTATTTCTTGGCCAACAAAAAAGAGAATATCATTTACCTGTAGGTTGGACAACTGAGTGAAAGCTTTTTCACAACCAGGATGGTTACACTTGTACGGTCGGTCACCAGTGTGAATCCTGAAAAATTACAGTTAGACACACTATGAGTGAATTACAATATAAACTATATTTTACTGCTGCATTTCCATGAAGAAAATAAAAGAGTAATGTGCATTATTGCAGGTATTTAGTAAGTTTTCTGTAACCAAAGCAACACAGAAAGCAAGCATTGCAACTTCTATCACTTACCATCATTAACAAATAAAAGTAAACATGTTAAAGGTATTTTAATGGCATTAAGACAGAAGCTAGTTCAACCCCTTGGTATGTAGTTTTATTGACTTTTTTGTATGATTTGAATTGTGAAAAGTTTTGTGGGTACTTGTACCCCTTTAAATGTTTAAGATAGACTTAACTCTGCCTTTTTGACCAGTGTATGATTTGGAAGGAAGCTGTTTAACATGGTTTTGGGCCAGTGAATATCATCATCAATAAACAATCTGCAGTATTAAGCCACCCAAGCAGGAAATTACCACAAGCCTGTAGATGTTTTTGATGTGAATTACAATCAATGTTACGGCCACTCTGTGTAAGAACTGAAAATGTCTTACTTTGCCTCCTATAGATCCAATTTATTAAAAATGTATATTGTAACAAACCTTCTTGACAACACAACATGCCTTCTAAATTTTAAAGAGGCTACAAACACGAAAAAAGAAGATACAAACAATCATAGTGCCAATACTCTCCACAGACCTGCTCCCATACATGCACACATAAAAACACAACCGGCCATTCAAACCCACCCAGCCCCGCCCGGACCAGTACCGTGTGTGCTGCTGTAGGTGACTGAGCTGCCTGAATGTTTTCTGGCAGTAGGAGCAGGCGTAGGGCTTGGCCCCGGTGTGGATGCGGATGTGCTGGGACAGGTAGCTGGAGTTGGCAAACGACTTGGAGCAGTGGGGGCACTTGTGGGGCTTGGCCTCCGTGTGGTTTCTAACACGGGGAAACCGGGATTGGAGGGGTGAGGAGGTGGAGAGAGAGAAACAGAGAGAGAAACAGCGAGAGATTTTTAAGCTACAGCATGACCAAACTTCACGATGAACTGAAGACCAAATCATGCGTTAAAGTTAACAGGATCTGCAATCAACTGCTGTTGATCATAGATCATTAAGTTTGACAGTGTGCTCTTTGTGCTGTGTCTGAGTTGTGAAAACACAGAACAAAAACATACAGCAAGCACAGTCACGCTTTTCTCTTTCTCGCTCTCTCTCTCTCTCTCCCAGTCTCTCTCTCCATTGGTGTGCCCTGCTTTAAGTGGAGTGTGAGTGTGTCTATGAATGTCTGGCTCTGCTGCAGCCAAATTGAAATGTAAATTCAAGACGAGGGGCAGGCCAGTGGAGCGCATCTTCCTGTTTAACATTAATGGCCTGAAACCCACAAAGAAAACTCAGTGCATGGCAATAAGGGAAATGAAAACATGAAGAAGGTGAATGACAAGGTCAAATGTAAAATTAAAACATTGATCAGAGTCATGACGGCATGAATGGGAGACAGGTGCTTTCATCACTTACATTGTCACACATAGTTATGTGTAATACAAGTTACAATCTTTCTAATTGTTGGTTTAGCTTTTTTATCTGTTTTGGAAATATGATCACAAGGTTGTGTATAACATGTAGGCTGACTCAGTGCAGTGGAGAATGGCAGAGGCAATAGGGAACATGTATTGTTTTAAGAAGGCAAATTATCATACACAGTTAGTATGCAAAGTGTCTTCATACTTGTGTTATTAAAATAACAAGCTGGTTTTCCAGCTGACATTTTCTCTAACTGATAATCAACTTTGTCATCTGTAAGTGTAATCAATGTCATTATCTCCTTATTGTGGTCTTTTCATTGCTTTTTTAATGGGGGTGTTTTTACATTTCAAGTTATGACAATGACAGTGAAAGGTTTCCAGAAGGTGCCTCAAACAAAAGGGGGGATGTATGAAGGAGTCGTGTGAGAGCAGAGGTGGATCCAGAGAAAATACAAAAAATGATGCTGCATTTCCACTGCATGGGAGGGCACGGCTCTACTCAACTCGACTCACTATTTTTGGTTTTCCACCAGCAGAAGTTACAATTTGGTGGCTGATACTTTTTGGTACCACCTCAGTCGCAGCTCCAAGAAAGCTGAGGTGATACTAGAAGGTAGAGTTATAACACTGCAGACCACTGATTCGTCCGAAAGCATCCTCACTTGAGCAACACGGCACGTCCTGCACAAACCTGCCATTTTTAAATAGCTAAACAACCGTCAATAGCACCTGCAATTTATTTATTCACTTGACCCAGACTTTTGAAAAATGAATGTAGTGCAGACTTTCCTCTGTTTGACTGCTGATAAAAGGATTCAGCGAATGTCGCATTGAAGATGATGCTATGGCTAGGGTTGGATACCATTCACATTTGAACCAGTTCCAGTAACTGTTAATTCTGTACTTGTACCTAATGGTACCTTTTCATTGTACTTCACTTTTTCCATTATAACAAGAATTTTATTTTTGAACAAGCTGAAGGAGAGACGTAATTGACCAAAACCCAATTTTGCTACTCTGCTCTTAGCCATTCTCTCACATAGAGCTATTTTTTTGTTCCTGTTCCTGTCTGTCCCTGTCCGTCTATCTACCGACAGAGCTGGCTTCCCAGCTTCACTGCGCTTCTGTGTCCTGTCTGAGGTCCAACTCTGTGGCTCTGTGGAGCTCTACTACCAGCCGCGGGGCTCCTTGTCTGGCTTTTAGCCTTCAAAGTGCTTTGCGGCACTTCCACCACTTGTCTAAATCCGACTTTCTCACCCATGCGCTCTTAGGTCCCAAAATTCAGCAAAAATGGATTTAACAAGAATCAGAATTCTGTAGTACCAATGTAATTCAGTAAGTACCCTTATAAGTACAGGGTGTTGTACCCAACTCTAGCCACGGCAGTTTCACGCAGCATTGCTATGACGATCATCTGAGAATCCAGTCTACAGTGACGGGGAGGATTATCCGCAGTGGGAAACGAAATAGAGAAAAGCAACTGAGACCAAAAGCCAGTTGGCCATGTCACGCCGAACCATGCAGTGGACATGAGGCGATAAGGCAACATGCATGTAATACCCAGCCAAGCTTGTGATAGTGTCACCAGCAGGATGAGAAATTTAACACCAACAATCTGTTAAATGAAGGTATATTTTGGCAGCAATTGGTATAGCAATTTGACGACCTCTACTGTCGCATGCACCCGCCCAGGCTCTTATGTATTGTGCAAGGATTTTAGTTTGCAAGTGATTGAAGCAACTGTTTGATTTAATGATGAAGATG
>JAPZEB010000008.1:3228879-3241014 GCA_029783705.1 Chaetodon striatus
CATACAGCATCCTGACTGAAAATGTGTTTTTCAAGATTTAATTGCAATTTAATTGTGACAGGTAGATGCATGCATTTAAACAGTAGTGCTAACCTTTGAATAAATAAAACGTACCTTCAGAGGCCATTTAAATACATTTGGCTGTACTGTAATCAACAGTGCAGAGAACAAAGTCACAGACAGACATATAGTGAGGTGTTGAGGTTGGGTACCATTGAGGGAAAAGAAATGAAGGCTAAATTTAGTGCTGTCATACAGCTCTGTCAAACAAAACCAGACATGCAATTTATTTCTAATTCTAAAGGAAAGCAATCAATGTTTTTATTGTAAGATTCTTGAAAAAAAACAAAACAAAAATACATATCTCTCCTCTACTGTAGTGCAATCTGTAGTAACTATAGCTGTATCATTACACAGAAAAAACGCATATCTACTGCTTGCTCACCCCGTACCATTTGGCTAGCTAACGTTACAGCTCAGCCGAGGAGGACGCCATTGATGTTCTCATGCACTGCACTGTCAAGAGCAGGAGCCTCTGGTCAGTGAGAAGATGCACGCAACCTTCTGCACAGTGATAGAAAGAAAATAGTTCCTACATGAAACTGCTCACAAAAAGGTCTGTGGATTATCTTGAGTAAGCGTGTCATGAGACATGGATGTTGAGTTTTCTGGCATTGTATTTTTAGCACGAGCTGTGCAAAAAAGAGTGCCATCTAGGTCTGTTGTATTGGAGAGAAGTCAGACATCTCTACAGCCAATATCTCCAACAATTGGCAACACAGTAAAACATCTAGGTTAATAAATACCACTACAGGTAAGAGGAAAAGTATGTATTTTTAATTTGGCAGGAATGTCCCTTAAAATGTTTATGAACCCTTTAATGCCTTATAATGTATGCTGATACAATTAAAGATAAAACATGTTTTGAATACCCAGCCCCAGAGGTTATTGGTGGGGGGTGACAGTAGGATAGGGTTATGGTATAAGGCAAGTTGGAACTATTTTTAGGAACTTATACTCAAAGCTAGCTCCTAAACCTTCACTGGCTTATCATTGTGGGTGCACAGTCTCCAAGATGAGAAATTACTTTGCAAGTGATTTTCACTTCGTTACAATGGCTTGTTTGGTATTAACTTTGTCATAATAATAAATAAGTTAAATAAGTACACAATGCAACACGATTGACTAGAGTAAGGTGAAGAAAATAAATAAATTAACCAACTTCTTATTTTTTTCTATTTCTGACCACCAATCTGTCATTACTTAGACATCTCTTTCCCTGCAGTAAAAGCTGACATCATCTGACGATAAGTAATCTACCTGACTGTCGAGCATCTGGTGCATACCTCTTCATGTTAGGCTCTCATTAAAAAAAATGATAATGATACATAGTTCAGCATTTCAATACAGTTATCTCAAAATGACACTGCTACAATATAAGGCTAAAGCTATACTTCACACCACATTCCCTTTACTTCCACAAGCTACACTTTCATGACAGCTGCTACATGGCTTGTCATGATAACACAAACAGCGCCGCTTTACTTAAGGTATACATCTAGTAGAGTGTGTGTTTTACTGGGCAGCAAGGTGGCAAAACCTCGAGGGAACCTGGACCAAAAGATCCAGGGTCAAGCTCCTGTTTTAGCCTACATCTGTTATGTTAAAGTGTCTTTATAAAAAGAAAAATCCCTGGCTTGTGAAGCCACTTTTAATGATTGACGGAGATAAGGGACTTTAACTATGATGGTCAATGCAGCATCAGATTATGACAATAAATTATAAATACCCATTCTGCTTGACTGTGAACTTTCAGCATAACATGATTTATATCATGATTAATAATTCAAAAGCTTTCACATTCTCTGGTAACATACAATTTTATATTAAAAAAATGTATGTACTGTATTCTGTTGTCTAGATAGACATACAGTGAGGTTCAGAGTAAATTGAGCCAAATTTCCTGAATTGCCAACGCTGTAAGCATCCAGTAGAAAGGGCCGTGAGGTTTAAAGTGATCATTGCATTGCTCTGATGATAGAGAATAGACATGTTTAATGCAGAAGTGCTTAGTACAGAACCTGAAGTCAGGGAAGATAGAGCTAAAGATGGGTTAGGGTTAGTGAACATGCACAAAATTTGCAAAGAGTTTTGCATAAAGTCACTGAGATAATAGTGGTATGGGGCAGGTTACAAATGTTTGATGCTGTATTATACTGGTATGCCTTAAGCAAAGGGTCCTCAAGCAATTTATTTTCCCAGAATCCTCAAAATGTTAATCCTGATTAAGCAGGACATGATTAAAAGGTGTTAGTGTTGATGGAGAATGGCATCAGATTTACAGCTTACAATTTTGATGACCTGTTAGTTTGCAACCATCCATGACAACTTTAAACAGGGTTCCCACAAATTTACATGGACAAAATTTAAAAACTTTCCCATGACTTTTTGAGGACCTACAATAATATTTCCATGACCATTCACAACATACAACATGAACAAATCTGCAAAGTACACTTTACTCCAAACGTTAATTACATTATCATTATAATTATTACTATTATTCTGTGGACACAGAGCAGTAGAGCTGCCCGAGTGGGGGAGTGACAGCCGACAGTTTGGCTGGCCCATTGGTTAAGTTGTTAGGTAAAAAGAATGCTCCGCACCTTGGAACTACCATGCTCTATTTTCAGAGCAGAAAACACTAGCCAAAGTTTGCTCTGGCACTTGAAGTGACAATTGAACGCCCTTGGTTGCCCTTGCCATTTCAAATTGTGGTACAATTTAAAAGTATTAGTGGGGCATCAGTATGAAAACTTTGGGATTCATCACCCTACATGTCAAATCACACTGTCACCACATTACTCTCATCAAACAAATTTCCTGCTAGCTGGCAAGCATGGAGGGAGCGACACAACACGGAGAGAAAATGAAGAAACATACATGATGGTGAGCAAAATCTCACACATATTGGAGCTTCGTTACATCAACGGCTACAGTAAAAACATTCGCCATGATATTACATTATGTGGAAGGTTATCCGCAAAAGATTACTGTAACAATGACTTTTTATTTTACACAACAAAGTTCCGTGACTTTTCCAAGACTTTCAATGATTTTACTAATGTCATAACTTTTCCAGGCCTGAAAAACAAGATTTTAGAATTCCATAATTTTTAAAGCTTTTCCATGACCGTGGAAACCCTGTTTAAAGACTTCTAAAGGACTGATGATATCATTACTCTTCCTTGGCGATGCTAAAACCACAGGCTGTGGTGTTGGTCTAATAATGTCAAGTCTAGTAATGTTAGTAGCTTTAGTAAATGAAGTTTTTGAATGCGTGTTAAATGTTCTTGTAGTAAGATGCACTTAAGGTTTGGCAGCAAGGCAGTGAACAGGCAGTCATGGAGAAGACATTTAGGATAAACACACACAGACTTTTTCATTAGTGTGACACAGACACACAAAAGCTGACAGTGCAGAAAGAAGAAGGTAAGAAAAGACAAAGGACTGTTAAGACAAAGTGAACATTTAAAACTTATGGGTCACACAGAGGCTTCAGTTACATTTGTTGCTTCTATTGCTGCATTTTAAAATGTGGTCAAGCCAATGTAAATTAAGTCACAGGCCTGAATTTTGAAAAGAAAAGGCAAGTTTTGTCATTTGAATGCTTTTTGTTTATCCTGATTATAATGCAGTACCAGTGAACTACATAAAAATAAAAAACTGAAATAGCAACTGTAACTGTAGCCAGAAGAGCACAGTACTTAAGCCCAGACAGACCTCAGTATCAGTGACCAAAAAACAGACAAACATTAAAAATAAAGTGTACATTACAACACAGAAACATCACAGCAAGATGTCGACAGAGCTACAGGAGGGGAAACGGCTATACAGATGATGTAAGACAGAAATTAGAGTAGAGGAGAAAGGTTATTAGTGTAAGCAGACTCATGCAAGGAAGAATGGGTCTGCCTGGTAACCATACTGGCTGATTCTCTTCATTCTGTGTTAGAGGTCACCTGCAGAGTGAAGGGAAAGAGAAAGAGAGGTCTTAATTATATATCATTTACATTAATAAACAGTGACAAACACTCAAAGCATTACAGCTTGACTGAAGCATTAATGAGCCCATTTACAATCTAGTTCCCTCTCACTACTGTGATGAACCTCAGCACCAGGCAGCTGTTTTCATCTTCTCAGTATACAACAACCTTAGTCTACCTGCTCAGCATTAAATGGTAGAGTTAGCAGATGTTTGCTAGATGCCAGATGTTCAGTCTATTCCCAGGGACCCAGATCCAGTGGGATCATAACTTTGCCTTGAGTCTGCTAGATGTGTATGTAGGAAACTGTTGCACAGTTTTACATATTATCCATATGAACTTAATTAAGTGATAAAATACCTGAGCTGCAGTTGAGTAATCTTTTTTCTTTTTTTTTTTACTCAGAAAGGTTCTTAACTGAGTGAAACGTGAAACAACCTGCCATCTAAGTAGTAGCCATGATAACAGCTGGTTGAATTCTGTAAATGCAATGGAAAGGTGCTTCAATGCTTCCTTTCCTATTTCCTTTAGCATAGGAAACACTGGAACATCCTTTAAGAAAGGAAAGGAGATAATGCTGTGCCAAAATTCCTTGTGGTCGTAACATTTAAAGTGATGCACCATTTGGCCATTCATGAAAACAATATGCCTATTTGCATAAATTAAACAAATACTTTCATGCATTTATATTATTATACTGTATGCTTTGCGTCCCTGAACTGGATAAGCAATTAATGGATGGATGAATGGATCTTTCCTTGATGCATACCATTGAGGTCAAGGTTTCGGAAAAGATGAAGCAAGTAATTATTTAACTATTTGACTGCAACCCAGGATTGTATGTGTCAGCATTTTTTTAGTTCTTCTGCTTCGACAAAAATAGCCCAGAAAAAAAAAAATCAGTGGCCCTTTTATGTATATTCTTGCATCCTCCATGATGCATTTGACATGTACCAGCAGACCACAGACAACACGTGTTATATATGGATGTGTTACCTGGGAGATGCTGACTCCAGTCAGTTTCTCCACGGCCTCGGGGAGGCGGAGCATGATGTCCAGCACCTCTCCTGACAGCTTGGCTGCACCCACCTCCCCTCCTCCGCTGGACACCATGGTCACCTTGTTGGCTCCACACAGAGGCTTGCTGATCTCTTCTGCCATCTGGTGGAACACAGATATTACCAAAATGTTACAACTTTTACAAACTCATTCATGAGCAGATGAAACAGGGAGGACAGGAAGCAAATAAGTGACTCTGACAAACCCTGACACTACAGCGTGCAAGGCAAGCAGTTAAACTGAATGAATTCAATGAACCAAACTAAATTTAATTAGCCAGGAGCCATATGTGTTCAACTGCACAACATCATAATTATTTGGCTACATGGTTTTAGTTTCAAGTGTTAAGGGGTTTTTTTTGTTAAATATTTTACTGATATTTTCTGAGGTGACACTTTCTTCTTAAATGACAAAATGTGAAATATTAAAACAGCACGACTTAAATTTACTCAAATCCAAAGTGTCGGAAAAGTTATGCTGTGACTAGGTATCCTTTCTTTCTTTTTTTAAAAATACATTTTAGCTTAATTATATTTTAGTTCATGCATATCAGTTTTTGTTAAAGGTGCACTAAAAAGAAAACACGGTGAGCTGTAAATTAGGACAGTGTGTGAGTCCAGGGATGGATTTGTACCCAAAACAAACTACCCACATACAGCAGTGATGCATACAATAACAGTAGGCTGCAGGTATAAATAGCTGTTTACCAGAGGCAGTTTCTCCAGCAGCATATCCACCATGGCTCCATCCTTGTACTGCTGGAAGGCTTCCGCTTTCTTCGACATCTGCTCTGCCTCAGCTCGACCCTTGGCCTCCACGGCAAATGCCTCAGCCTCACCTTTAATCTGAAGGAGACGAGAGGACGGGCTTACTTTACCAGAAAACGCCGTCCCACAACATTCAACATGATTTCCATTCTAAAACATTTAGAAACCCCAAAGACAGCTGAGTTGGTGAGCAGCTGTAGTGTTTTGTGACTCACCCTGATGGACTCAGCTTCGGCCTCTGCCTCCATGATCAACTTCAGACTGGAGAGAGAGAGAACAGCAGAGTCAGACAGGGAGCAGACAGAATAACTGCAGATGACTGAGCCAATAGTGGACCATATTTCTGTATCATGCACATTACAACATGAGGTATGGCTTGTGTCTGATCTTTGTTTTCACTTAATCATTAAAAATAGTACAGTGTTATGTTTAATAGTTTCACACTGTCAGTATAGTTGGATTTCCATCCAAATGTGATGCCAATTGTAGGAGCTGCTTCATGGAGATAAGCAGTAGGTGATGCTAATTCTCCAGATACAATTTTTCCTCAACATATTTGTTTAATGATTTCAAACTCTGTCACTGCAGCACACTGGATTTGTTTTCTTTAAATCAATTTGTCAGTGGCTGTGAAAAGTTTTGACAGTCTAAGTACACTTATTTAAGTACTGTACTGAGAGTAAGATTTTGAGGTACTTAACTCTTTCCATTTTCCACTAATCTTTACTCCTACTCTATTACATTTCAGGAGGAAATTTGTTTTACTTCACTACATTTAATTGATAATTTTAGTTACTATTTTTTGCAGATTCAGATTAATAATACAAATATAAACAAAATAAATGCTGATAATGCATTATTATTGGTTAAGATTAGGTGAAACTTCATATGTCCCCTGGGGGGGAATTAACAAGCTATCTGACAGTATATAAGAATTATAAATTATACCCACTTTTTGCATCATCAAAGTGATGTCAACATTAATGCATCAATGATTACAACCCCTGTTCCCAAAAAGTTGGGACACTGTTTAAACCGCACATAAAAACAGAATGCAATGATTTGCAAATCTTTTTTGACCTATATTTGATTGAATACAGATACAGATAAGATATTTAATGTTCAGACTGTTAAACCTTATTTTTTTGTAAACATACACTCATTTTGAATTTGGAGCTTGCAACATGTTTCAAAAAAGCTGGGACAGGGACAAATTTAGTGCAGTATTACATCACCATAGATGGGGAAATCCCTAAATTTCTTGCAATTGTGCTTTGAGAAAGGTTGTTCTTAAACTGTTAGACTGTTTGACCACGCAGTTATTTCCACAAATTGACGATCCTTGCTTGTGACAGCTGACCCTTACCAGGATGCCCCTTTCATAACCAGTCATGATCCTTTAATCTGTTACCAATAAACCTGTTTACGTGTGGAATGTTCCACACTGGTGTTTTTTGAGCATTCTACATATTTGACAGTCTCCTGTTGCTCCTGCCCCAACTTTTTTGGAACATGTTTTAGGCATCAAATTCAGAGTGAGTGTGTATTTACAAAAGAATCCAAAACAAAACAAGAAAGTTTATCAGTCTGAACATTAAATATCTTATCTATGTACTGTATTCAATCAAATATAGGTTAAGAAGGATTTGCAAATGATTGCATTCTGTTTTTATTTACATTTCACACAGAGTCCCAACTCTTTTGGAATTGGGGTTGTATTATCAAATAATACAGTATAAATCTGGTGTTAATTAACCTTACCAAACCATGAAATACCTTATCTATAGTTGTAGAAAGCCTATATACTAAGATTAAAAAAGGAGGGTTAGCAGATGATTGCTATAACATAGAAGCTTCTGCAATCCTCCACAAAGATCAACTATAAAACAACAGGGATTCAGTATCTTACCTCAGGACACATCAACAGATAAACTGCACTGCAAACACAGGGGCTTACACTCTGGTAATGAAACTGAAGACCTGTCTGCCTATTCACAACACCACACTGTAGTTTTGGAAGAACAGATATAAGACAACGAGCCTTGCAACTCACCGCTGAGCCTCGGCCAGTTTCTCCAGGCGGTACCTCTCAGCCTCTGCAGGTTTCTTCACCTTGGCCTCCAGCTCCTTCTCCCTGCGGGCGATCTCCTGCTCCTGCAGCGTGATTTGCTGCGTCCGCTCAACCACCTGGACCTGCATCCTCTCCTCCTCGATACGCTGCTTCGTCTTTGCTACCTAAAAAAACATACAATACATACATATAATCTTTCATCATTTCATATGAAAACACATTAGACCCAGTCAGTAAATGTGTTACTGACTGTAATCACACAGTTCTTATTCGCTTCTGTGTACCTGCAGCTGATACGCCATCTCTGACTCGGCCTTTTTGGTGTTGACCTCGATGTCATAGGCTGCCTTCTTCAGCTCGTAGTCCCTCTGGGCCTTGGCCATGTCAATCTCATTCTTGTACTGAGCAGAGACTTTCTCCTGCATTGCATGGGCCTCCTGCAGAGAGAAACACAGAGAGATGAAGGAAATAGGGATCAATGGGAATAACTCTTGAAAGCAGGATAAAGATGCTAAAAATAAAGACAAGAGTTTAGACAAATATTTCTGGTGATTGAGCAAAACAGAAATATTTATCTAAAGATGCTAAAAATAAAGACAAGAGTTTGGACAAATATTTCTGGTGATTGAGCAAAACAGACTGAGGAAAAGAAAAGCAACTGACTACTCTAAAATCAGACCTCTACTACTGCCTGGTGTTCATTTTGAAATGAGACACTTGCATAGCAATAACAATATCCTGGAGGACGGAGACAATGAAATATATTTCACCCTGATCACAGCATCTCTTTTGTTCTTGGCCTCTCCAATGCGAGCGTCTTTCTGAACCTGGGCAGTTCGAGCTTTCCCCAGTGAATGCAGATAATCCTGAGGATGAGAAAGAGATGGTAAAGTTAGATGAGCATCTGTCACTCACGCCAGAATTTGTAATTTGAGACAGAATTAATACACAATACAGAAAATTCCCTTTATGATAACATGATGCAGCTATGGCAGCTCTTTCTGTTATCAACAGAAAAATAAAAAGCCGAAGTGACAAATGTTCATCTCATGATTCTGTTGTGTACTGTTTTGATGTTTTTTGTAAAATCAGGAGTTATGATGGTCATCAATTTGATAAAAATTTTAGGACCACAGTGAACCCACCAAATACACATCAAATCAAACATAAATAATACAATTTAATCATGTTATAAAATACTTGTTTGAAGATATGGGGTTACCTGGTCATCGTGAACATCTTTGAGTGTGTAGCTGACCACGCTGATGCCCATGTTGACCAGATCAGAGGAAGCCACCTTAAAAACCTGCTCTGAGAACTTCTTTCGGTCCTTGTAGATCTCCTGTAAGAGGAAAATGTTTGCCGTCTCTCAAGGTCTTGGTAGGACCAAAACATTACAAGTTATCAGTAGATAAGTTTTATAGCCCTGTTATTAGTAATCTTCCTGTCAAATACTCACTGTGTTAATATTTGTAATGCAAATTAAAGAATTTAAAGATAACATGGTTTACTTACTGACTTGGACTTTAAACCCTGAATTTAAAACAAACAACTATCGGATCCTCACCTCAACAGTCAGGTGGGCGATGATGGCCCGCTGGTGGCCCTCCAGTGTCTCCAAGGCGATCTGAGCGATCTCAGCCTCTGACTTCCCCATGAACATCTGGCATGCTGCGGCCAGCATCTGTTTATTCTGACCCTGGATCTTCATCTGTAGGAAACAGCAACTTATTTCATTCCCCATGTCCAACAAAACAGCAGCTGGTGTTTTATACAAACCAAGAATAATTATCTATAGATATATCGATCTAGCTAACATACTATATATATATGAAAAAATGTACCTTCACTATTGGTACTTTATATTTTAATGTTAATGGCTGTGTCCCTCTCCTCAATTAGAAAATTGAATGCATGACTTTTTTAAAAAACTTGTAATTAAGTATTTGTACACTGTGGTAGTGCTTCTTTTACTGAAGTTTAAGATCTGAGTATTTCTTCCACCACTGGGTAGGTGTCACACTCAGATACACATTTACAGCTACATCTTTATTATACAGTCTAGCTAAGTCAAGATACTGATGTTACTATATGATGTTACTGATGTTTTTTCCCCTCTGATGACTTACATTCACCCTTTGAAACCTGAACAAATTGGCTTGATTTCTGACATGGGAAGGAAAAAAAAATTAGCAAAAAAGAGATTAAAAACAAAAATTAGTTTAAAAAAAAAGTTAAAAATAAACAAGCAAACAAACAAACAAGGAAATGACCTGAAAAATTATAATAATTCTGTAAAATGATTTTAACATGTAGTAATAATAATAATATTTATAAATATTTTTTCCCTAGCTTTTTTCTTTTTCCCCTATTTTTTAAAAATAATTTTGTAAATCTATTATGCTTTTTTTTTTTTGCAAGTTGCTCATTGCCTTTTCCCCTATGTTTCTAAAAGAAAATCGCACCAATTTGCTCAAGGGTCAAAGGGTTGAATCCTTGCTGAAGGCGTCTGAAAGCTGCACAAAAAAAGTGATGTTGCTCCAGGTTTCAAAGGGTTAACTATTTGTTACGTAGTTTAGACCTGTCCCTCTAAAACCTCTTCCTGCTTCACTGGTAGAGTAGCCCGCTGGACACTCTGCAGTGATGCGCACTGACCTGGGCTATCCCGGTGACTGAGATGGGCACCCCATGGCGGGTGTAGACTTTATCACTCTTCACATTCAGAGTCAGAGTGTTCAGGGAAATCCTGGAGAGACGCAGGGTGAGACATATGAAGGAAAGAACAATAATGGATGAATTATCAGCTGCTATTATGGTATACATTAAAGTGCAGTCATTTCCGTTTTGTACTTGTATTGAGTTGCGTGCACTTGAGGATTTAAGTACAGGGTACAGGGTTGAGGCCAGCTACACTCAGACAAATTATACATTAAATCTGGTGCCATATGAGCTGAAATTAAGGTATCAGGGGCAGCATGTATCCCAGCATCCAAACACATCCAAATGTGTCTTATAGTAGGCTGTCTGTAGGCTACATTCACTGGATAAAAATGTAAGTGCGACACTTTGTTCCTCTCTTATTTTTCATGAGTTGAAATTTCAGATTTGAGACTTTTAAATGTTGGTATAAAATTAGCTTAAATCTGTTTTAGTGAGCACTTTGCCAACATAATCCATCAGCCTCAGAGGTGTGGCGTATCAAGATGGCTTATCAAACAGCATCAATGGCTGATCTCAGACCATCTTGCAGATAAAGAAGCTGGATGTGGAGGTCCTGGGCAGGCTCACTAGATCGGGCGGATGTACTGCCAAATTCTCCTCAGTTCACAGACAGCTGTTGTTCCTGCAGTCAACATGCCAATGGCACACTCACCCAAAACTAGCAACATTTTTGACATTATCCTGAGTGATAAAGCTGCACAATTTAAAGTGGCCTTTTATTATGCCATGTAATAATCATACTGTTCAATAAGCATCTTGATGTGCAACACCTGCCAGGTGGATGGAAAAACAGAAGTGCTCACCTACACAGATTTAAACAAAAGTTGTGACTTTAGAGAACTAGCCATTTTGTGTGCATAGAAAAAGAATGACTTTTTAATTCAACTAATGAAAAATAAGACAACAAAAACAACTGTTGCATTTTTATTTTTGTTTGGTGTATGTTTGAGTTGACAGGAGGACTGAAAACAAACTGCTCGTGTGACATGGTTGTTGAATACTAAGTAAGGGATAGTTTATATTACCAGGAGAAATAATATTATTATGCAACATATAGAGGTTACTGATCATTTTCATTTGGTGAAGAGAAGGGAGGCGACCAGCGATTTAAATCTGCATCCATCAGTCATCCTGGCACTGTAATTGCAAATCTGCTATCATATGATTTCTAACCTCTTTATTAAACTATCCTTTAGTGTCAAGTTACTCTCTGATTTCCAATATGGATTTCATGCTGCTGCTGTGCTTTTTGCCATCTTATCCTGTTTACCATTTATCATCCATCTGGCGATAGCATCAGTTAAAAAGCAGCAACATCATGCATTAAATTAAAGAGCAGCAAGCAATTTGCCAACCTCTGTAACTTCTGGATGCACGGGATGACGAACACTCGGCCTCCAGGTATCATCAGTGGGGGTGAACGACACAGCCCTGGGAGAGATGAGATACCTAGCAAAGCCTCAAATCAGAC
>JAPZEB010000008.1:3241114-3252402 GCA_029783705.1 Chaetodon striatus
GGAGAGATGAGATACCGAGCAAAGCCTCAAATCAGACTTAAATCATGACTAGGGTTGAGTGACATGAACAAAATATTGCAACATCATGTTTTTGAAATGTTTTGGTGTGATAACATAATTCAGAATCATCCAAACATTTGGTTCAGTAGTAAGGAGTAATTCTTATGTTATAACCTTTGTTGCAAAATTGTAACATTTAAAATATTTGATGATCTTGATTTGGTACATTTTGTCCACTTTGGAATGACAACCTTTTGAATGAATGGAAATCTATTTTTAAAAAATGACACACTCCTTGTAATGGTATTATAAGATTAAAAAAAAAAAGTTGAAATGGCCCTTTACAGGCCATCATTTTACCTGACACCACCATAGCCTCGTTGGGACCACAGGTGTAGAACATGCTTCCTGTTCTTCCTTCAGACTGGAAACCAGAGAAAGTACTAGAATAACACATTGAGCCACAAAGTCCCACCTTGCTCACACTCTATTTAAGAGAAATGTCTGGACTTCCACTCTATATGCACATTCATTGTATAATCTTTTTTAAAATAAAGCCTCGAAAATGACTTGTAACTCTAGGACTACCATTAATAAAAATTAAAGGGGGGGGGGAGCTGGGAGCTGATGGGAGCTTCCAGGCAGACCACCAGGGCTAATATGTAATTTAGCCTATACAAATGTTGCGCAGTAAAATCCGCAAGAAAAGCCGTCAGAAAAAAACACACATTAGAGCCACTCACCGAGGGACAACAAGGCTTAAAAATATCTGTCTTATATTACTGTGTGTGTATTTTGATAGCGGCTAGCTGTCTGTCTAGTACCTCAATCGATTTGGCTCCCACATTTGTGTTTGCAGTCGAGAATGAATATGGATAGAGGCGCGATATGGTGGCATACTTACCGCTTAGTAAATGAGCGATGTGATTTAGGAAGAGTAGCCTAAAATTTGGGGAATAAGTAGCAGTCTGTCTCCGTTGAAATAAATTTAATTTCGCCCCCTGTGACGGCTGTTCTCGTCAGACACCAGCTGATGCAGTACAACACAGACACTGCAGCTCAGCGGCTTTTATAGAGCACGCCCATCATTCACACTGTGTGCGTCCGCCATCTAGTGGCGCGGTGGGTAACTGCAACAACTGCCCCTGCGTTCATGGGCTGTCGGAATAATCGGAAAATTCACGCGAAGGCGCCCCGAACTGAAATAATAACTCGAAAAACCGGCGAATTTTTTGGTACAGGACTTGCCGAGTTAACCTTAAATATTATGCAGAAACACGGCGGACGAAAGGAAATATTCGATTGATTTGATCAACTTTTTTAATTGTACATATTGCATGTCAATGTTTTACTGACATTTAATTCGTAATATGGTTGTGACGGGTCGTTGCTGTCCTCATAGAGTGACCTGGATTAGATAGAAAAGTTATTTGTTGGCATTAGTTCTGATAACAAGGCAAGTAAAGCAATATTTGAGTACATTTAGGGAATGTCCTGTCCTGGTCCAAAATAACTTTGTAATATTAAGATTCAAACTATTATTAACGTTTTGTTAAAATGTTCTGAGCAATGAAAAACCGGAAATAATCTTTGTG
Source organism: Chaetodon striatus (assembly GCA_029783705.1). NCBI lineage: Eukaryota > Metazoa > Chordata > Actinopteri > Chaetodontiformes > Chaetodontidae > Chaetodon > Chaetodon striatus. The sequence continues at coordinate 3,242,710 of JAPZEB010000008.1, forward strand.
GCATCTATGTTGTTTTCAGATTGCGATTTAAAGTTTATAAACACACCCGAAATCGGGAAAACGATTTACCAACTCAGGATGTTGGACCAACTGAGGAGCACGTGAATGCAGCAGAGTAAGGTTCATTGCCAAGTAGATTTTCACTGACAAGAACTTGCCTTGGTGTTTGGTGCATATGATAAAAAGGCATGGTACTGCAAAAATCAAGATCATACATAAACAATTAAAGAATACAATAGGCCTACATATATTTCAAATAATGCTATACAAATATCATAGGCCGAACATGTACGACATAACTGTCTTAGAATGAGAGAGTTGTACAGTTTTGTGCAGGCTGTGCAAAAATATAGGTGAAGGGGTGTGCAAGAGTTCACTGTAGTGGGACTCAGTGTAGTCCTTAATAAATTTGCCTCCCTGCTCATAGCAGTGGTAAAAGAAATACATAGACCTTCCATACATCATAGAGGTGCTCTGTTACAAGTAAAACTGCTGCATTCAAAATTCTAATTAAGTTAAAGTCCAGCAATATAAGATTAAAAATATACTAATTACCAAAAGTAAAATTAGGCTGCTCTCCATGCAGAATAATAAAATAATGACAAATAAATTGCATTTATAAAGTGCTTTTCTACACCCAAAGCATCAGAGACAAGATTCAAAACAACAAAGACACTAGGCACATAACACTACAGACATACTAATGACCCATTTCATATTAATGCATATTATGTTATTGGATTATAATGATGCATTAATGTGAAGATTACATCACTGTTGCATCTGTTAAAGGTTTGGCTAAATTTAATTAGTTTTTTTAAAATCTTAACTCAACTTAATTTATGTTATCATCATACTTTTTAAATGCGTTATGTGTTATTAATCTGAATCTGCAAATGCATATAACATTGCAGGTGCATATGTAATTTCAAACTAATATATAATATATTACTGGATTATAATATTTGATGCATTATTGTGAACATCAGAATACTGTTAAAGCTGGTAAAGGTGGGGCTCATTTTAATGATATTTTTTCAGATCTCATCACACTTTAACTTGATGATTATATTTTGTGGTGGCCTATTAATCTGAATCTGCAACATAACTCAAGTTAAAATATAACTGCAGTGGAGTTAAAAGTACGATATTAGACTCTGAATTGTTTTGGAGTAGAAGTGTAAAGTAGCAGAAAATGGAAATACTCAAGTAAAGTAGAGGTTCTTGTACTAATAAGCACATTACATGAGTAAATGTACTATAAAATGGGCTTGTAAAATACCTGAAAACCAACTATTTTTACTCTATTCTATTCTGTTCTATTTTGTTCAATCATATTCTGTTCTATTGAGCCCTGTTTCCACTGAGCACCAGCCACCGACTGTATTTGTTCTGAGGGAAATTGCTGTGTAATGCAAAGTGTGAGTAGTGCGAATAAACTAAGCACAAACTAAACACATTATTTCTTTGCTGTAACAATGCTTCTTGGCAGTAAATCTTATATTATTGGAAAGCCTGTTTATTTCCCTTTTAATTGATACCACATTTGTAAGTAACATGCATTTGTGGGATGAGCAGCAGAGCTGAGTATGTGGGTGGCGAATCTCCTCTGCCAAACAGCTTTTATAAAACAGTGTGTGACCTGGCTGGTGCTTGGTTTATAAAGAATGCAAAGAAAAAGTCTCTAACAACAACAACAACAGGGTGCAAATAAGGTACACATCCAAAATGCACAGGCTACAATATAATAGTTATAAAATGGAGCAAAATCAAATATGACCTGCCCATTCTATTCTATTCTATTCTATTCTGTATTGTTTCACTTGGGTCAGTGGGGCTCAGGCTCCAACAGGGCAGTGATGACAAAACCCGGCACTCCTTCTTCTTTTCCGGTCCTTGCACTTGAGAGAAGGAAACCCCTTTAAAAAAATCCGCACTTTCAGCCAATCAGCGTCGGAGCTCTAGCGACAGCAGCCAATCATTAACGTAAACGCCGTGATGGCCGCATCCCAAGACTGTAGCCCCGCCTGCAGGACTCAGAGCAGTGCATACACTCTTCAGCCTGTCTGTCTGTCTTTATCTGAACCCACTCAGTAGGTCTGCTGCATCTCTTTATCACCACCAACTCTACTTTAACCTCGAACTATCATCCATCATGAGGGAGATCGTGCACATCCAGGCCGGCCAGTGCGGGAACCAGATTGGTGCAAAGGTAAGAAGAAGAAGTGACAACCAGCAGTTTATTCTAACTTTAGTTTGCCAGTTATGTAAAGCATTTCATTCTTAAAAACTTTTCAAAGATGCCTTTCTCTTGTTGTGTGTTGTGACAGTCTCAGAAAATAATTAAATGCAATAATAAAAATAAGAACAAATGTTTATTTTTGTGTATCTACAAAAGAAAACACAAAAGATAGTTTTTGTAAGCTGTAATGGGACCACACTATGCAGCCCTATTGTTTGCACTCCATCCTGTACCATAGACTCAGGCAACCATTCCAAAAGTTAATCTTTCACTAGTTTATGATTAGACCTTAAATTTGATTACTTTTACTTTCTGTTTTTGAGTTTTAGACAGAAGAGAGCACTTAGCCTCTGTACTCTTATGATGCGTCATGGGTTTTTCTTGCCCTTGTTTTCAGTACAAGCTACCTGTTATCCCAGGAAATATACTTTTTGTACTATTATAATACATTTCACAAGAGTACTGCTCATATTTATCTGTAAAACTGTGACATAACATCTAACTCACAGTCAAAATAGAAATGAAATAGGAAACCGAACTTTATCTTATTGTAAAAGTGGATTTTAAATACAGTTAAGCACCATAAGATTGATACAATGTATGTGACAGAAACAATGAATCACTGTTGGAATATCTCAGTGATGTGACGGGTCATTAAAGTACCACAAAGTACAGTAAGGTCTTAACAAATACACTCCTAATACAGAGAAGCAGCTTATATTTAAGTTGTGGTGATGCTGTATTTCTGGGATATGATCTAACCATATCTTAAATACAGTAACAAATCACACATTTGGAACTGTTGACAAAACAGGGACTCGAGTCATTGATCCATGATTAATGAAGCCGGCCAGACTGGAGCAGACGCGCAGGACCAGCTGCTGTCTTGGCCGCTTGGTGAGCCGGACTCTTTGTCACTGAGAAAAGAGCAAAGAAGAAAACAAGAGGGTGAAAAGAAAGGAGAAATTTGCTGAGGCAGAGCAGAGGAACGCAGCAGGAGGGGGGTGAAGGGGGGGAAGGAGGAAGATAACAAGTGGCTCAGTGTCTGCTCTAAAAGCACAGATGAGTTGACTCAAATAGCTGGTTTTCCAGTAAGTGTATCACATGCACACCCAAACCACAAGCAAGTCTAACCTTGTTTACACATGGACATATTTACAAGGTGATTATCTGCAACTTAAGCTCTGTTTTATCAGCATTTTTCATACAGCACTAAAAGGATCCTGTAGTGTTTCTAGGATTTTAAGTTCCCAGAGATCCACTGTGAGTCAAATAGAGCTTCAGCAGATTATCAATTTCAGTCACTCGCTTGTTTCAGCTTGTTGCAGCTTCTCAGATGTGAATATTTTATATCTTTTTAGACATAAAAGATAATTAATTTAAATGTCTTTTGAAATAGGTTTAGAACTGTTGGTTGGGTAAAACTATTAATTAAGAAAATAATCTTTGAATAGGCAGTACGGTGCTGCAGTGGTTAGCATTGTTACCTCACAGCAAGAGGGTTCCTGGTTCAAAATCAGGGTGGGGGAGGCTCTCTGTGCAGAGTTTACATGTTCTCCCCGTGTCATTGTGGGTTTTTTCCATGTGCTTCACCTTCCTCCCACAGTCCAAAGACAAGCAGGTTAATTGGTGACTCTAAACAGCCGTAGGTGTGAATGCGAGCATGAATGGTTGTCTGTCTCCATGTGTCAGCCCTGTGATAGTCTGGTGACCTGTCCAGGGTGTACCTTGCCTCTCGCCCATGTTAGCTGAGATAGGCTCCAGCACACCCACAACACTTACAGGATAAGTGGCTATGGAAAATTAATTAAAGAATAAATGAATTTATTATGCGAATTATCAGTACTCGCAGCCCCACAATCAAATAGTGTCAGCTGGATGTACTGTAGGCTTGGGCGGTATCTATTTTTCATACCTTCATACCTTCTTGACCTTTGACCGGGTTATAGGGCATGTGATAATGTATTAATAACTATAACTATAACGATTCTGAATATTTAAATACTTCTCCCTCCCCTATAGTGTTAACTTTCACTACGTTTTGCTGTTCTCTGCTACTAACTAAGAAAGAAAAGTTGTCATCGTCATGTTACAGCTTTGTTACGTATATCATTAAATACAATTTTTGACTTGTATGCCTTTAATGTCAGTTTTCCCCATGGTATCAAAAATGGTATCTAATATCGTTTTTTTTTTTTTTTTTCAAGATATTTTATCAAAGTTAGACATTCCAGTATCATGATAGCACGGATTTGTGTAATATAAAAAGTAAGTACAAGTATGTCAAAGCTGAGCTGCTGGTAATAGAAGTCATTTAAGCATGTATGTCGTTGTCTAGCCCTAAAATGCAGTGTGTTATGCAGTTAACCTACTTAGACAAGTCGTGCTTGGTTTAAATACGCATGGCCCGTTGAATAATGATAAGAGGGGAATAAGAGCCCTTCTTCCATAGATTCTTCCTGCAAGACCTGAGAACACCTCTTGCTGCGACAGATACTGACACATCAGTGGGCTGAATGGAAATTATGTGTGGGTGGTGGCTGGCAGTTGAATAAAATCACATAGCTAATAAACTGCGTTTGCAGGTGGAAGAAGTCATCTCAAGATGAAGTTATATGTGAGGCAAGACCCAACAGGGGCGAAGACTATTTTCCTTTTTTACTATTCCTACAGAACATCACTTCAATACAGCATCTCCATATCAGTTTAATAGAGAGAGGAGCATCTGTATATTTGACAGTATTGAAAATATACTTTCAGGATTTTTTAATACCCTTACATACTGTAAAACCTTGATTCTGGCCACGCCTAACATACATCAATGTATTGCAGATCCTGACATATATATTTACTTATTCACCCTCTAAGCATAATTATTACAGTTTTGTATTTTTCTTTCTTTCTCTATTTTTTTTTTACATTGGTCTTTAATTTTTGTTTTTTGATTTAGTTGAGTTGGCCCCCAAAATGGGTTTGCTCAATTCAGTTAATTCATTTTAGTTAAGTTAATTTATTAATTTCAGTTTTAGTTTTAGCTTTTTAAAAAATATATATCACAGTGGATTTGTGTCAGGAGCAAGATTTAAGAAGTATAGAATAGGTATTACAACACAAACACAACACTTTGTGAAGACCATTGACTCACAGTCATGCAGAGATCCCAGTTTAAGCATATGCACTGGTGCCTCCTCACACTTGTTGCGTTGCCAAATTTGACCATATTGACCATAAGACTACGACTACATTTCCTGTATATTTTTTATTTTAATTCAGGTAGTTTTGTATATACATAAAATCATTTCAGTTAGTTTTGTTTTTAATTTTGTAGTCCTGTTTTTATTTCAGTTTAAGTAACAGTATGCAAGATTTTGGGGTAATTTGTGCTTAGGACTGCAGATTGCAGCCAGCTGAAATGTTAGAATTCCTAGTGTTCATTGTTCAGGAGGTTTTAAACGGGAGCTGAATTATCTGCTGAGGTCTTTTCTGAGACTGTAAAAAAGTCAAAATGCTCAATAAAGCCATTTCAGGGTTATAAAAATCAGTATTTTTCCGATGCTGCTCATCATGGAGGGGCTGCTTACTACATTGGCTGATACAAGAACACGAATGGCCCTGTCTTGAGCCAGGTTTGGTTTGTCCGTTCTGGGCTACTGTAGAAACATGGTGGTGCATCATGGCTATATCGATAGACTAGGACCTGTTCCCTATGTAACTTAAAACAGCTCATTCCAAGGTAACACAACTCTTAGTTTCAGGTGATCATACACTAAAGAAAACATACTTGTGCATTATATTCAGTTTCTATAAATACACTCTGTAAATCCAACACACTAGACTTTTAACTAAAATGTTTTCTCACAGCTAGATTTAGTTTAGTTTTAGTTAGTTAACTTAACAACCTTGCCTGAAATAGAGTTCAGATATGATCCAAACTGAAACAGGACTTAAAGAGTTATTGCTTTGCAGCCGCAAAACTATCAGAAAGTGAAACTATAAAGGCTGAAGTAATAAACATCTACAGTATGAGGTCCATTACACACTCATCCAGCAGAATTGCCCTGGTGGGGGGTTTTTGGCGGGGAAACAAAAGGCGTGGCAGCAGCATATGGGGTGACTCAAAGTCCACTGCTCAATGGCTCTGATCAGTGAAGACAAGTGTATTTACAGAGGACTTAGTGAGGCTGAGGTCATCCTCATTTCACTACGGATTACCTCTGCTTGAATTCACTCACTTACCCAGTATAGTTCTCAGCAAAACCTGCTCAGGTCTGCGGTGTTGCTGGATAGCCTCTTATAGACATGATAAAAGATTAGATAGTGACAGGCTCATCACGATGTGTTGACTCTTGCCCCTTTCCTGCTTATTATTTGTTGCATATTAAGTCTGTGACACAGTTTGATGAATATTGTTCTATTTTTAAACCCATTGCACATCGCAGTGTATATTTAGCCAGATTGTGTAAATCCAAGTGATTAGTTTACTAAATCATATCATTGTTCAGAACCCCTTTTAGCTTTTAGCCCGGCCCTATAAAATGCTTGTCAAGATGTTTTTCTGTTTTAAAACTGCTTTAATAGATGTGCCAACTTGTTGCCATGGTGATCACAGGGGGGGTGAATTCAGGAACAGCCAAAGATGGAGAGGTGACAGTAGTAAAGATTAAAAAATGAGATTTTCTGGCCCACCAGTCTCTTTTTCCCTCTCACGCATACACACATATAGCCACACAGACGTGCCAACCTCCCGCTGCTTATCTCCCCCGTTTCCTTTTAAACACACACACACACACGCACAGTCCATGGCACAGATTAGGGTCAGTTGACTGAGCTGGTGTGACAGTCTGTGCTCGTATCTTAACTGAGTTTGGCATTAATGTCTCAGCCTGTAGAAACAAGGCCGACTGCATCCGCTGAGAAAGCGCTGCTCTTACTGACCCTCAGACTACAACTGCGACAAGGAGTCTTATAGGCTACTGTATATAAGCTACAGAGGCGTTGTGATCAAAGTTTGTGTTAAAGATAGGAACATCTTGTGACCTTTAATGAAGAAACCAGATTAACCTTGATTCTCTAAATGATTTTCTGTTGTTGGCTAAGATAATCTTCTGCCCACATAAGGTGGCACATTTAAAGTCAGTGATAGATGCTGATTTTCAAAGAGCTTTGTTTCATAGCAATGTGGATAGAATGTGTAAATCATGTATCTATAAAGAGAACTGGATGCAGCATTGGAGGCGGGCCCTCGATTAGTCTTATGAAAGTTGCTCAGTGATGCCTGAAGCCAAAAAAGCATTTTTGCTCGCTCTAGGGCTGTTGCTCAAATTAGAAATTCCTCATTTTCGTATACCAGCTGCCATGAACACAAAGAGTATGGAAGCAGATCGAGAGAGAGACCTGCCCCTCCCTCTCTCTGAGTCTGTTAAGACCTGGAATCAATATGCGTTTTGGCACAAGTGGACAGCAGAGACACATCGCTGTTCACACCTGTGCTTGTCATGTGTCTTGGCTTGTACTCTGATTTTGTTATTGCCCTGCACACAGTTATTATAGCTTTTGTCAGCTGCTCTGCATGCTTCTTAGTCATGTAAGTGGTTGTGTCTGTACAGCTGGAGATATCGCTGTCAGCAGAATTCAACACATCTTCTTCTTGGTGTTTACAGTACAAAACAAAAGATATGTGGTCAGACCAATTTCGCAGGTGGTTCGAATGATTGGATCACTAAGGGTCTTGGTGGTCGTTTAGACTTGTATTTAAAGCTGTCAACTTATGATCAGATCTCCTAAAACTCATTTTAATACCAAGTTTAAACAGGACCAAAGATGTGTGAGTTCAACCCTCTGACATTTTGAAAATGCAAAATAGAACTACTAGATGTGTTTTACCTTTTTTATGTTGCATTACCAAGGCTACAAAACATATAGCCATTTTTTTTATTTTTCAGTTTGATCAATCTGTGAAATGATCATGAATCAGATTCATCCATAATGAAAATGATTAAATTCTAGCCTTAGTATGCTCGTCTTTGTTAAATCTTTGCTTCTTTTGTTACACATTTATCCCTGTTTTCATTCTGCCTCCAGTACTTCCTCCTTTTGTTGTCTTGTCCTCGTCCCAATCCTTTGAAATTCTTTTTGTTTTGCTCCTTTATGATCAGGCTGTCGTGTCTGTATTTTCCTTACAGAGTTTACACAGCTGTGGTTAATTTGTACATCTAGCAGAGCATTTACATTAAATGCTGAGTGTTGTCTCCGAGCTCTTGTGATCGGGATCAAAGCTGCAGTCTTTGTTAAACAGCCTGTGGGTCAGAAAGAACAAATTGGAGTTGTGACATGTGGCTGCAGACTTGTTTATTTCAACACATGTGCTCACTATGATACAATGAGTATATATATCCATGAAATGCAACTTTAAATCAGCATGAGAATTGGACAATACTCTCAGGGAGATTTCAGTGTTCTGAAAGGGGACCGTTGATTGCAGAAAATCGTCTTTAACCAGCTTCAAAGAAAGAAACAACCTTTCTCTAGAACACGCTGCTGTTTTTAGGGGATCTTGTGACCGCAAAAAGTAATCAGATGACAGGGTCCTGTGTTGAAGCACAGAGAACAGAAGAGTGATTGTAAACTACTCTCTTCTTTCAGCTTAGTAAATTGCAGTCACAGCCTTAATCAGTACACACAGACACCTCTTTCTATGGCATGTTTCCAGACTGAGACTAAATAACTCCACTGGGTGCACAACATTTCATGTTGTTGTTTTTAAGTGTTTAGAAGAAGAGTGTAATTAGTATAATTAGATGTAGGTAACACAAACATTTAGTGTCTGACAAATGGACATTTATCTGTGTGACTGCATTTTTGCATGACTTGATTTCAACACACAGTTACACATTTATTCACAGTAATACTTTACACCGTACACAGCTGCTTTACTGATGCTGTATTGGCTTGTGTTTTTGTGTGTTTAGTTCTGGGAGGTGATCAGTGATGAACATGGCATCGACCCAACAGGAACCTACCATGGAGACAGCGACTTGCAGCTGGACAGGATCAGTGTGTATTACAACGAAGCCACTGGTAAGAGCATCCTTACATACACTGAGGTCTGTGTGCGATATAGTGAGAGGAGACTTCCCTCCTGTGGAGAGACTGGCTCACTGCAGCTGCAAGGAAGAGGACATAGAGACATATACACTACAACCACTTTATAACAAGGATACAGTGATGTAAATAATAAGAATAAGAATAAATAATAAATATGATAATAATAATGATAAACTTCATTTCCAGAATGCTTTTTATGCAAGAAATTTAGCTCAAATTGCTCTTTAAAAAAGCAGAATATTTAAACAAGGACAAATATGCAACAAAATTAAATAAAAAGACTCTAGATGAAAAAATATAGATACATTAAACATCATAATTTTTACCATCACAAAATATTTAGTGTG
>JAPZEB010000008.1:3267592-3277893 GCA_029783705.1 Chaetodon striatus
TGTGTGTGTGTGTTTGTGTGTGTGTGTGTGTAAAAGGAGAGTAAAAAAAGAATGAGAGTTACTGAAACAAGTTAAACAATAGAATAAAAGAGAAATGGTTTGCTCGTGCAGTGAGAGTGTGAAAAGAGGAGGTTTAGCTCGTGTGTGCATGTGTGTGTGTATGTGTGTGTATGCGCTTGAATGCTGAATTGAGCAGCAGTGGAGTAGGAGGACAAGTGCGGAACAAAGTGTGTATGTGAACATGTTGATAACAAATCAAGCCCAGATTGTGAAGCTCTCAGGCTGTTCGGACCAAATCTGCCAAACGACGGCATGATGATCACAACACACACACACAAACACACACACACACACGCTCGCTCGCTCTCCCTCTCTCTATCAGTTTCTCCCGTTCTCATAGATTTATTTATCTGTCCTGTCACATAGAGTGTAAGCATCGTTATTTAATCAGCAGTGAACATTTTGCACTGTGTGAACATCTTTTCAGAACCAATCAAATCTGTATCTCATTATCTAACGTCTGCTACACTGATATGATTCCAATTGCAAATTATATATGTTGTTTATTTGTTTTGTGTGTTTAACATATACATGTTGGCATTGTATGTGCTGATGAGGTGTTTTACAAGAAAATGTAAAGAAATAAATATATAATTAAACAGAAAAATATCAAAACAGGAAGAATAGCAGCAGTCAACTGATGTTTAGATACTTGGCACATCACTTTGAGAAATATAAATGTAAGCCTTTGCCGGAAGCATTGTTCAATGATGAACTGATCAGATTTTGGTGGTCAAAAAAATGATGACATTGTTTGTCCAAAAGGTCAAAGGTCAGCTTCACTGTGACATCATGATGTTCTGCAAAAACACTTTTCTGGCCATTACTCAACGTCATATCTCAGGAACAGAAGGGGAGACATTTGGTCAGATACTGAATTGGTGACACTAATCCTGGGTGTCTTGTCTTCACTCAGGCACTGATGGATTACTGAATGGGCCTACAGGACACAGGCCCAGAGGCCCCCTGGCTCTCACCTACAAAATGCCACTCAGAAAGACATGTACCAATCCACAAGAGACTCAGAACTACCACAAAAAAAACAAAATGTGTCTCTAAAGAGACACAAAAGGACCATAAAGACATGCAAATTAGCTGCAAAAACACACAAAGAGATAACTACAAAAATTGATCGAGACTTAAAACCACAGAGAGTGTCTTGTTCTTATTTACGAGAGGCGGTGAGGCCTTCTGCATGTCTGTGCCCAGGGGCCCATTGTCTCAAAACCAGCCCATACTTAGAATCCATTTATTCCTAGTAGTAACATGCATGTCCATGGTGATCTTAACACATGTGGATAGTGAAGACACACTGCCATTCACATGTCTGTAGTGTCTCCAGCTTAGCACTTGTATTCAGATTTGGTTACTGCCTACGTCACTTACCCTAGAAAGTCAAAGAGCCCCACACACAGTTATTACGTCTACATTCTCACCAGCTGCTCGCCAGTCACGTTAGTGGTTGTGTCGATACAGCTGAAGATAGCTGATGTTATGATGTTGTCCTTGCTGGGGAAGCATCAGGAGTCATCAGTGTTTACACTTCAAAAGAAATGTAGTCAGATGTGTTTCTTATCACCTCAGCAAGTAGTCTGAGTGATCTGATCACAATGCATCTTGATGGTTGCTTATACTTGTATTTAGCGCTTGTGGTTAGATCACCTAGGACACATGTTAAAACCAGGTGTAAACAGGGTCGTAGAGATGTGAGAAACAAGTGAACAGAGAAAGAGATCTGACACCAGATGAAGACAAAACAAGTCTCTCTGATCTTTGTCGTTTGATGTCACCTTCTCAGTGAAGCAGGAAATCTTTATGATCACTGGAAAATCTTACCGACACAAAACAAAAGCAAGTGATGGAGATGTTTGTATGTGTGTGTGTTTTGTCCTTGGAGATGTCTGTTAGGGAGAAATAAGTGTTTCTCAATCAGAGTTTAGTTGGTTTTGTTATCACAAAACATCACAGAATAGAAACATGATTAAAGCTGCACCAGTTTGATTCCAGTATTAGAAGCACTGGGCCAAATGGGAGTCCTGTGTTGGAGGAGGATGAAAGCTGCACACCCACACACACACACACACACACACACACACAGGCACACACACATTCGGACAAATGCAGATACACTGTTCAAGTTTGTAAAATGGTGTTGAAATCAAAACTCATCTCAAAATGCTCTGAGCACTCACACACACACACAAAGGCTTCCATCTGTGACACCATGTGATCATGTGTGTGTGTGTGTGTGTCTGTGTGTGTGTGTCTGTGTGTGTCTGTGTGTGTGTGAAATGCTTCGGGTAGAGCAGAGCAGAGGGCTATACAATCTCCGCCTGGTGGAGGGTATATTTAGGAACTGCAGGCTTTTTATACACTTACACACATTTGAGCAAGGACCTGGTTTGACCGTTGAGAGGATGGAGAGTGATGGCTGCCATGGCAACTGTTAAATGGATGTGTTTGTATAGTGTGTAGTTGTGCGTAAAAATGCACATAAAGGTTTTATTATTTACTCTGTGGAACAGTGGAAATCTTCCTCGTTTATTGATTTCAGACTTTAGCTCAGAAGTGTTTGTCCTTCTTCTTCCTGCAGCCTGCAGCCTGCAGCGTGTTGGCGCTGTGATGGAGGTTATCAATATCTCACATCAGTTTGAAGGCTGCAGATGTCAAAGATGAAATAGTTTTTATACTATGTTGAACCGTCAGAAGTGTCCCTTCTATCTACAAGAGGAATCGGGGTGACATCAATTTGGTCAGAGACGTTAAAGTAGGTGTGGAGCTTACTGTCACTCAAGAACAAATTAGAGGTAGTTGTACCTTATTGGAGTGTTTCTATCTTATGCTACTTTGAACTCCACTACATCTCAGAGACAAATATTTAGCTTTTTAATGCACTAGATTTGTCTGACAGCTTTAGTTATTTCAAAAGATACCATTTTTATACCCTCCCATTCCAGTGGACATTTTATGTCCAGATGTGTTGATGTTGAATGTTTGTGATAAACTGAAGTGCTCCTTCATGTGTTGATTAAAATTCTCATACTTCTACAGCTAAATAAACTCTTTAAAAACCCTCTTGGATCAGCTGGAAAATGCATCATTACAAAGCTGAAAACAGGGCTATTTTCCACACACCGTGAAAAGTTGACTTTGTAGAGGTCCGTGGTTCTCACAGGACAGCCACGCTACAAACACACGACAACCTTATAGAATATGATGCATTGCAGTAGATTAAACCACCCAGCAGCATGTAAAAGAGTACAAGTGAGCACAACCTTAAACATCTACAGCAGAAAAATGTAACACACACATTGATGCAGCAGTGATATCAATTCAGAAACATCAGATATAATACTGCAAAGGCTAACCACAGTAACTATGGTAACGCTAAACCTATGAAAATAGCTTCAAAATGTTTTGACTGTCCAACTAAATGTGTTATAGTTACAAAATGGTAAATGGACCTGCATTTGTATAGCGCCTTTATAGCTTCTGACCACTGATCTTGGTGGTCATTGTCATATTGTCATTGCCATCATCCTTATTCTCATGTTCACCATTCGCCGTAATACACTTAGTGCAGTTTCCTCTGGCTTGACAGAATCCCAAATCTTACTGCTATTTGCCTTGGGCTTTGATTGTATGCCAACGCATTGGTCACATGATTGCAGCTTTCCTGATTACGTGGGTTATTTGTTGTACACAAATTACTGGCTCGTGATTAAATGGGTTATATTTACATTTTGGTGAATTTCTTTTCGTAGGTTTATGGTTTGGAACAGCATTTGTACAGAGTGGCTCTAAAACTTTCTCCAAACATTAAAATATTGCGTATACATAAATGACATTGCTTTGACCATGAATATACCATAAATCAGTGTGTCCAGTTCTCCATATTCTTCCTGAGAAGCTTTTAGAAGAAATATAAAAATGCAATAATCAATTTTGCTTTTTTCATGTCCCATCAATGATAACAAAGAAAACCAGAAAACATCTGCGCTCATGTTGCAGCCTGTTTGTATTTCCTGAGTCTCTATGATTTAGTTTCATATTGATTTAGTGTAATATAATTCTCTGTTTGTGCTGCTGAAAACATTTTCAGACATGTCTATATTCAGCTCAGTGAAGCATTTTTACATTCTCATGAGGGTTTTTTTCACGTTAAGAAGTATTTAACCTTCAACTGAGTTTAAAACACAGCAGTCATGAGATTCTCACACAAAAAGACATGCGTGATCAAAACCTAACATGCAGCATAACAACACATAGGAGCCGTAACACACTGCTTAACATGAGCTCACACAGCCTGCGATTGTAGTGAGGACGAAGAATATAATTATATATGTGTGTGTGTGTGTGTAATTATCACCTTTCACTTGTGTATGTGCATTCAGAGGTGTGTGTGTACATACCTGTAAATGGAATGTGTATGATGATTTTCAGAGTGTCTGTTCATTTACAGGTTTGACTATGTCGTTTCTGAAGTGTGTATGTATGTGATTTTCTTTGTGTGTGTATGTTTTTGTTCATAAAGAATACACCATGCATTTGTGCATGAGTGTATACTTATGCGTGTGCATGTTTGAGAGTGTAAGTTTACATGTATTACATTTTATATTTATTTACCAGGGTATGCGTAACTGTGTTCATGCTCATATATGTGTATGTGTGTGTGTGTATACATAAGTGCCAGAGTCACAGAGTGGGTCGCTGTTTGCCTCGCTCATAGTGAGCGTTGCCATGGCAACGGCACTAGCAGCGCAGTGTGAAGTAGAGGAAGAGCTTGCGGTGCTCAGCATGATGGAGAGAGAGACTGGTTTCACATGAATACATGATTGGTCAGACGGGTTGATGATGTCATGTGTTTTAGTCTGTGTTTTTTAGTCTGTGTCTCCTCATTTAAATGTAACCTTTTAATCATAGTATATTAACATAAAGAGCAGCATTATCTTGCATGTATGAGTCTGTGTGCGTATTTAAATGTAATTAGCACACATAAATTATCAGCTCAGGGTCACAGGAGTTAATGATCAAATTGAAAGCCACGAAGAGCAAAAGCAGAGAGACAGAGAGAGCAGAGAGAGGAAGAGAGGTGTGTGTCATACTGAGCATGCTCTTTGTGTTAACTTCCTGCTCTCTTCTTCCTGACAGAAAAGACCGTTCAGAGAGACCGGCAACAAGAACGAGAGGCAGACGAGCAGAGGAGACAGGCTCTGAAAACAGCCGAGGAGAATTAAATCCAAACTGAGGAATTATCACAACATTCAGACTGAACTCTGCCCAGTGGATGTTTCTGTTTTTTTTTCATCTCTCTATTTTTAAGTGGAGTCACTGATTGGAACAGACATTAATCTTTTTGTGAATCACAGTATTATTTCACCTCGACGTCTGCCTAGGAGATGAAAGACTCGCTACTTTCTGTTCTTCGTGAACCTTTTGACTGCAGAGTTTGAGAGAAACTCTGGGAGCTGAAGGGGATTTTTTTTACTTGCGCAATCTCTTTCATTTTCTGTTGTTACCTTGCTGTTATCTCACTCGTGTCTTTTCCTGATGACGTTCTGTTTCTCATAAAAGGAAAGGAAGGAGCTGAGTGACTCAAGTTTCTCTACAGAAGCTCAAATAGCATTTGCATTCCTGTTTGGCTCTCACAAAGAGACAAATCCTCCCTTGTGTGTGTGACTGAGTGTTTTTTGTGAAGCTGTGAGTGTCCCTCTGTGATACATTGACATTTCTCAGGGGACAATAACAGGTCCCGTTGGTCTCCTCTGGAAAAATGGGATCAGAAAAGGACTCAGAGTCGCCTCATTCCTCTGTGAGCGGCGTCCCCAACCCTAAGTGCCGTGCGGCGGGCAAACGCCAGGGCCGCATCTCCTTTCATAGCCTCTTTCACAGCAAACGGGGCTCTCGGGGCGCCAGGGGCCCCAAAGGAGGAGCTGCCACCCCTTTATCCCACCATCACCAACATCTCCACACACAACAGCAGCTTCTCCCTACTGCCTTGAGCTCAGTGCCCGCCGCAGCCTCTGCTACACCCACAACGACCACCACCACAGCCACCACGACCCCCCAGGACGCTGCCTCGAACACCCCCTCAAAGCCACTCTCCTCCAGCCAGCCTTCCCTGGGTGGAGCCCCTTCCTCTGGGGAGGCCAACCTCCTGGAGTGCCCCCTGTGCCTGGTGCGCCAGCCCGCTGACCAGCTCCCTGAGCTGCTGGGGTGCAGCCACCGCTCCTGCCTCTGCTGCCTGCGTCAGTACCTCCGCATTGAGATCACAGAGAGTCGAGTCCAGCTCAGCTGCCCGGAGTGTGCCGAGAGACTGGCCCCACGACAGGTGGCGGACATCTTGGATGACGCGGCCCTGCTGGAGAAGTATGAGGAGTTCCTGTTGCGGAGGTGCCTCGCCTCCGATCCAGACTGCCGATGGTGCCCTGCGCCTGACTGCGGGTAAGAAACCGTCCATAATGTCCTTACTGCTGTCCTCTTTATTTAAGTGCTGATCTGGGATCTGATTCACAGCCTACAGGCTCATCTGTGCTCATTTAAAACTTTTTTGTGTGTCCGTCTTTCCGTTTCTATGATATTATCAAGTGTATTTAATCTGCTGTCCCAGCAGCAAACAGCAGCCAAGCCACATGTTTCTGTCTCTGACTTATTTTGTCTCTGTGTTCAGTGTAGGGCTAATACTAATATTTTTGTAATCAACTGTTTCGTAGTTTGTAAAATTGTCAGATAATTGTGAAAAAAAACCTGTCACAAGTTGACATCTTTATGTTGTTGTTTTTTTTTGCCAGTCAGACAATTTGGAATTTAAACATATAAAACAGGGAAAAGAAGCTGGAACCTGCAAATATTTAACCCTTTTAACACAGACAACAATAATCATTTACAGTCCCTGTGATGGCTGCTGATCTCTTACTCTGCTCTGATGGTGAGGTGCTCCCAGACTTAATTTTCTCCCCAGTTTCCAGACATTTTTTGCAGCTGTTCCTCTTCTTTGAGTTAGCTGCTAACTGCTGCTAGCTGCTTTTTATATCTCCGGGGTTGGGAAGCACACATAACACATCAGCAAAATGTCACAAAACTGGCGCAACATTTCTGCTTTGAACAGGAGCTGCCTTGAAAAGGGGCCTCTGATATTGTAGTGTTATTAGTAAGTGACCAAAATGGTTGATAATTAATTTTCTGTCAGTCGACAAATAGGTGAATCAACTAATTGTTTCGTAGTTCAGTGGAAACTGTGAGTATGCTGAGAACAATCTGGATAGACCTCAAGGTAAACAGGACAATTTTAGTGTTAGAGCTGACAGATAACCTCTCATGTAGATTATAAAGTGGAGCGTTTAAGGTGCCAGCAGTCTGGGCTTGTCTTCGTTAGTTTCAGCTTTGTTTGTTTCCATCTTCCTGTTTCTGTGATACTATCAAATCATCTGCTCAGCAATTAAGCTCACGAATACAAAACAGCTTAAAGCACTTATATCTGTTATGTTCTCAAAGATTTGCCCCTGAAATGAACTGTAGTGCCCTTGAAGGGAAATAACCTTGTGTTATTAATAAAAACAAATAAGTAAGAGTCAGAAACAGAAACTGAGCTAATATGAGTGAGATAAAAGTGAAAATGTAGCAAAGCCGGAAGCATTTAAACGTCCGTGACATTATATGTTTGACTGAATGCAGGAGGCTGTTTCATATCTGAGAAATAACTTCTTCTTAAAGTCTGGACAAATAAACAAAGTTATGGTATGTAAAGATTAAAATGTCCCAGCTCCAACATCTGACTTTGACCGAAGGACACGTCGTCAGCTATTAGCTCACATCATGTAGCACTGCTAATGAGAGGCTGGCTGTTGTGTATCATCGTTATCAGGCCTGTAGCTGTGATATCATCGTCTCTACTTGTCTTCTTAACCTTTCTCTTACTCTTTCTTCCTCCCTCTGATGCATTAAGTCACTCGTTCGGTTGCTGTTATTTCCCCATCCTTTCTCCTGTAATTGCCTGGATTTCACATGAACAGTATTGCTTCAGAATCCAGATAAGTGACGGTATTTCTCTGTCTGGGTTTAAGACAACAGGAACCAGCTCTATAGAGCGAAAGAAAGACGGGCTGAGGAAGTTGAATTTGAAACTGTAACTGGGTTAGAGGGTTGTTAAGCTCAGGTCTTGTGGTCGGAGGAGGGGAGAGTTACTTTGGTTTGGAGGTTGAGCAGCTCTTGTTAGGCTTCTGGAACAAATTGGAGGCGTTTGTTTCATCATAGAAAGCAGGAGTGATTCATTGTGTTTGTGTTTCTGTGTGTGTGCGTGTAAGTGTAGGAAGGAGGAACACAGATATTCAGCGGTGTTTTTCTGCTGTGGTTTTCTACAGTAATACTGGGGTTGCAGGGAAAGGCCAAAACGTCTGTGCGGTATCTTTACATAAATTTGTCTATATGTGTCTGTGCATCTCTGTTTGTTTCGCTATCTCCCAAACTGTGTGTCATACCCCTACATTAAGGTTTTTCTTTTATGTTTAATATTTTTTCGATGTTTGCATACATTCAGGAACATTAAGCATGTTTGTAGGCTGTGATTTTTTTTTTGTCCTAAGGAGGGGTACAAGAAGAAAGACAACAAATCATTAAAATAAGGACTTTATGCCCATTGGATTTCAAATTTGCTCAGTAGGGGTGTAAGAAAATATCATTAAACTTTAGTTGTGATATTATGTTTTGTAATGCTGTGTCAATTCTTAAAAAAAATATTGATTTTTAATTAATAGTTCACATACAAAATTTGTGGCAGCGGTTAATGTTGTGTTGTGTTTAAACCCTTGACTGCTTCATAGTAGTGATGTTATCTGTCTTCAGCCATTTGACTCCTCCACCGCAAGTTAACAGCATCGTTAGTGTTTGTAATAAATACAAATCCCACTTTTCAGTTAATTGGTGTAGGGCTTTAAAACACAAAATTAATCAAAACTGGCATCCCTCATCCCAAGTCTTACTTGGTCTGGTATGAGCATTAGCATATTGTGGCTAATGTTAGCAAACTTTAGCCTTCTCTTCTTGTGCTACTGTTACACATGTGATAAATAAACTGTTAAATGTTTTTTATTAGAGGTAAAACAGGAAGGTAACACGGTAGCTCATCTGCAACAGCAAAAGTCACATAGTCTCACTTAAATTTGTTTTTTAGTATCTTGGCTATCTGCTCATTTGATTTAAATCTTTCCTTAGTAGATGTTGACATTTTGGCTTTATAGACCCTACCTGACAGGAGGAGCCAGAGAGTTATTAAAACATTAAGGTTCAGGACCATAAATAAAAAACCTTAGATTTCATAACATTTTTGCATCATTTTTTGAAGATCTGCAGAAGAAACTGCTGTAATGTCTGTGTTTTTCTGGGGAATGATCAGTCTGCCTTTTTCCATTTAATTGGGTTTTTCCAACCAGTATTGTGTCAGACCTCTGCTGTAACTGTCAGAAACATGTGAACATCCATTTCTGTTTTTACAGTTCCTTGTTTTTATAAGAACTACTGTGTGCTCAGCTGAAGACTGAACATACTGTAAATCCGTGAGTGGGATACTTTTTACTCCCAGTGGGAACGAAAATGAACCACTAGAGGCATTTCTTTGATCGATATTGTAAATATTGTTTTAGGTACAGCTCATTAATAAGTCTCTTGGCTCTGTTCCCTGCCCAGGATACTGGCTCTGTTTCTTACATAGTTTGTTGTAGGATTTTATGACTTATGACCCGTGGAAAATAAACGTTGAGTCTCTTGTCTCTGAGACAGGAGTGGAGGGAGACATTTTGGCCATACCTCATGGAAAAAGGCAGAGTTTTAGGGTTAGGTTTATGGTCATGTTGGTAAAGAGAGACAGACAGGTTGATAGAAGTAGGTCAATACAATTTCCTGGTTAAACAAAAATAAATTTAATAGACTGTGTGTTTTAGCTTCAGCAGTATCATTAGAGGAGAGGTTGACCTACATATTTACCAGGACAATCCCCTGTCTGACGCCAACAGTGACTCACCATCTCTTTAAATCTGACTAGTTGACTAAGTCCAAATTATTATTCACCACAAACAGCCCCGGCCGGAGACAGGAAAACACAGACACACACACACACACACACACTAACACACCTGCCAGCTTTAGCTTTAGACTGTTGCTCACTGGAGACGTTGCTTTCACAGAAACAGTGAAACAAGTGTGAATATCTTCGATACGACTGTGAATGTGTGTTTATAGGTGAGAAT
>JAPZEB010000008.1:3284184-3301348 GCA_029783705.1 Chaetodon striatus
AGAAAGAATCTGGACTGTCATGTTTTGTTCTACCCTGCAAAACATGGTCCATCAATACAAGTTTATATTGAGCATGAATTTCTGCTGGTTCGACCCTTTAAGTGTCTCGTCTCTGAACACAGCCTTAACAATAACTCCATCACTGCTGTATTTACACTTCTCTCTGTCTCCTTTCTCTGTATTGAATCTTGTGAAATCCATATTGATTGACCTCATGCCGTCTCGTTCTCCCTCCTCTCAATGTTGTTACTAAGTGATTACTCCATTGATCAACTCTCCTTTCTCTACTCTCAGCCTGCAGGGAGCTTCCAGGCTCTGTAATGTGCCCATTAGTGGCCATATTGGAAATCTTCACCTCTTAGAAAACTTCAGTTTAGTTAACAGTTTGGTGCATTTATTAAAGTTACATCTGAATTATGTTTTTGGATATTTCAGTCAGTGTCACAGACTGTAGAGATTAGCTATGATTTTACAAGTGTGACGTTACAAAGGTTGGCCTGGATGTTCAAGTAGTTTGTTTGTTTAATTACTTCCAAACATCACTCTTATGCCTGGTCGTCATTCTGCCTACAATGTTAGATCGAATGATGTCAAACTGTGCAGATATTCATAGATAGCAGTGATGTCACTGCATCCCAACCAAAAAAAGTACACTTTTAATGCAAAGAAAAAATGTGATTACTCTATGTCATACTGTTATACAGTGTGGGGAAAAAGGTAAATGTTAATGATTTAAGTTTAGATGTTACCAAGGGACAGAACACCCCATATTATATGATATAATCCTATGATGTTCTTGTGACTAACATGGTAGCAGAAGTGGAAATATCTCAAAAACTATACAATGAATTGCTGTGAAATGTATTAAATATATTCATGTTGCCCAGGTAATGAGTCATACTGACTTTGGTCATCCCCTGACTTTTCCTTTATAGTACAACCACAAGGCTGACATTTGTGTTTTTAAAGTAAAATGTCCTGACAGTAGGCCTCTCTCATACCAGACGTTTTGTCCTGTTATAGAAGGAAAAACACATTTTTTGTACCCATTTGAACCACTGACTCCTGCCTTATGACTTTTAAAAAATATTTTATTTTAAGGCCTTACTTGAAAACAACAATAACAGTCAAGTAACAGGTAAACTCAGACTTGTGCAGAAGAAACAAAAATATAACTACTACTAACAAAAATAAATAGAAATAGTAAAATAAAATGAAATAATAAGGTTAATGGTTGCACAGAGTGCTTCTTAAGATTGCTATGCATTCAACCTAAAACAGGGGCCATGAGAAGTTAGCTGGGTGAGTAACTCATTCTCCCTGACCTCGTCTAGACAAGCAAGATATGGGTCCCAGAACGCTGAGAAATTTTTGATTGACGTGGTTTTCAAGAACCTGAGTCTTTCCATCTGTATGACTGAAATCATGTCAGCCGTCTCTGGAAGGAAGAGGGCGAAGTTAATTTTCATTCCCTCGAAATATGCCTGCTGTCTCATGACTGACTGCAAACCACATTGCATTTCATTTAGAGAGAAGCTCATACTGAGGCACAGCAAAGTCATATGAATTTGGATTAGCTTTATCCTTTTTGTAGTCTCAAGGTCTCTGTTCCCTCAGAGGTTAGCCTTTTTTTAGGCCAGTTTGTAATTAGTCAGTGGTGCAGATTTGCATGTCAAGGTTGACCAGATAAATTGGGAATCTACTTGTCACTGAAATTATTTTAATTTGTTCTGAAATGTTGGTGTTGTGAATGCAGAAGTCCTCATAGCACCTGTCAAATGTCAGCCAAGAATTCACGACCTGTTTAGCTTTTGTTTGAGTGAAAAAATATCTGACTCGCATATCTTTGACTTGCTAGACTTTGTTTATGAGTCAGTTGATTACTTTGGCTCTTTCCCACAAGCTGTGAGGGGCAGCCCTTAATTTCAGATGTCTGGATGATGACTCTCAGTGGGATCAGAAGTACTAAACTCCTTCCATACTTCACAGTCTTTTCATTTAGTGTCAATAAAAGAAATTCTGCTTAATGAAGCTTAAATACAGTGTATAATTTTCAGTTATCACTTCAAAACAATCAAAAAATCTTGTCTTTTTGCTGACCTCATTATTTGACCTCCTCAGTTTCCTCATTTATGAACAGTCCTCTCTCTGTCCGTCTCTTCCTCTCAGGTTTGCCGTCATTGCCTCGGGCTGTGCCAGCTGTCCCAGGTTGGTGTGTCGCAGAGAGGGATGCGGCGCCGAGTTCTGTTACCACTGCAAACAGGCCTGGCACCCCAACCAGACCTGCGACTCTGCCCGCCAACAGAGGGCACAATCCCTGCATACCCACAGCAACCACTCACCCAGCTACACACAGGAGCAGGGACCCGGTAAGTACCTGGAAAGCACACACACCTCTCATCCTCCCTGGAGAATGACTGACAAGTAACCGCAGTCAGACACACACTCACACATTGGGCAGATGTGTGTGTGTGTGTGTGTGTGCTTCTGTCTGACATGAAGAGACAGATAAAAATCTTCTCCTCCAGCATTTCCGACCTGAAAATATTCTTCACACCTCTGAGAACTCTCTGCCTCTCTGTCTCTGTCAGTCTTTATCACATGTCAGTCTGTCAGACTGTGAGTCAAACTCGTCTCTCGTCTGTTCTACCGACTCCTCTGCGCTTCCCACCGCGAGCAGCGTTCAATCGAGCATGAGACACTATTTATATCACCGTTTCTCCTCTTGATTGTTTCCTGACTGCAGCACCCTGCTTCCTGTCATACAGCATTTTAAGTGTCACCTTAACATTTATGTTTCTGAACTTGGTTAAAGGTTATATTAACTAAGGTATTTTTAAAATTGGACCTTATTTTATCATGATTTTGTATTTAAGTGACTTATGGGAAGAACAGTTTTTGAAATTGCTCTAGTACAGAGGTAAAATAAGGTAGTGTAACCACTTGGGGTATGTTCGCACCATCAATTTACATCCACTTAAAGTGCTTGGTTTTTGCCTCTGACTTGTCCAGATTTATATTCTAAGTGTCTCACAACATTGTATAAAGGATCCCGACAGAGATAGGCCTTTTTAGGCCCAAAAACTGCCATCGCCAAACCCACCAGACCTCATTTAAATAAACAGTAATTTTAGCATGCATAGAGCCAGCATATGTTCACATCTAACTGGGTGAATTAAAGATTTATTTTATCCAAACTGGAGTTGGTGATTGTTGGAACAGTGGAAAGACGAACCAAGATGTTTTTTGTGAGTTTTATCTTGTTTCTAAAAACTTTGAATGAGGTATAAAATTACAGTTTATTTAAATGGAGTCTGGTGGGTTTAGTGACAGAGACTTCTGGGCTGATTCTGGTTAAACAAAAAGGATTTCCCTGTTTAAAAGATCTGTCTCTGTGAGGATCCAGCTCTGAACAGCTCCCATTGGCAGTTATGGAAATATGATAACAAGGTTGCTGCGCTAATTTTTGACCCTTCTCCGGCACAATGCCCTGACATGCTGCCACAAAGTTAGTCTGTCTCCATCTAAGCACTGGAGTTTGAAAGAAAGATTGAATAAGTAAGGGATATAAAATAAGGGGTAATTACTGTAACATTTTCACTGGCCTCCATGCATCCATTTCTGCTGGTTACTAACCAGTTTTCTGCACATGGCTCTAGTCTACTAGCAATTGGAAAAGTGTTTTTTTCTAGTGTGCTTTCCTATGTTTAAAAAAATGCATATATGCACTTATTTTGGTGGAAAAGAGGTACAAAAGATCTCTTTCACCAGGCGAAGCTACAGCAAAAATGCAGTTTGCTTGGCTTAGCATAAAGACTGGAAGCAGAGGGAAACAGATGTAAGATACTGTTGCTCTCGAGGTGCTAGTTTTTCTTATGCTTATATAGAGCCTGGCTAGCTGTTTCTCTGTGTTTCCACACTATATGCTGAGCCAAGCTAACTGTCTTCTCGCTGTGGCTTCGTTACATTTAAAGCACAGACATAAGAGTGGTAACAGTCTTCCTATCTAATTCTCAGCAAGAGAACAAAACTGCGTATTTCCTAAAATGCTGAGGAAGTCCTTTACTCGGTGTGTGGATGATTGATAGAAACATCACTGCTCATGCGTGCAAACATCCTTACATGTTTGTGTGTGTCTTTAATTCCATTTTGATTAAAAATCTATTAACTTAATCCGTCCATCTGTCCTCAGTCAATCTATCTATCTCTGTCTTTACTTAACTCACCACTTCCAGTCTGCCTCTCTCTGCCAAGTATTCAGAGGACGTGACGACAATGTAGATGATTGAAGCTGACTCATAAAAAAAATCCAAGCCGCTCCCTCTCTGCCCGTCTGTCTGTCTGTTCATACCTGCTGATTAGTCAACGTGATATAGACAGATAGAAAGAGACAAAAAGAGAGAGAGAGAATACAAACAATAACAACCACTCTCTCTCTCACAGACACACGCACAGACACACACATTTGGCCCATGTCATCTGGATCTGCCAGAGTCTCTCCAAGTTAAAATGCCAAAATGCCCTTTAAAGAGCAGAGAGCGTTCCCAGCATCAAACACACAGTAAATTGACTTTTTTTTGGCTTCCTGGATTCCTTTCCTTTAAAATGCATTAGAAGACAAACTGCTGCAATTGTCCAATCCATTACTGTAATGAGGTTTGATTTTGTTGCCAACTGAAGCTAGAAAACACTAACTAGATGGGACCATTGTAGAGTTTTTGCTTTTCTTACATTTAAAGGTATATCATGTGGGATTGTTGGTTACTGTTTGTAATCACGCTCGCCAGAGAAAATGGAAGTGAAAGCGAACCCCAGATTCACTTGTTTGGCGTTTCACCTCACTATATTTGTGTTCACTCAGCGTTGTATCTCTTGGATGCCTGCTGCTTATGGTCTGGCACCTGGTCGCTACCTTTTTATAAAGCCCTGACCTCGCCTGAGTGCTGCAGGGGTAAACGCCTATAAACGTCCTGAACACAGAACAGAGGACATTTTATAGGAGGCCAGTCTGGAAGTTAGCATCAACTTGGTTCCCTTGACAAATAGCTGACTGGATTTGCCAGAAGTCACCAGAAGTCAAAAGCTGTAGTTAGACTTTAAATGAACTACAATGTGATTGCATGACTTAAACATTGCCCCCACAACGAAGCTGTAGAGGTGGACTCGTAAGTAGATGCATGTTCAGGGTGATGACATTAATCTCAGTGACAACCTCTGTAGTCTCTTTTAGCCACTTGTTAGCAACCGCCTTTTTTAAGACACTTAAAAGCTTTAAGTTTCACAAGGGGGTTTTTTGCTGACGTATTTAATGTCATACAACAAACTGTGGAAATCTCTTAAGCTTGTGTTAACCACAGACCTTATTTTAGGCATCTGACCAAAAACCCACTCAAAAAACCCATTGACTTAAATGGTCCTGGAGTGCGAAAATGCTAACTCATTTCTGGGTTTTGAGACTCATTCCTGCAGCACTCTTACCTGAGGAATTTAAAAATAAACGATTTTGTGTAACCAAAAATGAATTCTGAGTCGTTGCTTATGTTTTGTCCTTTTATAACAGCTGAGTTGGGAGGACACATGTCAGGGATGTGGGATACTTTTGTGAAGTCTGGGGCTTTCAACATTTTGGGAGATACACTTATTCATGTTATTACTGAGAGTTTGATGAGAAGATTGGTACCACTCTCATATCTCTCAGATAAATATGAAAAACAGCCAGCTGCTGGTTAGCTTAGCTTAGCATAAAGACTGGAAACAGGGGCAAACAGCTGCATGGCTCTGTCTAATGGTAACAACATCCACTGTCCAGCAGCTCTAAAGCTCACTTATTGACACATTATTTCTTGTTAAATCTTGCCTGTTAAATCTTGAAAATCCAGTTTTCACTTGGTGAAAACTTTCCCATTTCCAGTCTTTATGCTGAGCTATTTTTACAAGCTGCTGGCTCAGCTTCTTATTTTCCATACGAACACGAGAGTGGTATTGATCTCATCTAACTTACAGCAAGAAAGCAAATAACCACATGAAACAAAGGAAATTAAAGGAAAGAAATGTCCTGATGTTAGCGATGTCACAAAGAGCTAAACTTCTTTCTGTCCCCAGCTGATGACATCAAGCCCTGCCCTCGCTGTGGTGCCTACATCATCAAGATGAACGATGGAAGCTGCAATCACATGACCTGCGCCGTCTGCGGCTGTGAGTTCTGCTGGCTCTGCATGAAGGAGATCTCCGACCTGCACTACCTCAGGTACTGAAACCTTTTCCTTTTTTTCTTACATCAGCTCCATGTTAGACTTTTTCATATTCCACGGATGTGTAACTGTAAACTGTTTTCCCTTCCTGCCTCGTTCCTCTCGTCTTCCCTTCTTCTGTGTCTCCCTCCATCAGTCCATCTGGCTGTACATTCTGGGGAAAAAAGCCTTGGAGCAGGAAGAAGAAGATTTTGTGGCAGCTGGGCACCCTGATCGGAGCTCCAGTCGGCATCACCCTTATCGCAGGCATCGCGGTTCCCGCCATGGTCATTGGCATCCCCGTTTATGTTGGTCGCAAGGTGAGAAACCTTCAGAGCTGCGATTGATTATTCGATAAGTTAAATTTATTGCCAACTAATTTGATATTAGATTACCCACATTGTGTCATAACAATGTGTGTGTCAATGAACTGTGGTGAACTGTGGTAAACTTCCCTTCATCTGACAGCATCCAGATCCCCCTGCTCATCTCTCAGCTCAAATCTGCTGGATAACATGATTTTCACTCGATACGCGAACTACAGATTGTACTTTTGCATTTTTTGTATGCCCGCCACTACAAACACAGAGTATAGAAGCAGATCAAGAGAGAGCCTTCCCTCTCCTTCTCTGCCAAACTCAGACCAAACTCTCATCAAACTGTAAAACTAAGCAGTGCTGATCAAATATAATCCAAAGTACTCTTACGATATGGCATGTTTCTCGCCTAAAACATTTTCAGACGCATATTTTGGTGCACTTACTGTTTCATGTGTTGTAAAAACAGAGGCTAAAAAAAAAATCAGAGATCTTACCTTTACATAGCTTACTGTATAATTATAAGACCAGATTGTTTGTTACCAGCCATCCACCATATTGTTTTTGGACAAGCCAGCCAAAATTCACGTTACTTCATCCGTCAGCTGGAGCATCTCTCCATCTCGTGCAGTGCAGTGTGTTCTAGTAGTTTTCTAACTCTTGAGCAAAAGCAAATGTCAAAGCCTTTTTTTCTATTTTCTCTGGTCACCTAGCACCAATTATAAAAGTATTTGTGTCTTTCTACTGCATAGACAACCCAGTTTTATAAATAGACCATCTTTCCAGCAGTGAAATACTTCTTTAATCGGTTTGAGTAATTTTTTAATGTAGTCAAAGTCAAAATTCTCTGATTCCAGCTTCTTAAATGGGAATATTTTCTGGTTTCTCTACTCCTCTGTGACAATACCTTGAAAATATCTGAGTTGCGGACAAAACAAGACATTTTAGGACGTCATCCTGGCTTTGGGAAACACTGATCGACATGGTTCACCATTTTTAGACATTTTATAGACCTAATCAGTAATAGAGAAAACATCAACAGATTGATTTACAGTGATAATTGCCCTACAAAGAGGAAGAAGCTTCAGCTACTGGAACAGCATAGTACATTTAAATAAAGAGTGCTTTGACCTTCACATGATCATGTCAGGATGTCATCATTTCCCAGAAGAGAAAAAGAGAAATGGCTGCACATATTCACCAAGTTGAAGGTCTACTGCTGATTTGGTGTTTATATCATTAACTTCCTCTTTTTTTGTTTTTTTTTTTTAGTTAGTTAAGTTAGTGTTTATGATGTTTACCCTCACCTTTTTCATCTGCTTTGGTTTATTTTCTTTTTCACTCAGCTGTAAAGCAAGGTTTTAGTGAGCATTTGATTCAAATTAATTCAAAAAGTACATATTTACCTGTTTCAAGCACACAAATTAATGTAAAACGGCCCAAACAGATTTTAAACTTTAAATGTTGCACATATGCTACTCCATTTGTATCTTACTGAATTGAGGTTTTTAGTTTTGATGACTTGACATTTATGGATTTTTCATATTGTTTATTTTTGTTAATGATTACAAAACTGTTGTTTCGACCACAAATTAATCACAAACTAACTCCTAAATATAACTTGAAAATGATGTGGAAAAAAAATAGAAATTAGAGACGTGGAGGGGACTTCTCTAAAATAACCCATCATGAATCATTATTTATGCTTTCATAACCTTCATCTGGGGATTTCTTATCTCAATACAATTCTATAAACATCAGAAGTGTACACTGACAATAATAAATGTTTCTTATCATTGTTTCCTCTGTGTGCAGCTAACTAAGATGTCCTTCACACTGAGCAACACTATTTTTAATCATTATGGTCAGTTCACTTAACGTTTATCTTTTAGCTGCAGAAACCAGAAGTGAAAAAAACCTCCATGTTGTAGCAACACATGCAAATAGTTTACAGCTCTTCCACAGTCACTCTTTCACAATCCTCCTCTGGTAATTACCTGGAATTTACAACATTGCAGAACAAAAACCTTTTTCTGTCTGAGTTTCAGTATGCTGCCCTCGTTTTTGACTCAATGCTTAAAGTTTTCTAGAAATAACAGTAAGAACTTTCGGTTCCTTTGAGTACCACAAAAAGGTTTCCGTTCGCATCAACAATTACACTGACCAAAAGACAGACTTCAAATATAGAATGCACAGCTGACTGATAGTTTATAGAACAGACTTTTGATAAAGTCAGGGTTCTTAAAACATCTCAAATTATCTAAATTTACGGCCTTAAAGTTATGAAAGTGTTTTAGAGATTGCCTTAAGTTGTCTTAACTTTCTTTAAGTTTTATATTGAAGTTCCTATGGTAGATAGAGATACTGACGGATCTATTCAGTGGTGGAAAGTGATTAAGCACATTTACTTTAGTATTGTATTAAAAACAATTTTGAGGTACTTGTACTTTACTTAACATTTTTATCTGTACGATATGTATGTATATACATATACACACACACACACACATATGTAATATTATATTGTTATTGTAAATGTAGTTACCAGTTACTTAACAGATTCAGATTATTTATACAAAATATTATCAACAAATAAAATATGACGTGTTATTATAGGTTACAGAGCAGTTTATGAAGTAGCTATAGTTGACTCCTCTTAGATAGGTTGCATATAAGTGATGTGGACATTAATCTATCAATAATTATAATTTGATCATATAATATACATTATTCTTTTATCTTTACTTTTACTTTATATATTATAAGTATAATTTAATGCTATACTTTATTTCTTTTACTCAAGTACAATTTTAAAAGCAGAACTTGAACTTGTAACAGGGTATTTCCACTACATAGTATTGCTACTTTAACTTAAGTATGAGATCTGAGTACTTCCTCCACCTCTGAATCTTTTAGATATATTTTCTGCAAAGCTGGACTTTAAAGCAACTGAGTGGCAGGAATTGATCCACAAGAAATTAATGGTGCCATTAACAGTGAATTTCTTACTTTCCTGTGTCTTGTTCAGCTCACAACTTTGCATTTTTAATTAATGGAAATCTCTTGGCTTTTTGTGTGTTTTATTTGTTTCATTATCCTGGCAGTTATATTGATGTAAAAAATGTTATATATATCGATGTATCAATCCTAAAGGGTCTTTAAAAGTCATTACCTGGCTCTCTAAAACATGCAGATATGCTGAAGTTCCCCTTTGTCCTCATAAATATGATATTCTGATCCTGCGTTGTTATGTTTAGCAGTTTGTTATGCTGTTGCATTATTAGATACACAAAAGGTCAATGTTCTTTCAAATAACTACAGGAAGACAATTGACGTCAATAGTTTGGCTGCACATGACCATACTGCAGCACTCTCCTGTGGACAAAAGTGGAACTGCTCATTTCTATTTAAGCCTTTTGAAGATCTGGCACAGTGTGAAGAGTTGGAAGTGATTAACTAGTTTGATTAACTGCAGCCTCACACACATCAGCTCACCCACACACTGTGTTTGTGCAAACCTGCCCGAGGAGCTTTGGTTGTCTTAATCGGGGAATTACGGACCGAATCTTTTCAGGAAGTGTTTCAGTGAGAGAAGTAAAGCAGACTTGTTTCCTTATGATGAGTTATGACCCAGATTTTGTTTCTTAAGAAGAAGCTTTGAAGGCTGTTTAAAAGAAGTGGGTCTGCGTGTAAATGATTCATAATGAACCCCTGCAGGAAAGCTCTCTGTAGTATCACTTTTTTTTTTGCCCGTGTGAAAAAACTTGTTGTTGCTATTTGTTTTAGTGAGTATTTGTAGATTGTAGGGAAGAGCAAGTACGCCATTATTTTTTATCTGTATCTGTTCAACCAACTATTGAGCTTCAGATCTTACAAGAGTAAGAGATTAAACACAGTCGCCCCCAAATGAGGATTTTTCTTCATCATGAGTACAGACATTGACACATTTTACTCAGATGATACTCATCCTCATAAAAAAAGTACATTATCAGTGATGGATACTGGTTTCATCCGAGTATACGGTTCAACCCTTGTAGATTGTAGGGGTGAGAAACTGTCACCACTAACTAATATTTCCATAGACACTGCGGTAGTGTTGAGTACAGAACCCCTATATGACCGCTACCTACTGGACTGAATCACAATCCAGATTTAAGTGCCCCATTGCAGTGCTTGATAGTGTGCGTAGAGAGAGACAGAGAGACAGAAAGAGATAGAGGGCATGCATGTGACGGCAATGAGGCTACAGCGACTGGAGCATGAAGTTAAATGTAGCATTGTGTGAACAGTCTAGGCTATTTGTCAGTGAATAATACTACAAATACCCAAGACTGAAGCCAAGTCCCTGTCTTGTTTGTCACCTGCTGATTAAAGTGACACAAAGTAAATTCAGCCTCCCGTTCAACAACCCTTAACCTCCACCCCTGCCTGTGCTCATCTTTATCTTTGACCTGCTTTCAAGTGTTTGACAAGTGTGTTGACCTCCGTCTCCGTTTCTCCCCTCACGCTGCAGATCCATGCCCACTACGAGCTGAAGAAGACATCTCGTCACAGGAGGAACCTGGCCATCACAGGAGGCGTGGCCCTGTCAATCATCACCGCCCCTGTCATCGCAGCTGTCAGCGTCGGTAAGACACTGCACTGTGAATCTCTCAGGTTGACAGCCAAAAACAAATGTGTCAGTGTGTCCAGACACACTGGGGAAGAGCTTCTTTACAGAACAAAAGATACACCATGTTTTGGGGATTTATGTCTTTATGCAACTACAAAAATATGATGCATTTTAGAGGTGCAGTCTTGAGTATTGTTTCTCTAACAAAGGGAAATGTGCAAAGAATTTGGAAATGTTTATTACGAGAATTATTGTGTAACTCAATATGGCAGCTGTCTTGGATCTGTTACTTATCGTCCTTCCCCCTTCTTCTTTTTGCCTAATTTGTTACTTAATTCTTGAAGTTTATTGGGATCATACAGAATAATCATCATGAATAAGGCCACACGTAGCCAGAGCAGTAATATAAACAGAAGTTAACTAAAGCTAAAAAACAGTGGATTACAGTTAAGAGTTTACTAACAAATTGTCCAAAGCGGTGTGAAACTTAACAGTATTTCTCTTTCTGTGTGTTCTCAGGTATTGGTGTGCCCATCATGTTGGCCTATGTGTATGGTGTGGTTCCTATTTCTCTGTGTCGAGGAGGAGGTTGCGGTGTCAGCAGAGGGAAGGGACGAGGTGTACGCATTGACTTTGATGAGGACGATGGTCCAATCACAGGTGAGGACACCAGTCTGATTTCCTGCAGGTCAAACAGCACTATATTCAGCAGGTCTTGTTCTAAAGGAATATTGTCTATGTGATTCTGCAGTGGCAGATGCATGGCGGGCCCTCAAGTCCCCAAGCCTCGGTGAGAGCAGTCTGGACGGGGCGGTCAGCGGCCTGAGCACCACCTCCCCCAGTGAGGGGCTCTCCGTGGCCCCAGGGACTCTGGGTGACACACCCCACTTTAACACCCTGGCAGGTGGAGCTCTGGGAGCACGCAATGGCAAATATAGCAGGTGAGGAAAAGAGAAGAAGTAAACTGAGTAAACTGAAGTTCAAGAGGAAGTTATTCATCAGGAAATTTATTCTGATTTGTTTCAAACTGAGATATTTTTTCTGTATTGATAGAACAGTGTTGTTGATTAATATGACTGTTTGTTGTCCTGCAGGCTGGAGGTGCAGGCAGGGGAACTGGCTAAAGAGTCAGCCCAGAGGGAGACAGGCAGCCTGGGCGCAGGGAGCGACTGTGCCAGCACCCGAGGAATGGCCGGATCCATCATCTCGTCCTACACACTACCTGACAGGTGACACTTTTGTCTTTGTCTGTGGCGTCTTTGATGTCTCTCTACTCCCTGCTCTTTTTTTCTTCACATACACTTCACGAGGGTTTTGTAAGTTGTCAGGCTGGGCTCTGTCACTCTGTCAGATTTGATTTGGATGTGATGGGGTTGAGATAGGTAAAACTAAGCTGTATAAATCCCTCTCTACATTAGTGTAAGCTTCACTTAGCAGATACTTAACAGCAAATAAGAGCTACATGTGTGGATGTGGCTGCTACAAAGGAAATATTTGTTTTTCCTCTTGTCAATATTTCTGTGTTTTTCAATTATAAGAGCAGTTGGACCATTTATGATGATAATATGTGGTTGTCATCCGGTAGATAAAGCTGTTTTTCTGAATGATAGTATTTCATCTTAACACATCTTGGCTTTATAATCACTAAAAGAAAACCAACCAGACTCCATTTAAATAAACGGTAATTTTATCATTGTAAAACACACTTCATTCAGAGTCAACAGAAACAAAATAAAACTCACAAACACCATCTTGGTTCGCTTTCCACTGTTCCAACAATCACTAAATCTAGTTTGGTTAAAATAAACCCTTAATTCACCCACTTAGATGTTAAAATATGCTGAATCTATACAGACTAAAATGACTGTTTATTTAAATGGAGTCTGGTGGGTTTCATGGCTGTTTCTGGTTAAACACAAAGGATCTTATACTTTCACAAAGACATCTATCTCTGTAAGGATCCTTTGCATAATGTTGTCAGACACTAATAATAACGATCTGAGCCTGTCAGTGGCAAAAACAGGAACTTTTAGTGGACGTAAATTGACAGTGCTCAATTGCTCACAGGGATTACATTGCGGCCTGTGTCGCCACTCGCTCAATACTGGACCAGTTTCAAAAATTGTTGTTCCCATTAGTCACCCTTAAGTTTTTTGAAAATCAGAAGCATCACACTGACACTGACTTGTTGTGTCTCTGCAGGGAGTGCACCAACCTGGAGATCCAGGTAGACATTGAGACCAAACCCAGCCATCTCTGCCTGACCAGCGAAGAGGACCTAACCCCGCCCCCAGGCTCCGCTGCCATGGCGACTGTCTCAGGTGTGGAGGAGCCCCAGGACTGCAGCTCCAGGAGGGGCGGGGCTCTGTCTGGGTCGGTGTTGGGACTGTCACCGGGCGTGTCAATCAGGGAGGGGCTCCGAGACGTCACCCTGGCTCAACCAGAGAGTATCCGCAGTGACCTGGAGATGTCGGACACTCAGTCAGACGACATCGCAGAGCTGACATCAGATGACTGTGACTCACCTCACCCGAAAAGCTGTCACCTGGCGGCCGGCCAGCAGCCCCCCTCCTGCCGAGCCCTGAACCCCTCTGAAGGCCTTCACTGTCCCGCTGACAGCAACGTGATCCTCTACGTCTGAGAGAACAGCGGCTGCCAGGATTGCACAAAAAAAAAACTACCCAATCCCGCCAACAGTTACACCTGAGCTCTCCTTTACTTCATAGCTTTTTTTGTCATTTCTTGTTTGCTGCTTTTGCGACTCACAGACACCGTCTTAAACACAGACAGCGTTTGTTTACTTTTGTCTGTCTGTCTGTCTGTCTGTCTGTCTTATCTATCTACCTGTCAATCTCCTCACTGAGTAAATTGTCAGGGTTCTACCTCTGAGATTTATAAGATGATGATTTATGTTTACTCCTTGGTGCAAATGCCTTGGCTACTTAAGCAAAAAAAAAGAAAAAAAAAGGTACACATTTTCCACAAGAAATATTGCAATTATGAAATTATGAAATATAAGGTGAAATCACCGAGCACAGCAGAGGGAGACAGAACGTTTGGAGAACAGATGTTTGCCGAGGACAGTGGGGTGTTTCTAACTATGTGTGAATGAATGTGGACTTCACCTGTTGTGGCTTTATTTTCTTCTTTTCCTCTATTTATATTCAGACGACCTTGAAATTGTGTTATTTGCCGCGTGCATGAGTCTGCATGAGCCATGCCGTGTGTGAACGGTTTAAGAGGGTGGTGAGTTTCTGTTACACTGGTGTAAGTGAAAAGTTTACTTTAGAGGATGAAGCTGCACTTGAATCTTACTTTCCCTGCACAGAGGAGGAAGAAGAGGAGGAGGAGGAGGACATGGGGACAAAAAATAAGAGTTTGGATTACAGAAATAAATGATTGAGTTCTGACAATGACGCGGCGAGGCCAGGAGACACTGCGGGGAGAAACACTGAGAAAAGCCGGTTTATCTATTCTATTAAAGTCTGTGACAGTGTAGGACAGCCTAGCATATAAAACAAGTTTGTCCTTCTGGAGGCACTGAGACAAACATCAAACAGACATTTACTATTTCATAAATCTCCCACTGAGAAACTTATATAATGTTATATAAGTTTTGTCATAAATGCAAAGGTCCTGCTTGTTTTCTCCAATTTCAAGCTAAATATTTAACTGTTTTGTACTTTCTGAAGGGCATACTTGAAATAGTTTTGTAGAAACTGAAAATTAACGTGGAAAGCGTCATAGTCACCCTTTTTTAGGATTTAGGGGCATATAATTGCAGAAGTAGCATATAATATTAATAACTATGTTTTTATCAGTGTATAATCAGCTGAAAATATCATTATCATTGAATCAGCTGTTTATACCATGGCTATATAAAGAGAACTGGATACAGTGTTGGAGGCAGGGCTCCATTAGTTCCTATCAAAGTTTCTCAGCACCGCGTAAGGCCAAAAAAGTGCAGCTGCTCCGTATAAAAATTACCCAGATGATCAGCACCGCTTCCACACAATGCGGGACAAACCAAACACTGGCTCTAGATAGGGCCACTGTAGTTCTCCTACATGCTTAGCACACAGGAGAGGTTTTAGTTCTGTAACCTCTTCACTAAATCCTACGCACTGGACCTTTAAAACAGCAACTCAATATTCAGATGTCTGTGAGTTGTTGGCAGTAGTGGTGGGATGTACATTTACTCATTTACTGTGCTTAAGTACAAATCTGAGGTACTTGTATTTTCTTTTCCACTTTCTACTTCCACTCCACTACATCTCAGATTGATATACAGTACTCTTTACTCCACTACATTTATTTGACAGCTTTAGTTACTTTACAAATTAAGAATTTTGCACAAAAAACAAAGCCTTCAAAATATCGTGTTTTGTTTTTACAGCTGAAACAATTAGTCAATTAATCAACTTGTAAATTGACAAAAATATATTGGCAACTAATTAAAGTAGTTTTTTATGCAAATGTGACGTAAAGCTATGGTATGCTTTTAGCTTAAAAAAAATAATGCTGGTAACTATTTTATTGATGGGCTCAATTATGAAAGGACTAATTATTTAAGCTATGATCTGTGCTCACTTTTGAAAACTGGTCACAGAAGCTCTGAATAAATATTTGTACTTCCACCCTCAGAAATGGCTGCTCACATCTCAGCCGCTCGCTGTCAGAACTCTCTCACTGTGTGGTTCTGGTGTGTGTGTGTGACTGGATCAGTGTTTGACAGTTGGCTGCCTTATAGACACACACTGACCAACACAACACACACACTGACACTGGTTTTGGTTTAGTGTTAACTGGCTGTCTGAAACACTTGAACGCTGTGTGTGTGTGTGTGTGTGTGTGTGTGTGTGTGTGTTTGTGTGTGTTTGTGTGCGTGCATGTGCGTGTGTCTGAATGGACTCCTGATGAATGTATTTGTCCCACTTTGTTTTTGAATGAGCACTTGTGCACTTTATCTGAATTTATCTTATTTATCTTTTTTTGCTATCATCTTTGACTCTGAGTGACTTCAGTTGCAAACAGTCTGTGGTACAACCAAAATAAATCACCTACCAGAAGGCCTTTTATGTTGGATGTAACTAAAGAAGAGTTTGGCTCCAAAACTTCATATAACCACTAATTTAATGCTTTTTAAGTTTGTTATTCAGTGTTTTTAAACATAAAGGGAATCCAAGGTGTTTTTATCCGTGATCCAAGGACTGTAATCTTATTTTTAAATACATTTTACTCTGTCAGTTTATCATCTTTATCAGTTCCACTTTTGGAGCCAAACACTTCAACCATTGATGCCGATAAGCTTTTCTAAATCATACTCACTAGCCTGAATCGTTTCTGAGCTTTGTATCACCTCTGTGCTTCAGTTTCAAAAAGGGTTTCTACAAGGTTTTCCTTTAAATCTGCAAGGAATCCACGTGGGAACCTTTTTCATCTCAGAGTAGCTTTATGGATTTAGCTGCTTATATAACTTGGCAGTGCTTTGTTTGGTCTGCACTTATCACTTGTTTCTGCCTGCCTGCCTGTGAGAAAAACACACGAATGTACCACGGACGGAAACCCGAACTTCCTGAAAGAGTCTGAGTGAGTGTTAATGGAGACACGTCCCATTAAGAACACAGGTGGTCCTTATTTGAAAAGGTTTTAGAGTATATAGATAGCAATATTTAAGTGTTATTATATTGTTTGTGTATTTCCTGTCACTGTTGAAGCCCTGCCCTGTGTGGGGTTGTACATGCAGGACTGTGAAAGACAACTTGTGGACCTTTGGGGAAAAATAAATAAACACAATCTGATGTTGCACCAAAGCACCGAGTTGTTGTCAGTTGTGCTGTGTATGCGAAAAACAAAGGAAAGCTTTTATGTACTCTGTCAGACCCAATTTGTATAACTGCATTGTAACAGAAATCATGTATGAAATACTGCAGCCTTTAAGCAACCAGAGTAGTCATGAGAATCTGAAAATATTCAAAAATGAAAAAATTCGTTTCATTTTCCAC
>JAPZEB010000008.1:3318229-3329376 GCA_029783705.1 Chaetodon striatus
TACCATTCACACTCACATTCACACCTACAGACAATTTAGAGTCACCAATTAACCTGTATGTCTTTTGACTGTTGGAGGAAGCTGGAGTACCAGCAGAAAACCCACACTGACATGGCTAGCTAGAGTCAACAATACACTGGCTGTGCAGCTCTGGATGCAAACTGTTAATCACATGTGTAGATCAGATTTTTTCTGCACAGGAAGATCTATGTTATGGAGTTTGTTTGGCAGAAATACTGTCTGTTTGTTGAGCATGAATGTCAGTTAAACTCCCATTAGTGGCTGTTAGAGCTCTGGAATGACACAAAGACGTGCACCGGCAGTTACGACCGTTACTCTGCAAACGTCTGGTTTTCTCTCTCTGACTCTCCCTGACCTTATTTTTCTTTTCTTGTCTTCCCTTTTCTCTGCTCTTTAATCTGTTGCTAGCTCTGCATCTCTGTCAGAGTCTCCCCCTTTCTGTTTCATGTCACTGCTGCTCTCTTTTGTCTTTCACACACATATACAAACACACAGACCCTGCTCAGGCTAAGCTGTGGGAACAGACCATGTCCATGTAAATCCTGGTTGTGAGTTATAAATCAGGCCAGTCAAGCATCCAGCGTCTCTGCACTGCATGATGTCACAGGAAAAGGAGGAGTGTTTGTGCAAGTATATGTGTGTTTGTAATACTTCTGTTCACACTTGCTTGCATACGTGCATTTTTGTGTACTATATATAAGCCAGTTAGTTAGTATATTATATGTTGGTTAATTGGATGAAATAATTGATTTACATTCAAGTAATTCATCGAGCAAAAATGTCAAATACTCACTGGTTCCACCTCCTCTAATGCTGAGGATTTGCTTCTTTTCTACATTTTCATCTATTTTCTTGTAAATGGAGTATTTTTTAATGTCAGACCTTGAAGATTAAACAAGTAGTCAAAAACACAGTAGATAGGCTAACTGAAATTTAAAATAGCTGCTTGGCCAGCCTAATAAAAAAGGCTGCCTTTAGATGATTTGACAACTTGTGGTGAGGATTTTTTCTGTGTTGTTTTTTTTTTAAATCAGTTTATAAACTACAGATAGTCTGATATATGTCTAGGTAAAAGATTAAAAA
Organism: Chaetodon striatus; assembly: GCA_029783705.1. NCBI lineage: Eukaryota > Metazoa > Chordata > Actinopteri > Chaetodontiformes > Chaetodontidae > Chaetodon > Chaetodon striatus. The sequence continues at coordinate 3,319,334 of JAPZEB010000008.1, forward strand.
GGAACAGATCAGTCTAACAAAAAAAGTGTCCATGTATTGATTAGTCAATCAACAGACAAAAAGTTTTGCCTGTATTTTTTCAAGCAAAAATCAAGTAAATTCAACTGTTTCTTATTGTATACAAATATTTACTGATCTTATTTGTCTTTAATTGCTATGATAATTAACTGGATATCTTTGGGTTTTGAACGTCTTGTCAGACAAAACAAGCAATTTGAGCAAGTCACCTTTAATGGACATTTTCCCAACATCTTAAAAAGCTTAAACAATTGAATTGAATGCCTTTAATGTCATTGTACTTTACAAAACAACAAAATTAAGAGCGCTACTCCACCATGGTGTATACAATAAATACAACATATAAATACAATAAACACAACATAAAAGAGCAATAATAAAATAAAGTGCAGGTGTTGACGTGCCAGGGGTGGCAGTGAGTGGACTGAATTTGACCAACTCGGAGAGTAAAAAGCTGCAGCACTTTTGTGTGCCGCCATAACACACAAACTATTGCCAATCGCTGGTGCAAATATCAGTAGGCAATTATATATATAATTAAGTTAACAGATAATACAAATAATCTCCCATTAGTCACTTTCAATAAAAAAGGCTGAACCTAGGGGACCAGGAAACTATAGCATTTTTCAAGTTTCATGTTGTTTATTGTCATATTCATAGCCATTAAAATTAAAAAATAACGCAAGTAAAAAACAATGAGAATCATATATATGTATATGTATATGTATATGTATATGTATGTGTATATATGATAGTGATGACCCTAAGAGTTTAATAAAGTTGAAAAGTCTCTAGCCAACGGGATGATGCTGTTCCTGAGCCTTGTGATGGTTTATTATATGATTTTATTGACTAGAAATCAATGAAAAAGACTAGAAAATAACCCATAATGAAACTAATCACTCCAAATAAAAAGCTGTAAGCAATGTCAATGTACATCTGAGTGCATGTTTGTCACTGTGAGTAAAAATGCCTCAGCGAGGGTCTCATCAGGCAGGAAGTGATCTCACTCTGTCTCACTCTGCTCCTGCAGTGTTTCTGCTGGTAGTTTCTTCTTCTCCTTCAAAGATCTCCTTTTCTCTTCACAGAGCTGTAATGACATGGTGTGGCTTTTGAAGCCTCCATTCTGGCTCTATTTATAAAACCTCTAGTTGCAGTGGCACTGACTCACTGTCAGCAAGCAGCAGGGAAACTGACTTTACACAAACACACACACGCACACACACACACAAACCAACACCAGCACAGAGACACACAGACTTGTACACCAGCGAACCGCAGAGAAGTTTGGGAAGGCTTTAACCTCTTCCTAGCAGTGTTGCCGTGGAGACTGGGATTCAGGAAGTGGGACTTTGCCAGCGGTCTAGCCAGGGGCCAGCAGCGGGAGGAGGAGGAGGAGGAGGGTTTTTGGCAGGACTAGTCCAGATGGAAATCCCTGCCGTTGTGTGGGACTCACACATCGTACACAGAAACATTCCCACCCTGTGACCAACACTCAGGTTCACACTCAACTCCACAGTTGAGTCTGCTGCAGCCTCGGGGTGAATAGAGACAGAGCTGTTCTTTGGCAGCCTGCAGAAGTTAGTCAGTCTATAAAGTGCTCACAGTTTTAGGGGTTAAGCTGCTTGTTTGGTGAGTCTCTCAGGAACCAGGGTGACCGTTTTTTAACTGTTAGTGAATTAATTATGAGGCGAACCAGGTCACTGGTGAATTTATGGACTTTTATTTTGAAAGACCTTAAAACTTTTGAGGAAACATCGACAAAATGTATCAGTTAATATTTAAAAATAATTAATTATCCAGGATTTCTTACTAGATAACACTGGATACTCTTGTATTCTTGTGGCATATGGTTTTCTTTTAATTTTGATTCAAATTTATAATTTTTATCCTGCTGTAATCCTGAATGTCAGCCAGTCTTGTGACCTTCATGACAACCTTCAACCTGTGTGTTCTGGACAAAAACAAAAGATGCTGTTTTGCCTTTCATACCCTTTTCAATAGAAGACATTTGACATGTCACAGTAGGAAAAGCACAGGTGTAAGTATTAAATTAATTGCTTCAGTTTCAGGATCCTGGTATTGTGCATGCTTGGGTTACTGAGAAAGACAAGACAAAATGTTGCTGTTAAAAAAGCCAATTGTTTTAAGAAACTGACCCTCTGAGATTCGGTAAATGCAGTAAATGCAGTTGAAATTGTCGTATCAGTCATTTGAATGTTGGATTTTTTAAATGTTGTTTTTAAAGCCGAGTTTTTACTCCGTAATTACAAATTATGTACACATTACTGCTGTCCATTTTTTAAAACTATGCTGTAGAGTTTCAGATTTTTGATTATATACTTTTGAGTAGATACTTTACTATATACTTTTTATGTAGAAACTAATAGTATTGGATTAAATCTTGTCCATCATTTAAAAAAACAAATCAGGGGATTCTGTAAACTTATTTGAATTCTGTAATGCAGCACATTGTATGCCTTATATTTTGCATTAAAAAATCAGTTATGTTATTGTTGCATTCATAATCACAGATTGACTGCATAGTGCATAATCCTATAACAACAATTTAACTCTGAAATAAAATGAAAGCAGGCTTGATATTCACTTACTCAGTTTCAGGCACAGTTTATAGAAAAGTTAGCAGCTATGGGGGAAAGCAGCTAAGTCCATTACTCAAGTACTGCACATGAGCACATGTACTTGAACTTTACCTGAATATTTCCATTTTGTGCTACTTCATATGTCATCTAAATTTAATTTCTCTTTCAATGATCAATTTGTAAAACATGATAATTTGCTATAGATTAAATTCTCCAACAGTTTATGAAGTTGCTAAAATGTGCTACTCCTTCACCAGCTGTAACATTAAAATGTTGCTAATGAGATAAAGCATCAGTGATAATACTACAATGATATGATATATAATTCTCTGTAACGGACCATAGTGCCCAACAAGCACTTTTACTTTAAATATTTTAAGTGCTTTTTGCCGTTAATACATTTGTACTTTTACTTAAAGGTTCTGTGCACGACAATCAGAACATTAATATAGCAGCAAACCACTATTTACTTTGTAAAGATATTGTGTAGTAATGGCGTCCTGAGCAGAGAAAGAAATCATGCTACCTCTGTGTTTGTTGCAATCTGAGCTTCCCTTGTGTATTAAGGTACATGATCCGGCTTCACGTGCTTGTTAGTGCATATGTGTGTCCCAACCATGCCGCTCTGCATGTTGCTCATATGGCAGTTACTGCTAATATCAGGAGACCATCAGCATGGAAGTGTAACGCCCACCCTGCAGTTCCCCTCTGGTTAACACTGTTAGCTCTGTCAGCACTGTTGCCATTGTTAGTTCTGTTTGCACTGTTAGCGCTGTTAGCTGCTAGGTACGCCTCAGTCACATCCATGTTGAGAGTCGTGTCGTGAGTCATAGATACACTCTGAATGTTGTGTAGAGCTCCTTTAAGTAAAATCTTGAGTGTAAGACAAACGTGTAACAGAGCTGTATCGATACATTTACTTTAGTAAAAGACATGACTACTTCTTATACCACCAAAATACTACCAAACATTATGAACATTATGATGTCAAAAACATTAAGAATCTCTGCTGGTGTGGTCTTCTAAAGACTATTATTTCACAGCTGAATATCAGATAAAAAGGTAGAGTCCTAGGACAATCTACTTTTTAGGAAATTAGCATATAGCTCAATACACAGTGGAGATTAAAATAAATTGTAGCATCTGCAAAGAGTCTGTTAGCAGGAGTCAAACTCATGAAACCAGCAGCACATGGCAGATGCGCACTAACCTGTGACTCCCTGTGGAGCTGAAATCTGAGAGCCAGTAACGGCCAATTCATTCTCTCAGGACAGGTATTGATTTTTTTGAGGCTGTGACAGACAGATCAGAGCGTCAGGTCTCCAGAGTTTGCACACACACGCACACACACACACACACACACACACACACACACACACACACAAACACACATGCTTCTGTCTGGTGTGTATGCTAACAGCGAGCATTTACGATCACTCATTTGTGTTCATTATGATAAATAGGTGTTGAATTTAACAGAGAGGCAAAGGGAGAGAAAGAAGGAGAAGAGAGAGAAAGGACAAAGATTGAAAGAGAAAAAAACTCTCCTGTCTTCCCAGCTTATTGACTTTTCTTTAAAAATAGAAACACTAGATGAGCTTTGAAATCTCATCTCTCTCACTCTCCTTGCTCCTTGTCTCTGCCAAGTCTGTTGAATAGTGACAGTTAAGAAACGTACCCCCGTTTTCATTCCTCCATCCAAGAACAGAGCTGTGTTTCTTTCATCACAGCTGGTATCATCCATGTCATCAATAAATTAGCTCTGAGATGAACATAATGTGTCCAGCCCTCAGTGGTTTCTATATCTTTTCAGAGTGGGAAGCGTGCTGATTCTAAGGGAATAATATCTATGAAATTTGAATATAGGCGTAGTTCCCCTTTAATAAAATGTGTTTACAATCGTGTGAGCAGTTCTGTGAGGCTTCTGCTCTCAGCTAAATGCTAACATGCTGATGTTAGGCAGGTATAGTTTAGTTTAGGGTGTTAGCATGATTTTTGCGAATTAGAAATGTTGATATGGTGACGAGGAAAAGTCAAGGGATTATCAGAGTCGCTAGGATTCATGGCCCTTGCGGCCCTCTGAGCAGTCCTCAGTAATCAGTATCACCATCTCTGCTGTCATGTGCTCTCTTCTTCTCTCATGTCTCCCTCAGAGCTCTGCAGCTGTTGGTCACTGTAGGTGTGCAGCCTGCTAAACTCTTTAACAGGCGTCTAGACATGATGACTAATCTAACCCAGTTGTTTCTCTCCTTTCCCTCCTGATCACTGCATTATTACTGTTGTGCTGATATGTTGGAACATTGCATCATTCATGCCCCCTGCGTGATCACTCTGTATGCCAGCAATGAATTATACAGTGTCTCCACTTTGACTAAAGCTCCTTCTCCTCTCTTTCCCTACAATTCTTCTCTCCTCCTCCATTCTTCTGACCTTCTTTCTTCCCCCTCCCCCACTGCCATACATCCCTCTCTCCTCCCTCTATCCCTCCTTACTTCCTCTTCTCTTCCTCTTCCATGCCCTCTCCTCCCTACAGCCCTAAAGTGAGATGGAGTCGTCAGACGATGATACTCTAAGTGAGCGCTCCTGCGTCAGCGAGCCATCATTCCGTAGCGAGCGTTCAGGGGGGTCGCTGTCCCCATGTCCATCAGGACCCGTGGGGCCGCCCGGAGACACGTTGCCTTGGAACCTGTCCAAACATGAGAGGAGGAAGAGGAAGAGCCAGGACTCAGTGCTGGACCCGGCAGAGAGGGCAGTGGTCCGTGTCGCAGGTAAGGGGAACAATCTCACACTCACAGTCTTAAAGATGCTGTCAGTGTGCCTTTGAGCAAAGACACCGAACCTTCATCTGTTGAGTGGAGCAGCTCAGTGGAAAAAGATAGAAGCTGTTATGTGGAGCTTCAAGTGGAGAATGTGTGTAAGAGTTTGAATGCGCAGCTGGATGTTGCTGTAAGGATGAGCAGTGGAAAATAATGACTGCAATGCATCAGCGAATTTAAACTAAAACCCAGTCTGACTGGAGATGAACACTGACAGGAGCCAAGAAAAGTAGCGTCTGAAACTTCTCTCATAAAAAGGGATGAGAGATTTTTGTTCACTGACTCCGAACTCACAGTAAAAGTGTTAACGAAGCTTCATGGATCTGTGAAATCAGAGAATCACCATCAAAGAAAGAATTTTAATCCACTGCACCACTTTTTGTCCAGTAGCACTCATACAGTACAAAACATTAAATTCAGGCAGCAGCGATGCCTTGCATTTATAGATGACTTGCTGCTTACTGCAAATAGGTCGTGTGAGACGTACAGAGGAGGAAAATAGAGATGGTACCTGTTCTTGTGGTGAGCTAACAGAGAATTATAGTCGCCCAGATTTGCATGCTGACATTTTCTTGGCTTCTTGCATATAACTGTGGGGCTTCCTCCTGGCTTTGATTTAAGGTCCACATACTTGAAAAAAGCTCTGTTTCCTGAAAAATTCAGGGTAAATAAATTTCAAAGAGACGTGAGGAAAATCTGGTTGTGAAATCTCATATTTATACTTTAGATAAAACTATCTGCCTTATGCATCTCAAAATGTTATCTTGTATCACCACAAAATGAGTGCCATCTAGTTCCATTATATTCAAGAGAAGGCAGACATCTCAATGGCCGATATCTCCAGCCTAGATTGATAAATAGCACAGGAGGAGAAATATGTATTTTTAATATTGGTGTGAACTTTTCCTTTAAATGTGATCATCACTGACATTAAGGTTTTTTAGGTGGAGCTTGTGTTTTTTTTTCCTCACAGCACCTTTAGGGCTCACAGTCTGATCACTGAAACATGAGATCTGTGGCATGTACACACTGATGTGTTACGGCTGTCATGTAAGGAGAGAAGAGAGTTAAACCCCGAGCTGGGTTTATTATCTGTATCCTTCCACTCAGACGTCAGCTGAAGGTTAGACATGTTTTATCAGCAGACACGTCCCTGACTCCTCTGTGCTGCCACATGGACGACTATCCTCCCTCCCCTCTCCGTCTTGGCTCCCCTCTCTTACTTGCTGTAAAAGAAGATGGAGGAGAAATGTAGGTTACTGAGTTCTCTAGAGGAGCCAGGGTTCCCCAGCTTGCGTAATGAGACACTGGGAGCTGTCTCACAGCTTTCCCTCTTTTAGTGGAGGGAAGACTTCCAGCTTGATAACTGAGGCTTATAGTGCTGCACCTCTTATCATCTGTGGCAATTTTCTCCACTCACATCATCTCATAGTTGTGCTGATTATTTACTGTTGGAGGCTTTTATCACATAAATGTATGTTAGTGGATGGATGTCTGCAGCGACCATCAGCAAATAGCTACACCTCTTACCAGCGGCAGAAAGTAACATTTACCTAAGTACGGTACTTAAGGGCAATTTTGAGGTACTTGTACTTTACCTAAGTACTTCTTTTTTATGCTACTTTATACTTATACTTAACAACATTTCAGAGACAAATATTTTACTTTTTTACTTCACTACAGTTATTTGATAAATGTAGTTACTAGTTACTTTACAGATTCAGATTATTATTAAAAATATCATCAACAAATAAAAGATATAAGGCACAGAGCAGTCTATAAACCTTTACCAGCTGCATGATGATGTAACAGTAGAATAAACATTACATTTATTTAGCTGATGCTTTTATCCAAAGCAGCTTACAATTAAGTGCATTCAATCATGTGGGTACAACCCTAAACAGTACAAGAATCATGCAAGTAAATCAAATTAATCAAATACGGTGATCTACTTAAAGTGTTACATATAGAGACAATAGGGTTTTAGGGTTTAATTTGTCATTACAGGCCAATAATCACTTAAAAGGATACTGTTGTATCTGGAGAGAGATGCAAAAAAAATCTGTATCAGCCAGAGCATCGGTAGAAATAATCGGTTGTTGACAAAGAATTCAATATCACGCATCTCCAACTCTTCCTGTCCTGAGAGTGTTGTAAGAAATATTTGTTTTATTATGCTGACATCTTTTTTAGCCTTTTTTATGTGAGAAATAAACTGTTATAAACTGGCAGCGCTGACATTGTAAATGCCAGTTGCTTGGGAAGTGATGGGGGTTGGGGTGTTGGAGTAGGGAGGCGATGACGAGACAGTAAAAGCCTACTTTATAGATGTGGAAACAGCATGTAGGTCAGGACAGGGTGCAGGGGGTTTGTATGTGCATGGTACTGCTCTCATAGTGCATGTATGTGAAGAAAGATGTATTTCCTGCATTGGAAACAATCCCAGTTGGAAGATGCTTCCAGACCTACAGCATTGATTTTTTTTCAGAGTCTCTGAGCTTCTGTATCTGTTACAAGAGAAACCTGTGTGGGGTTTTACTGAGATATCTGGATTTTAAATCAGCTACTTGGTTTAAGACGCCTGTCAGCCGAGGCTCTTCTTTCCTAGATCTGTCGAAATGTTTAGAGGGAAGATTTCTGTGAGCCATGATGTCAGGTGCTGCAACAGAGCTGCAGCTACTGGACTGAATTTCTTTTATTTAACATACGCAATTTTCACAGCAGAATTTTAGTATGAAGAAGTGGTCTGACTGTGTGTCAGGTTATTTTTCTGTATGGGGAAAAAATGTGTTGCTGTGAGTATGCGATGAGGTTATCTCTCCATGAAAGCACGGTGTTCCATGCTGAGTGAAAGTGAAAATAAAGCTGCAAACGGTGATTCCAGGGTTCAGGCCAGCATGGACTGTTAGAATTTGAAAGCTGTGAATGATTAAGACCTTTGATAGTTCATGAACACATGCATTAAAGATAATTAACAGGTTTTATGGCGATTGAACAGACACTCATTCATGTGCGATCACGCTCCTCTTCACAACACCATTGCCCCCTATTGGTCAGTTGCAGAAACATTTTGACATGCTGCAATAACTAAAAACATAAATTTAAAAATATCTTCCGCCCCCTATTGAGCGATTTCAAAATAGTTTTACACACAAATGTTTCCACATTGTTATGAAACAATCAATATCTTATTTGTTGTCTGATTTGTGTTATGCCATGCCCATTTTTTGTATTTTCAGTGTGCCCTAAGGATCAATTTCAACAAGACTTTTAGGGTGTATTTCAGGTAGTTATGTGAACATATACTGAAAGTTTCATGATGATTGGCCTCATAGTAATCAAGTTAGATCTATTTATGTGCAGAGCCACGCCCCTTTTGAAGTTCACTAGTCAAAATTTTCGAAATGCAATAAGATATCAAGAAGCATTTGACACCCTTTGAATGGTCCACATCTACATTTGGTAAATTCAAACTTTCTGTTGAGGAGGAAATGTCAAAAATGTGTTTTTAAACAAAGTCAGAATGGCGGAAAATCTCACCAGGTGGCCCTTAATGGTTCATGTGGCTTTTTGTAGAACACACCGAGTTGGATTTGAGTGCAAATTTTCAAGTCAATCCAACTTACAGTGTAGAAGATAATATTGTTCAAAGTTGACCTTTAATAATAGCGCTCCCATCTGGCTGATTGGGGCTCTTTTGTTGAGCAGCATTTGCACACAACCAAATACTGGCGAAAATTTCATGTCTCTACAGTGTACCAGCTCATGGGAATTTACAAAAACATTTCTGAAGAAAAATAATAAAAGAACACAAAAACAATAGAGTTTCGGCCCCTCGGGCTCAAACCCCTAATTAGCAAAACTAGATGTTACATGTTGATAGAAGAAGAAATGACAGTTGTTTGCCTGAACTGAGAAAATGTGTGTTCAAGAAAAGATGAGAGAGAGTAAGGAGAGTTTGGGTAGGAGAGTGCATACAAAGTATGTTTGTGTATTTCTTGGACTGAGTGTTTGTCACATGCACACGCGTAGTTACACATGCAGCGAGTCTGAAAGTTGGATAATAATAGATCAAAAGAAGGAGATAAAAGCAGCTTGTGGTTTAAAAATCAGTGAAAGTTCTGCATACTGTATTATGAAAACTATGCTGATCACTTACAGAAGAAAGCAAACTAAAAACAAAGTTTGAAAAAGCTACCTAATGATAACACCAAAAATAAAATGTAATAACACCTGAGGCAAGATTCAAAGGTGCAGTGTGTAGGATTTAGGGGGATCTATCATATAAGTGGAATATAATGTAATAAGTTTGTTTTCTTTAGTGTAATCAATCATTTTCGTTAACTTAGAATAAGTTGTTCATATCTACATAGGGAGCTGGTCCTCATCTATGGAGATTGCCATGTTGTACCGCCATGTTTTGAGAGCAGGCGAGAATGGACAAACCAAACACTAGCTCCAGATGGGGTCATGGCATTTTCACATTTTCGTGCACGTGTCAGTGTTAACTAGCTTGAGCAGCAGAGGCGTCCAATGAGGAGACCAGACAGGAGAGGTAATGTGCAGCATGTCTTTTTTTTATTTTTCCAGAACCATGTTCTCAAAC
>JAPZEB010000008.1:3337844-3348133 GCA_029783705.1 Chaetodon striatus
GCACTTAAACATTGACCGAGTTTGAAAGAGAAATTAAATAAATAAGTGATGTATAAAAAGAACTCACCACCATAACATTTTCACTGGCTGCTATGTTGCTTGCCGCTGTTTACTAACCTGTTTTCCAGTCATGAAAAAACATGCTCAGCTGCAGCACAGCTCTAATCTACTGGCAATGGGAAGGAGTCTACGGCCTAATTTTAACGGAGATTCCTGTGTTTAATTAACACCATGTACAAGCACAAATTTTTGTGGAAAAGGTGTAAAAGATACACAAAATTTCCACAAAGACACACAAAATGACTGTACAGAAACATCTCAGGTTTTTCTGTCTTTTTTCAGTTGTTCTCAATGTATGTGGTCGCCTCAAGAAAAAGTACTGCGCCTAGCGTCTATTTCCAGAGTGCTCCACCTTTTTTGTGCGGCTGCTACGAGCACTTTAAGTTGAAGATCTCTCAACTTTAAAGAAAGGCATCAGTGACGTCACTGCCGCTTCTTTAGCTAGGCTACTCTCTACTGTCACAACAAAGACAGAATAGATAATTTTTTTGGGAGCAGATCCACCGGCAGACACAGGATGTTGCTGCTGAATGTTGTGGTTTTATCACTGTTTGCTTTGTAAGCTTGAAGATGACTGTGTAGTCAACCTTCTGTTAATGTAGTGTAATGTTAGCTACTTGGCTAATATTAGTGTCAAGAGGTTGTCGCAGAAAAAAAGCACTGTTGGTGTTGTTTTGTGGACACAGGCTCTTTCTCGTAATGTCAGGATGTCTTGCTCCTATATTGAAGAGTTGGAGGGGCGTTTTTAGTTTCTGTGCTCAGGGACCCTCTGTCTTTAAATCCGCCCGTGCCTTTACCTTTAAAAAATCCAAACGTAGGTAGATCCGCCATATTGAATTGCCCATCAGTTATCAAGGTTCTTTGCGCGAGCTTCTTTGACAGACCTTTTCCTTAAGCAGTTAACCAGAAGAGTGATACACTTCGACTTCCGGCAGTTAGAGCTGGATTTCAATTGTCAGTTGAGACGTAGAAACGGTAAGCTAACGTAAATATCCCGTCAATGATAATGAAAGTCTTAATTATACAAAAACCTGTGGGTGTAGTTTAATATTTGTTACAGTACAATATCTCATGGCCTGCCCAGGGCTTTTGGGGTTTAGTGGTTAGCTGTCACCGAGCAATTTGGTCCAGCTGGGGGCGCTCCAGCTCCATTTTCCAACGGCAGCCATGTAAGCTAGCTAGCTCCTCTTCCCCACCGGCTCTTGAAATTCCTGTGGCGGAGGTTCCTGGCGTGGCCGGTAGAGAGGGATGGAAGACAGCCACTGCAGGAAAAGCAGAGAAACCTGAGCAGAAGAGGGAGAGGGAGAGAGAGAGAGAAACGTATACATACACATTCACACGGAGGCAGAGACCGCAAAGCCTCGGACAGAAGCGGCCATTACGGCTGGGAAGCATGTTGGGAGCTCGGGCGGCTCGCCTCGGATCCACAGGACGCCGACACAGCCAGGGATAGGAAGCCGGAGGAGTCCGGATACGGTTTCGCCTGGAGCTCCGCCGATTTGGGGACGGAAACAGACACACTGCCCGCCTCTTCGGACACTCATCTGGGGTGTGTAGGATATCCTCCCTCCCTCACTTACACACACAGCAGGCACAGAAAGCAGCAGTCGCCGGGTAGAAGCCGATATTCAAGGAGGGACTGGAGACAACACACCGAGCGATGCGACTGTGTGTTCCCGCACACACACACACTCACACGGCGGTAATGGATAGATAGCGTTTATGTAACCTTCATTCAAGTAGATACTCGCGTCTTTAATGTCCTACATTTTCATCACAACGCGCTCACTTCAGGCTTTTGTTGTCCTTTTTTATTCCTTTAAGTATCCCTAAGGATTATCTAACCCTGCTTGGAAGTGAGCTACTGGGCTTTTAGAGTGCGTCAATGCATCAGATTCACTTGTTTCATATAAGGTGGTGTTGATTTGGACGCTGAGGAGAGGAAGGAGCCACAGCTGGGGTCTTGAAGCACAGTAGCGGACCGGGTCACTGCGGTAGTCTGCAGGCCGACCCCTCTCTACTCACAAGCCGGCTTGCAGAGCCACCATGGCCGGGTTCATTCCGGGTCTGCTGCCGACAAATCATTCGCAGGAGAAGGAATTCGCCCAGGCGTACGAGGATGTGCTGGAGAGATATAAAGGTAAAAGGGGAAATGGGGAGAAGTACTGTACAGTGTACACTATGTTGATATTCATCAACGGGATGCATACAAATATCAAAGTGAAGTTTGAAGTAGCATAAGCCAAAAATAAACAAATCAGTTACAGTCACAGGATGAGCCGATCTAATATTGTCCTTGCTCCTCTGGGAATGTTAAAGGAGTGTTAGTGTTTTTTTGGGGTTTTTTTTTGTCATGGCATGGAAATACTTCAAACATGGGGCACAGAGTGTCTGAAAGTTGATCTTTGGGCAGACAGCCAACCCAGTCTGCCAGTTTCATAATCTGGATTGTTTCATTGTTGATATTTTGGATAAACAAAGCAGGGCTTCTAGCTCTGCCACATTATTGGCCTCTATCTGCGTTACACTGGGTAGGGGCACACTGCATGCCCTTACTCCCTTGTAATCACTTGTGTGCTTTTGAGACACCAAAGGAAGCAGTTTTATGAAGCCCCCCCTTCTGCCTGTCAGCTTCAGGGAATTTTCCCCACATGGCCTCATGTTTCGCCTTGTGTTTGCTGTTTGTCCTGTAAATATCAGAGCTGCTGCTCTGCAAGTCAGTGGAAAGGTTGAGTTTGTCTCTGATGAGGTTTTAAAGCATATTAAGTTGAGAAAGCAAACCCTCTTCTCACACAAAGTGGTGCTTGTTGGGCTGCTGCAGATCTCTTTCTGTGTGTGTCCCTCTTATTGTTACCCCCCTCCAGCAGTGGTGTTACCACCAGCATTGAGATTTGGCGTTTTATAATCCCAGTGACAGGGGCGCTTTAAAAATGAATGCCTCTACTGAAATTGACTGTGGTAGGGAGGGGGGTGGAGTGTGTGTTTGAGGGAGAGGATGGGGGTGCGCACAGCCAATAGGCTCGGGTCACATCTGTGATGCTGGCGCTGATGAAAAGAAGGTGGCTTTTAATTATTGATTATTATAATGAAACTAAACTCCTTGGGGTGTGGGACTTCACTTACAAGTGTATGTGCAAATGTGTGTGTGTGGGAGACAGGTGGAGACAGACAACATGGGATATGAGATGGTTCATGTTCTCAGCAGTTGTTTAATTCTCTAACATAAAGTATCTGTTCAATAAACATGTCTAACCACAGAGGAAGAAGCCTTGTGGGAAATTGTTTCGGTGACAGTTTGTTGCATCTGTGCTATAGCAACGCTTTGCCCGGCTCTTGTTCTTTGTAGGCACTGAAATAAGCTTTCTGTTTAAGGAAAGTGAAAACATGTGGACATATCTGGACTATATCTGGGGCCAAAATATGCAGACATCTTCTGCGTATCGCCGGCATAACACATCACTCAAGGCTTTTTGGCCTGAATAGTTGCTTTTTTCTGCAGCAGGCGGTCCGCCAGGGGCATAGCAAGGTATTAATAACAGAAAAACGTGCTATACTAAGTTTGCAATACTTTCCTTTGATTTAAAAACAGTTTCTGGCTCGTTCTTTATTGATCTATGTAACAAATCCCACTCATAACTCATGCTGGGTAAAACAGGTGCTGTTACACCCAGGTCTGTACTTTATTAGCACACAGGGATTTGTATTTATGTGTCTGACATTAATAGCTACTTTACTGTTAAAATGACTCAAAATGGTAAAGGTGGTAAAGGTGTTAAAGGTCTTTGGGAGGCAGTAGGTTCCTCCCTTTCACTTACACACACACACACACACACACACACACACACACACTCTAGAGCACTGTACATTCAGACTGGGTTTGCAGTTTGCAGGCAGAACTGCAGTCCATTTCTCAGGCTTGTACGGAATGATTGCTCTCCATTAAAATGCCATTTGTCGATTTCTATCGCAGTTTAATTGTATATGCGAGCAGAATTGTTTTGCTTTGATAAATATATAAGGCATTAGAGGTGGTGTTTCCCATGAGAGAGGCGGTTAAAAGGAGGAAACATAAACACTTAAGTAGAGTTAGAGATAGCCCTCTTGGCCCTTTAGAAATCTCAGCACATAAAGGCCAGAAAGTCCCAAACTGATCATAGGTTAGCACTCCAACTCTGGTGTTGTTGACAGCTACATAACCAGCTGCCGGTCCTTTTTGTGGCAGGTGCACGAACGTATAGGTAGTTCATTTAGTAAACCAGTTAGTGCAGGGACTCCGATCACATGCTGTTACAACAGTGCCATCGACAGGACATGAACATTTGATAACATACAAAACCTGTAAAACATAGTACAGTTTGAATTGTATATCTACTTAAAATGTGTTCATGTGCGACATTTGTAATATTGGACAGTGTTTAGTTCTAAAATAAGTCTATTTTTGTTGATACAGTGCGGATCTATTGAACTCGCACAAAGGCAATGTAGCAGAATTTGTGAGTGACAGGTCCTACTAACTTGTAACCCCAAGCTCTCTCTGTTGCGGTAGTAGGATATCCCTGGATTAATATGTGTTTTCTGGTCCTGTAACGCTGCGCTTTTTGACTCTGTGTTCTGTCAACATTGCCCTCACATCTTGTCCCCTTCGTCAGTGCTATAATGAGGCTGTAACCCTATCGGACGTGTTCTGTGTCCTCTGGAGTCTTTCCAGTACAATAGGACTTGTGCTGCAGTATGTCACTGTCTAATGATGTTTTGCTCTTTGAAGAACCTTAGCGACAAAAGCACGTTTATTGTCTTGGATGATATCGAGTTTTCTTCCTGTCATTCATTCATCATGTCATGTACATTGTTCTTTCTCTCTCTTTTCTCCGGTAGTTTGGATTGCAGCAGTGTTTCATATCCTGCAGTGAACTTGACCCCTAAAACCACTATCCTGTATGCATACAGTGACTTTTCACTACTCTGTCAGTTGTGTGTGAGTCACTTGTAGCAGTTGTCAGAAAGAATAGACACCGAAATGTGAACTTGGCGTCCTGCTTGCGGCATCACTTGACTGAAATTGGAGTTGGGGACATTTGATACTGTTTAAATAATTTAAAAGGGTGGTAGGCTGTTTGTGCTTGTGTGTAGCTGCTGTGTAACAATGACAGGATATCTAAAGCAATAGCGACAGGGTCATATATGGAAAAACACTGGGACCTGACTCAGAAAACACACACCGTCTGAGTCAGTGGAAAACCAGATGGTTCAGGGCAGATTGACAGCAGCATTCTCATGAACATTATATTTACTCAAGGAGCTCCATAATTATTTTGTAGCATGCAACACACTATGGATTTCAGCTTCTCTGCTGTTTTTTCTTCTGTAATCCTAATTAGAGAACATTTACATAAGCTTTAGAGGAGCTTAAAGGTGTGCGAAACATGAAAGGTTCAAGACAGCCCATGAAAATCCTTTCAGAGCCAAATATAAGGCAGGAAACATGGGAGGAAACAGAACAATTGGACATTTAGAAGAACAAGATGGTCAGGAAACCAACAGCCATAACTTTGGCCTTTACAACTATAGACACCAGCTAATGTGTCTGTGTGTGTGTCTGTGTTTGTTAGGCAAACATTTAGGCAAGTTTTGCCAAATAAAATCTATATTCTCAGTCTGAAGAAACGTCACGTCTTTGGTAAACTGAGCTGTATCCTGTGTCAAGTGTGTTTGTGTGCATAGTGAGCAAGGTTAAGATTGTTGCAGATCTTTGGCTGAGAATGGCATCATGATGTTCTCTCTGTATACTTAACACCTCTAACTCATCAGTCTGCAAGCAGTGCCAGTCAGCTCAGTCCTCCTGCTGACCCTATTTAGCTGGTACGCAGCAGTGAAGCAAAGAACACATTCTCTGTGGCTTTTTCTGGCCATCAGGATTAATATTTTACTGTACTGTTTGTAAGTCACACAAAAATTCACGTTCACTGTTTTAATGTATATCGGTAGTGACATGAACAGTCACAATTGCGCTTACAGCACGCGCATACACTGCAAACACAATTTGGCTCCTAAGATGTAAGTGCTCTTCAAATAAAATCCAAATTGGGGCATTCTCTCAAGTGATATAGCAGATTTGCACCCAAAAGAGCTCATTATTTGGCTTTAACTCTCTCACTGTGACCCACAAAGTATACCCTGGTGTTGACAGCCAGACCTCTAGTTGCAGCGAGTGTGCTGGCTGGAGCTGCAGAGGACTATTTACTTTATATGTTGATATAGACGTTGCTCATCCTGACTGAATGATATTCAATTTACAATCAAATAAAACAGATGAAAGCTTACTTATAGCGCTGTTGATCAATCTAGCATGTTTTGGTGTGAGTTGCTGAGTGTTGGAGATATTGGCCGTAAAGATGCCCTCTATTGAATATAAGGGAACTAGATGGCACTCAGCTTGGGGTGCTTAAAGCTCTAAATAACACCTGCTAACTGTATCAGTGAGCAGAGGAGAGCATGGATGAGAGTCTCATACTTGCGACAGTGTGAGATGTATGCCTAAACATTAATGGTGTCCTCCCCAGCTGAGCTGTACCATTAGCTACCTGAGTGGTGCTACTTGAGTTAGCAGTGAATGCACGCTCCCTTCTGCATAGTGATACGGTTTGCAGGTGTAGTTTGGTAGAAAGAACATTGTTCGTACATCTAACTGTTCACAACAAGGTCTGTGGATTATCTTTAGTTACTGGGTCATGATTCCTGGAAAAAGACATTGCTGTTGAGTTTTTGAGTTAAGTGCCATCTAGTTTCATTATATTTGAGAGAAGACAGACATCTATATGGCTGATATGTCCAACATTTGGCAACATACACCAAAACAATCTGATAAACAGCACTACAGGAAAAAGGAAAAATATGTATTTTGGATTTTGGGGTGAACTGTCCCTTTAAATCAGAGCTTTGGGCTTGGCAATATGGATGACATCAACATCAGGGTATAAAGGATATATGCTGCTGAAAGCAATGAGCTATGTTTTAGTGTTACATCCAAAAAACTTTAACAAGATATAATGATATAATTACAATACAGTTGCTAACCCTGTCAAGGCTCACAGATGTCCATGACCTAAAAAAAGAGACAGGAAGTACACACTCACAGAGCATGAGGAAGGGTTCGCAGTTGAGTGTTTGCTGACGTCCCGCATTTTCATGGGATACAGGAAGTGGCAGGCCAGCTCTTCCTGTCTCCTGAGATCTGTGTTTGTGTGTTTGTACCTGCCTCTACAATTCGTCACACACTGTGGACATACAAAGGACACTTGTGCTTTTCCAACTATCTCATGAATCCTGTTAAAGTGTATCTGTTGCTGCTTTCAATATGTCATCTCTAACTCAGCCTCTCTGTCATGTGTTCTGTCTTTGTGCCTCTGTCTGAGAAATGCCATGCTTCTGGACTAACGTGACCTCATTAGAGTTAAATTTAGACCTTGAAATGTTGAGATTGGATGATGGGCAAAGTGGTGAATTTGTGTGTCACTTGTGCCTCGGTGGAGGAAATAAGATGGAGAAGAGATGGGATGAGTGCTCAAAATGCAGTGATGGAGAGGGGTAATCTCATGAGAGGAATGCATGGGAAGTAGAGACAGAATTGAAGACAACACAGCCTAACTGAACATCAGAGAGAAGAGAAAGATGTAACTGTGGAGTGAAATAGATGAAGATAGACATTTAGAGAGAAGAGAAGCAGACATGCTATTGGCTAGTCCCTCAGTTGGATCATTACAGCTGGATTTTTCCACGTGGCCTAGTTTTTCCCTTCTAACTCCCTCACTCCTGCTCTCCTCTCACGGTAGATCTCTGCCCACAAGAACACAACCTCCTCCTCCTGCTCTTTCTCGATCTCCTCTTTACAATGACTTGTATTATTATTTGGAAAACAACTATGTTGCAGTTAAGGATTTTACAAAGGTCTTAGATTGCTGAATTTAATTTCCACATCAAAAAACAACCTCTTTCTACAAGGTAGTAAAAACGTTTTCTAATGTAACTTGTAAAATTAATGATCTCCTTGTTGCTCCATTTTGCTACTAATAGCTGTTTCATTTCCCCATTCTCTGCCTTCGTTCTCTGTCTTTGTCTCTCACTATCAATTTTTCCCTCTCCCTCCCTCTTGTCTGCATTTCCCTGACACACTCTCACTCGCTTATTTTATTATCTCTTCATTGGTTCTCCTCTCCTCTTCGCCTTTTGCTTGTCTCTTTCCCTGCCTTCTCCCTTGTCCCCTCCCAGATTTCCCGTCTATCCCCACTTACTTCCTGTTTGGTCACATTCTCCAGCAGCACCTGACTGTGTCGGCAGGGAAAACCAAACGCTGTCAGAGCTGCAGCAGGGAAGACCAAATGCTGACAGAGCTCGCAAGCTTGCGCTGCTGTTCGTAGTAGGAGAGGGGAAGAGAGGGGGTAGCCTTCAGGGAAATCAAACGCTCCCAGAGCTCGGGGTTGTGCTGGGAGGCATCTCCCCCCTGCTGGGACAAAGTGCTTGTTATTAATGGGTGAAAAATGGACATTGGAAATATGGGAAATGTCTTGATTGTAGGGAGTATAAAGATAGAAATGTAATGGAAACAAAACAAAGCACATTAATTAAAAAGAGAGTATGAAAGGAAATAAAATTCAAGGGAAAAATTACAGAGGGAAGGATTGTTTAATGCTGATTTTAATAATATCAGACATATTTACAGCGTGAGCACGCAAAATAAATGACACTGCAGAATATAAACAGAAAAATAACTGTTATAATGACACCCAGCTGCTGTATGTGTATCAGCTAAAAAGAAAAATACTGCAGTGTCAAAATGAAATCCCTCTGGCACTCTGTCTTTCCTGCATTCTCCACATTTTATCTTCATCTGTGACGTCTCCTCTCCTCTTTCCTCCCTGTTTCCCCTCTCCTCTCCCCCCTATTTTCTCCCCCTCTTTCTGTTCGCTCCCCCTTTAGCCCTCAGGGTTCTTACATAACCAGCACCCAGCTGATTTTTAGTAAAATGATCAATGAGCTTCATTGTGTGTGTGTGCATCATGGGAGAAAATTGAGCTGAATGGTCGTGCAGACTGCAGCCAGTGAGTGTGAAATATTTGCCCCAGCGTGTAAATGTGTGTGTTGTTGCATATTAGTGTGTTTGTGTGTGTGTGGTAACAGCGCCCTTCTCTTCTGTCAGCAGCACACAGGGCCTGTATTCATGACAGACTGTAACAGTGAAGGCTGTGTGGCCCGACCCACATCTTTTTAAAACTTTTCTACAGCGTTGGTGCTGATTGTCAGAACTCTTAGGGTTTGCGCTGATGCCGCAGAGAGAGGTTTGTTCTGTCTCTGCTGGTGCATCCTGGATGTTTAATGTAATCGCTGAAAAAAGAGGGGGAGGAATCTCTGGCTGTGTGTTTGTGTGTCAGTGTCTGCATTCATTTAAAGGAAAAAAAATAGGTCAAGAATATCAGTAGATGTTGCCATGCATGATATCACCGCGCGCGCATGTGTGTGTGCACACTGCAGGATCCTTGGAGCTGCGCCATGACTTGAATCGATAATAAGGCTCCACAAGGATATAGAGAAAGGACACACTGCTGCCGCTCTGACCTTTGTGACACACAAACACACACAGTCACATCCAGTATCTCACTAAGGCTAAATTTGAATAGACATCTTACCCTCTCTGTCCAGTCCACACTAAGCCTGCCTTAAAAAGCTGTCTCGAGTGGATACACACGGCTCTGCTTTTTCAGATAGAAGTGTTAAACGGAGCTTTTGGAAAACACTGACATGGGCCTGCTTGGATGTCTCAGGGGTGTGTAGCGGTAAAGTTAAGAAGCCACCTTTTTGTTGCCACTAACCTACTCTAGGAAATGTCAATAAAGCCCATTACGCAGCACAGCTGTTACCACTAACCTGTATTAATGTTTATTTTGTGAGGCGAGGATATGATCATAAAACAGGAATTTGATGGATGTCTCAGTGCAGCAGTGCAGGAATTACAGTTCACCTATTCAAAAGGTAGCAAATAAATGCTTTTGCTTGTTTAGTTTTGTGGCAGCAGAAATGAAAAATGGAAATTAAAACAATCATAACATAAGACCAGCTGTATTGATACACATTTACAAGAGTTTTTTTACAGTGACAGTTGCCAGCAGCCCTTCAGGCACGTTAGCCACAATGATTCCAATGAGGAAGATGACAGCCTCCAGCCAGCTGTAACCCAG
>JAPZEB010000008.1:3358835-3377748 GCA_029783705.1 Chaetodon striatus
TTTTAGAAAATGTCCCCTCAAGCATCAGATAACTCATCACAGACCCTGTAATTGATCCCTGTTTTGTGTGTGTGTGTGTGTGTGTGTGTGTGTGTGTGTGTGTGTGTGTGTGTGTGTGTGTGCCTGTGTAATGTGGTCATCTCTGTATTTAGTAATTGTGTGTGACTGTGCGTGGTGATCCGGGAACTCCTCGCTCCTTTCAGCCTGATCTGCAGTTTCAGAAGAACCAACTGACAGTTTCCCAATGAGCTGCCAGTGCCAAATACGTCACTCTCTTCTTCTCTGTCTCTTTTTTTGTATTTTCTCTGCATATTTCTGCCTTCCTTCTTTGTGTTCCCTTGTTTTTCTTTTTTACATGCAGTCTGTGTCTTTGGCCTCTCTTTGATTCACCTTTCCTCTCTTGATTTATTTCACCCTCCTCTCTCCCCCCAGTCATTACTCACTGCCTCCTTTCTGGTGTTTCCCTGCAGAGTCATATCTCTCTCTCTCTCTCTCTCTGTTCCCCTCCAAAATTTTCTACATTTACATATCCCATGTCTCACTCTTGTTCTGTTGACTTTTTATAGCTTCCCCTTTGGAAACAGCAAATATTGTAAACTAGCTTGATAGCATCTAACTGCACAATAAATACCTCTACACATTTTATACATTTAATTTGACTGGAGCTTTGAAAGAATGAAGTCGGACCAGAAATTTAATTTTATGGTTTAATGAGAGCATTTACAGCTCTTTGCAACGATAATGTTTGTATATCAGTAAAATACAATTGCTGCTTTATAAAAGGCTGGCCACTTCCACTGAATTTAATGACCACATCTGCTAACATTAGAAATTAATACATCTTCATTTGTAATAATCATTAAAGAGAAAAAAAAATCAAATTACACAACTACTGTTAAAACATCACTTAGCAACTAGAATAATCATAAAGGATTAAATGCTAACCACCTCAGCTAACACGTTTCCTGGGGGGAAACCCTGTTTTGTGTTGGCAGCACATGTGGTTACATACCAGCAACAGCAGAGTGTCTTAAACAAGCCCACGTTGTTTTATTTAAGAGCATCAGCTAAATGCCTGAAATATAATTGTGATTGTGAGCCCTGGTCCAGAACTGTGGATCTAGACATATTGGTTTCATAAAACCTGTTCTGGAAAGTTTGTCTGAAATTTGGAGTCACTGGATGATTGCAAACCACCCGGCAACTTTGAAGGGGAAAACTAACAAAGAAACAGGATTTACTTTGACGAAGAAAAGTCACCTCCCCTATGGCAAATCCAGTCCAATCAGCTCCCCAGAAGCTCCTGCTGACAGACGGCTAAAGCCCAGTTCAGACCAAAGAATTGTCACCAGAAAATAATCTTTTAGAACATTGCAGAGAAAAGTTGCAGCACTGTGAACCAGTCGGTCTTAGCTCAACTCAAGCCGGCTGATGATGTCACCATTGACTTAGCTTGTAAAGTCACTTGTTTCAACAGCCAGTCAGCTTGTAGCAAAGGAGTTGGCCAAGTCAGTAAACTGTCATCAGACGGTGTGTTTGCTTGCCTAGGCATTCTCTGACAGCAGCCCTCCGTCCCTGCTGAGCCCAGGTCCATCTCATTTACATCCCTGCTACTGTTGTATGTTTGTCGGTCCTCATGTTGTGTCAGACGGTGGGTCGCTGCCTACTTAGCCTACTTGCTGACTGATTAATCAGCACTGGTTATTTAAATTATTGTGTTGTATTTAGCAAAAATAAAGTCCATCTGAAGCTCCGGTCTTTTTATCTTTTTGTTGTGTCATCACTAAAATGCAACTGTAACATCTGAGTATCACCACCCAAAATAATATTTTAAGAAGCTACAATTTATATTCAGCTCCATAATAAACCTGAAAATCTTGCAGTCAGAATGGCGAGAGAGTTGTTGTTGTTGTTGAGAAAATAAATCATCTCGTTTAGTCGTGATGGTGTAAACTGGCTGATGTTTAGAGCGTTGCAGCCAGGCACATTGCATATAGTTGAAAGTTTCAGTTCATCTGGTTGTGAATCTTTGGTCTGAACTGGGCTTCAGTCGTTATGAAAGAAGGCGTCAGTGTGGATTGGATGGGCGATTGTTTGTGTGCTGCTCATGTTTGCTTACATCTCGCTTCTAGTGGGGATTTCCAGTTAATGTGAATACAAATCATATGAAATCAAAGATAACATATACTACCAATGCGACCAGATTACACAGTAGTATTCCTAATATATCTTCGGTTCTTGTTCTGGGTTACATCTTCGCAAAACTGCCTTCAGTCTGAATGTCTGTTTACATGTTCTATTGTTGTAAAGCTTGCTACTTTGACACACTACCCATGCTGTGGTGTAGGTGGTTATTTTGGGAGAAATACGGAAGTTCTATTTCTGTCGAGCAAAAAACAACAAAAAGGCTGTTTGTTTCTAATTATTGCAGCTCTTCCCCTCCCTTTCCTGCTACAGTGCAGGCCTGTAGGAGACCTGAGGTGCATTTTGGGATAGAAGAAAAGCTGTACAGCCCTATAAAACAGTGACAGTTGAGACAAATACATGGCTGACACGAGTAGAATGTAATATAAAAAAATATATTATCATATTTTATCATTAGATTTGTGTTGATATACAATCTAAACTTCTTTTACGACTGTAGACCAATAAAAGCCATAAAATGGTGGCTATTAATCAGCCTTTCTAGGGCAACAAGTTACACACAACCTCTGGCAGGCAAAGCTACCAAGAGTTCTCATCAGGACACAGTTTTATTATAATATTATTCTTAGATCAATATTTGCAAAATTTTTCAACTACTTCCTCAAAATTAGCTGGTATTTTATAATGTTAATAACCTCAATAAAATTTCACTGTGTTTATTTCACATTCCTCTCCTCACGCTGTCAAAAAAGGCCTAAATAATTGATTTGAGTGTCCTGTTTTCAGGTTTAACAACCTTATCTTGAGATATGTGACTTCATGAATGCTCCGCTTTCATGACATAACCATACAACCATCACTTCCATGACACGTACATGTCACAGACCATTTCATACCAGAAACACTATTTATATCAACGCATAGCTGCAATCTGTTCTAGTACATGGATTCCTCTTTTCTTGTGCACCCTGCTGGAGGTCAGAGGTCAGGCTCAGCTGTTGAACAGCTGGTAGAGATTCAGTGCTGCACTTGAGGACATATCAGCAGGGCGACAGCTTGATGAATCAGAGGTTTGAACACAAGTTGAAGGACGTTCTCCCAATTCACCCTGCCACCCTGCTGTCACGCCCACATGCATGCATATAATCATAGACCTGTCTTGAGCGAGACGGCAGCAACTCAGACACATTTGAGAGGCTTCAGTGTAGTCTCAGTTTTTATTTAAAAAATACCCAGACTGTTGGTGTCAGGTTCACCGCTTCAGCTCAGCGATCTGATCCAAACTAGTAGGTAACATCAATAACAGCAGATCTTATTTTACATGTTGACTGTGGTGGAGTATTTGCTGCTGTTTGCTGCATCTGTACGTCTTTTTTCCTGCTGACAGTGAAGTATTCTCGCTACACTTGACTTCTCCAGGTCTCAGGGATGAGTGAGCATGTCGGCTCTGGGCTTTGCAGTCGCATCACTTCCTTATTCTGAATCAAGAAACTGATCAGTGTGACTCTTCTGACAAGAGCTGTTGAGATCACACCATGGCTCCTCCAGAGACCCAGTTCTACCATTTCGAACCTCTGCTTATATTCAGGGGTTCGAGGCTGCAGCTACCGGCAGTGCTGCAGTCATTTTTTTTTTCTCCCCTCAGTACATTTTAGCTCCAGCCTGGTTCTCACTCTGCTGGCTCCCTCTGAGCGCTGTGGAGTGGGTGGGTGTGAGCAGCGCTAGATCACAGCCCTGCACCAGGAGATTTTCCCTTTCACTTTGTTCACATCAATAGGGAAGGAGAAGCAGGGCAAAAGAGAGAGAGAGGGAATAAGAGAGAAAGGGGGAGGAGGGGAGCAACAAAGGCCAAGAGAAAGAAACACAGGGGAAAGGAGGAGGGGAGAGGAGGGCACTGAGTGGCGGTGTTTGTCTGAGGCGAATGAATGAAATCTTTATCTCTGACGCAGAGGACACAAGGCTGCTCTCACATATCTTTTTCTCACTCAGTTTTACTGTTTTACTTACTCCTGCTAGTTTTCCTCACTTCACTCTGTCCTTCTCGGTTTTCCCCTTTCCCTCTCTCTCTTCAGCTTCTACTGTATTTCTCTCTCTCTGTATTTCTTTCTCCTCCCTTCATTTTTTCTCCTTGTCCATTCTCTCTGAACTCAGCCCCCTTGTGGAGGTCAGGGTACTCTTCTAGGCCCATAACTTTTCAGCTCAGCCACTAGTTTTGAGTATCTAAATGTTGAGTTAAAGAGCCGATACGCTGCTGCTGATGTAAGTGTAGACTGTTGGGCTAATAGCAGGCTTATGCAGGGTGTTGGCACCAGTGGATTTCACAAATACAAGCATGACACCATAAATCTAAATTAGGTACTCCATTAGAGGATGTTAACATCAATTTTTATCTTTTAAGGAAGAAAAAAAAGAAAAAAATTCAATCCTATTTACGTCAGCACGATTCTGATAAGATAAGCTTCGCCTGAGGAGGTCCTGTAATTAGATTTTTTTTTTCTTTACTCAAGTGGCTAATTGTATTGGATGATTATGACGGGATAAGATTGCTGTTTTTCTGACAGAAATTACATGAGCAACCCACTCAAATAGATTTGCCTTCATCTGTTTTGTATGTTTTATTTCTTTGTTTCAAAGGTCTGTGTGGAAAAGCAGCTGAAAGTGAGAGATTTAAAGATGGAGGGGTCTGCCAGAATGGTGCATTTATGTGCAATCCTGAGTGCATTCATTGTCGCTCTCCTCACAACTATTGATGCTGTTTGCAGAACTCCACCATACTCGAGGTGGACCGTTAAATACACTCTCACCCTGTGGGAAACCTTGGAGTCCCACTTGAACTGATGCCTGAATGACTCTTGGCATTTAGAATTTGCTCTAAAGTAAGAACAGGTTCACTATTACATAATGCACACTTCAGAGTGTCTGAACCTGGGAAAAGAACATTCCTGCTGTACTGTGTGCATTGAGGCCCGGGATGTGCCAAAGCCAAAATGTTTCAGAATCACTGTGTTTGCTGAAGGGATTACAACCACTAGATTTACAGGGCGGGGATTCCTTAGGTAAAATTCCATCTCTGCTCTGTGTTGGAGTATATGCTTTGTAACGACACCTCATCCGTTTTCCACTGCCTTGACTGCCTTATAACCATGTTTTACTTTCAGAAACTGTTTCACCTTCTCGCTGGTCAAATAGAAGTAATCTCTGGTCTTACTTTTTGCCAGCTCCGCAGTATTTTCTGCAACAAAGCAACCAAATGCAAAGAAGACAATCTGCTTCCTTTTGACACTGGTACACATCTGCCCAGTGTATGTGAATGGTCATGTGATATGCATTTTGATGCTTTTTAACATGGACAACCAATCATTCTGAAACAGTGCTACAACACTAATATGTGTGCCGATCCCTTTTGTTTTAAAATGCCATTTTAAAATGCAAACTTATTAGTATGGACCTGGCATAACTTAGTGCTCATCTCTATTACATGTCAGTGCAAAAGCAGATTTAGTACAGTACAGCCCTATAGATACACTTCCATCTGATTCACTTTTATTCTTTGTGTTTGGCATTAAAGCTTTGTGTGGTGGTGAACTGTATCCAGTAACTGCACCTAAAGATGTCTAATCAGCCAGAGGAGAAGGCTGCACATTGCAATTATTACAGGAATGCAGGAAGGTGTTTGTGTAGTGACTGCTGACTGGAGAAAGTGTAGTGGAATGCAGCCTGGCCAGAGATATGTTCCCTAATTGTTTTAACCTGTAATGTATATAAACACTCTGATCCACTGAGAAAAGGTTTAAGAAAGCAGCAGAACTGAAAGTGAATTTGTAGAGAGTAAAGAACGACTGAGACATTTAGAGAAGGGGGATAGAGAAGAGAAACATGAATAACGAGCTGGAGAGATCCACCAAGAGGGAGGGAGAGAAAATGGAGAGACTGGGAGGAACAGATCTGAGAAGGGAGCAGGAAGGTCATAGGGAGCGAGCGAGAAGTCGAACAAAGGCCTATTTTTGTACCATCCGCTTTGCAGCCATATGTAGCTTTCTCCTCCAGCAGTCGTCTTTGTTATGTCTGAGTGTGAAAACCATCCCTCATGACTTTGGCTGCCTTACAGGCATGCTGATACAGTGGTTTGACATAACGACTTATCCTGCTAGTTTTCACAGTGGCACGGTTTTTGCTGCTCGTTGTTGTGGAATAAGTGGCTGATTCACTGTTTCAGGTTTAACACACATAGTGGACTGTAGTAATGTAGTAGTGTAGCTCCAGAGGCGACTTTCTCCCCATTTAGTCTCCAAGCAGACTAGAATTCCTTTTGCACTCTGAAACTAAAGCTACCGAATGGCTCCCAAGGCGCTGTGTATATGAGCGCAATTTCCTGTATGCCACATACAGTATATTAATAGTGGCCTCTGCTTCTTCTGGATTGAAAGTGCACATTGTTCTTTCTCTGTGCTGTAGAGTGAACACATTACATGGACAACAGGATATTGCACATGAAGTGACCACAGAAAATCCCAAAGTGTAAGAGGCTGCAACTTGTATCCTGGGCCTAGTCCACATGAACATATGTACTATGTAAATGCATGTGCACTAGGCATGTGCTTACACCTGGCAAGCACATGCCTAGTGTGCATAAATGGTCATATGGTATGTGTTTTCAGGTGTGTATGTATGGAGGGAGATAAATTGTGAAACCATGCTAAAGTGCTTGTGTGTACAAAGGTCGATTTCAATTTAAAAAGCTGTTTTAAATGAAAACATGTAAGTGTAATTGTGGCCTAAAAGGATTCAAAAAGGAACTTCAGTGATTTAGTTTTGTACTTCCATAAACTTTGGGTACTCACATGAGACAAATTTTTAAGAAAGCAAAAAGACTGGTTTATATCGATGCAGCAGAGACTGATAAATCCAGATGTTTAGCCCCAAACCTTGGTCAAGCAGATTCTACCTTTCTCAAAATGCAGTTTAGAGGTGTCTGTCATTAGATCTTTACTGCCTGTTAAATGAACAGGCAGTAAAGATCAAACAAACACACAACACATAACATAGAGACATTTTTAAATTACACTTGTATATGCAACATGGATAATGATGATTGATCGATGTTGACTGTTTGTTTCATAGCCAGGTAATGTGGGAATGAAAGCTTCCTTGTGTAGAAACATGTGATGACAACCTGTCCAGATATTTCAAAAGACAGTGAACAGGGGTGCTTAAGTGGGAGACATTCAAACAGGTGTGTGGTAAGCCTAAATTCTTCCTCACGTCTGGATACAAGCCAACAGAACAACTGACGAATGCCATCCTGAAAACGTCCCTGATAGCACTGAGTGAAGGCCGGTATAGGGACATATAGAGGGAGATAGACATGGCTGAATGATTGATGAAGAGGGTGTGGGGTGAATATGATCCGTATGCTACCCAGTTGTTGGGGTCTCTAGTAGCCCACCTGTCTGTCTTGGCACACCCAGTCTGTGTTCTCCCTGCAGGGAGTTTCCCCATCAGCTCTGTAAACGTACAGTATGTCTACTCTTTTACGACTCCTCTCTCAACTCTGTCCTCCGTATGACCAAAACTAGAAATGACAGCCTGTACTTACAACAGTTTATCAGCTTAAATTAGGAAGTGGGTTGCATTACTAAAGAGTTCTCCACCCCCTTTCATGGAGATGATTAGCCCTTATTACAGCTCAGTAAAGTATTTCTCTGGTATCTCCAAACACAGGAAGTGATGAATCAAAAAATGTAACTCAAAACTAAACAGTGGCAATTGTTCAGCATTAGTCATATAAAGCTTTGTGAGTTTCCTGACAATTTTCTGGGTGTTAAAGTCATATAAATGTCACTACTTTGGGGCCACAAACAGGCAAGATGGCAGCTGTATCTTACTGAATAACTGCTTAACCCATATTCTGATACACACACTGCTCGACCAGCATGACACCCTCCCACCTTCCTGTATTCCCCAGCTGTTTGTGGTCACAGGGTGTGCCGGGGTCCACTGGGTGCAGTCAGATTGGTATTTGCATCTCGCACGTTATGAGCGACTGCTGTCACATTACAGGGTGTGGACGCCTGCTGATACTCACTTCATAAAAGGAGGATCTCAAAAGAGAAAGACAGAGTATATGACACAGTGCCTTCTCGCTCACACACTCTGGAAATAGCTGCTTCCTAAAGTGACAATTCAGAGAGGGATGACTTTAAGAGAGGGGGTTTCCAAGCTCTTTTCTTACAGTTGAGAGTGATGAGATACTCATGCCTTTCTGTGACTTCAGTGAACTTAAGCACCACTGCAGGGTGTGTCCAGGGTGGAAACTAAATATGGTCAAATATCTCTTATTGGCTGGTAACTTTATCTTCTTGACCAGCCACATTCATCATCGGAGAATCCTCTATTCTAAAAAAAAAAGCCCTGCATTTGGCAGTGGAATAGTGAAAATGTTTTGGCTGTCTTTCCTGGGTGTGACTGGTCCAATTTCCACAATCAAATGATGGTTTATGGAACGAGAGACCGAAATAATACAGCAGATGAGACAGATGGAGAGAGGAGGGGAAGATATTTTTCTTATTTATAAGCTGTCAGATGAAAAATAACTCATAGCACGGTGTCATGAAGTTCCATATTTTATACATATTGCTGTCAGGTGTTTTTCATTTGTCATGAGATTACTGTACTGAATTGGCTGATTTCAGACAGAATCGTCAACTAGTTAAACTCAGTTTCCATCTTAAGTCTCACATTGCATCCACTCTAATTGATTTCCATGGGGGAGGAGGATTTGATTTTCCCTGACCAATTACCAGAGACCAATGTATCTGCCTAAATCTAACATTTTGAGTCAACACTAATGCGTAGCCAAGCCAAGCCTACAATATCGATAGTAGTGTTGGTCTTGTTTATAGCACTCACCATTGCAGTTATTACACCTCATTTGTTTTGCACTGCTTGACAACAGTATGGCAGTGGTGGTAGTCCTGCTTGTGGTGCTGATAGTTTAATCAAGTCCCCCTGTGGCACTCATTAGCATTTTAACTGAGACACTGCTGTTTCATGTCATGATGCAAGATGCAAAAACTTCTCAGCAATGACCCAAGGAATGTGACAAAGAGATCAAGGCATTGACCTGGCCTCAAAATTCTCCAGTTCTCAATTTGACTGAGCATCTGTGGGACGTGCCAATACCCCAGACTTACTGCCCATCCACGGTGGGGCCTCTACAATTTGGACATAGCTCTGACATGTCAAGGTATGGACACAGGAAGTCTGGGAATGCCCCGTGGTGTCTGGCACCAGGGTCTTCACAGCAGATCCTTCAAGTCCTGTGGGTTGTGAGATGACATACTAGCATGTCCCAAGGATGCTCGATTAGATTTGGATCTGGGGTATTTGGAGGCCAGGTCAAGGCCTTAAGCTCTTTGTGTGCCTCACTGCCTTGGGGAGTGACGTTGCCATGAGGGGGTTTGCTTGGTCTGCAGTGGTGTTTGAGTGGGTGGTGCATCTCAAGTGACATCCACATAAATGCTAGGACCTCAAGTTTCCCAGCAGAACATTGCATTGTAACCAGATGATCGATGTTTTTACTTCACCTGTCAGTGGTTTTAATGTTTTGGCTGATCGGTGTAAGACTAGATATTGTCTTAGATTTTGGATATCATAATATTGTATATATTGTGTTCTCCTGGTTGTAAAGGCTGCATAACAGTAAAGTCATAGAATTTTCTCAATTTACCAGACTCTCTTAGCTGGGCTATTATTTGCCTGTACCCACTTATTCATTATATCCACATTACTGATAATTATTCATCAAAAATCTAATTAATATTTTGTGAAAGCACTATTAGTCAACCCTACAATATCTTCACAATGTCTTCATCAAGGCATTTGACAAAAAAATGTCAATTAGATTTTCTCTATGTCTCCCAGTCCTAATTCCAATCCTCCACCACCATTTTACCTAGGTCCCTCCTCTCTCCTGTGTTCCCTCTCTTCCTCCAGCCTGTCCTGTGCCCTTTGTTCCCCATTTTAAATCCTGTCCTCCTGCCTCTCCTCTCCTCTGCTCTCCCTCCCGTCTCTCTCTCCAGCTGCTTAGTTAGGCCTTGTGATGAGTGGTTATTAATTACAGTCTCTAATGAAATGAGGAGCTTTCAGCTGGCCACTAGCTGACAGTGCAAGCTCTGTGTGTGTGTATTCATGGTGCAGTAATCCTCCTTAAGCATGACCAGAGTTAATGATTTCTTTGGGCATTCATTTTTAGTAAAAGCTGACCGTGTCGTCAGCTTCCAGTCCGGTCTCTTTTAGTCTTGTGATGCGAAGTGAGCTTGTGGTTATCCTGTCAGATGCAGTCACACTGACCCTCCAGCTCAGTTAAGGTAAATGTTTCACTTGTCCCACCTTCCTGAACTAACTAAAGATGAATTATTCAGATTTAAAACAACAATTTTACAGCTTAAGTGTGGCACTCAAGTTAGGAAAGTTAGTGAGGAAAAAACCCTGTGCAAAACTATGTAATTTGTCTGAGTGTGTTTATCCTTTTCAGCAGCTCCTTCCTGCTACTGTTTAAGTCTGTAGTTCCTTGATGCTTCCTTTGATCATTACTGATGAACAACTACATTTGTGTCTGTTCAAACTCTTCCAAGTCTTCCATTTACTTTTGGCTATGTATACAGTCGGAAACTATCTGCACAACTCCATTTGGTCCATTTACTAAAGAGTACTTTGTTCTTTCTGAACAGTGTGACTAGTAATGCTGTCTCATAGTATGTAAAGTCATTTTTAGGACCCTAACAAGAAAGTATTAAAGAACAGTAAAAGTTCTTGAGAGGTTATATCTTGATGTTTAGGTCAGCAATGATTCCTCCCATGGAGTATTTGCGTTGAAATAGCAGCTGCCCTTCATAAAATGTATTGATTGCTACAAATAAGGCACCATAAAAGTGTACTGCGTGATTCCCCTTGACGATCATTTTTGTGCTGACCATGTTTCTTTGAATATGGTCCCGTCTCTCATAAATATGAATGTGTGAATATTTAATAACACTGATCTCTCAGCTTGGGGAACTCCCAGAGACAGGAGAGTCTTCAGAGGCAGCGTCACTGTAGTTTTAGTCTCTCAGCTTATAGACCCCATTAAAAACACATCTGTCTCTCTTTGACTGTCCAAATCATCCACTCGGCCACTAATGCACACTTACTATTACTGTATCCTCGTGTCAGACACACGACCAGCTGTGAGGAACAGTAGCTTTGTCTCATCACATTCCCAGAGTGCAGATAAATTGGCAATAAGGTGAACATGCAATGCAAGATTTTGACCAAACTGACTTAAAATCAGGCACTTCATCACACTTTAGGGTAAAAACGAAGTCTCTTATGTCTCTTATAGGGAAGTGCTCAAGTGGGAAGTTTATTTTTCACCGGGGGAATACAGTTTAACTGGAGTGTGCTTTAGATAAGAGTATCTGCATAAGTGAATGCATTTAAGTGTATTTTGGCTCTTTTTTAGATCAGGATTGCTCACTGTGTGCATCCACTCTTGGTATTAGCAGAGTGCGTATTTGGACCTTGTGCAAAGAGTCGTCACAGTGCTGAGTAATGATAGTGTATCTCATATTAGCAACATGTAACTCCCCATTAACACTTTTCAAAAGGAGAACCTGACATTGTTAGGTAACTGCGTAGCGTTGGCGAAATGCTATCATGGGTCTTATGACGCACATAGGCCTGCTACTATATCTAGATGAGATTGATTGTGTTAAAGTGTGTGTGTATGTGTGAAGGACAAGTTTGTCCTGTCTGTCTCCTCTTAAACAACTGTGCAATTCAATCTAAAGTGGGGCACTCCAACTATGTAGATCAGACAGGTGTTTGAATGTGTGTGTGCATGTTCATATGTTGGTTTTTTATGACTGTGTATATGTGAAATAGTGTTTCTGCCTTACATTTCTCCACTTTTTTTGTTATTATTTCATTTATTTGCAGAGGGACATGTGCAATATTAAGCATAAATAATTCTATGTGACCAGGATAAGCTCACAGAAGAGAAGGGCTGGGGCATTTGCTTTTGCTGAAGAGGTAGATAATATACAACTACCAGAATGCACCGTGCGGGACTGGCCCAATAAACGCACTCACTGGTGGGTGACATAAAACGAGTTTGTTCATTTTCACACTGGAAACAATATGGCATCTGGCTGGTAATAAATAATCTCGAATTTAAGTTAAACAGTGAGCTAAGATATGTTTCTGAAAACATTTGAGGCAAGTAATAGGCTTTTGTCGACTTTGGATGTAAATGTCATCATCCACCCATGTCCGCAAAGGTCTGCACGGGATCTTTTGCAGGAGGATTGCACAGGCTGTGTGCAGAGCAAACACGCCAACTGTGCATTTTCCAAATCTTGTTTCACTCAACAGTCCAGCCTAAAACACTGCGGTTAAGCCAGCCACAGCCTCCTCAATATGGTGAAGTTAGTTTTAAGTTGGACAGTTACTCCAGACCCACTGTCTTATTAGTTTCACTTTGACCTGATTTTAGCCATTGGAGGATGGTGAGCTCACCTACAAGCCATCCTATTTACTGCTGGGGGCTTGTGTGGACCCTCAGTTGTACTATGAATGGAACTTTGGGTGCGTCCATGTGGCCATAGCTGTCTATGGAGCTTTAATGTGTGAAGTATGCCCAAGCCTTATAATGTATACAGAAAACATGCACACAATTATACAATATGTACCATAATGGTTTTGTTGATGTTGGAATCCGTGTGTTTTGTATGTGTGTATCTGTGTGTGGCTGTGTGTTAAACACATATCTTAGACCCGACTCCTCCTACAGTGAAAAGGAGATGTTTTTGTTGTTGCAAATCAACATGTCCAAGTATGTCTGGCTTCTGCTTTTTTTTATCCTGCTGTGGCATCTCCCTCATCCTCTCCATCTTTTTGGCAGCATTACTTTCTCTCTCTATCACTGCCATTCTCTCCCACTCAATCCTACCTACTCATTCATTCCCACTCTGTCTCTCATCCACATTATCAACTCCATTTCAACTTCTCGCCCACCTTCTCTTCTCTCCAGCTCTACATTGTTATTCAGGCCTGCATGTGTGTTTATGTGTGTGCTTATCACTGGTTTT
Source organism: Chaetodon striatus (assembly GCA_029783705.1). Lineage (NCBI taxonomy): Eukaryota > Metazoa > Chordata > Actinopteri > Chaetodontiformes > Chaetodontidae > Chaetodon > Chaetodon striatus. Next base: position 3,372,110 of record JAPZEB010000008.1, read on the forward strand.
TATTTTAGAACCACCCACCTCTGGTCTGTCTGTCTGCACAGCTGCATCACACACAGCTTATTTTACAACAATATTACAGTGTTAATATTACAAAATGAGTATAAATATAGCATTTATCAAAATTCAAGCCGGTTGCAGGAATAAAGCTAGGCAGTTTGATTACCTCAGTCATCTGTTGTTTGTGAAATTCGAGTCTCTGTTGCGCTCCTTTCTTTATTTGTTCAGTCTTTGTGACTTGCTACTTGTGCAACATAATCTATTTGTTCTGTTAACTAAAACAAACTGCTGTTGTTGGAAAACAAACAGATGTAGATCACTGACATTAACCCTTCCGCTGGCCAAATATTGCATCCTGCTTTTCTTCTCTCCCTTCTGGTCTCCATTGTCTTTGTTAAAGAGAAACAACAGTGGCCAGCAGCCAACCTTGGAGTGCAGGTAACTGGCCATGCACAAAATGTTCCTCTACAACAGTTTGTTCTCCTCTGCACTGTGTTTAGAATAACATTTAACACAATTAAAGCTCAACATTGATGATTCTGACCGATAGAGGAATCAGAGCAGCAAATTCACGTCAGTTTTACAATACTTAACATAAGCAGCAGCAGAGGAAGAAGCAGTAATGCGGACATTCACTCTCATGGAAATGTCAGAGTTCATTACTGGAACATGGATTTGCCCCGGCCTGCAGCTGCTTCCATGTTTTAGCTCATGTAATGGTTTGTGGGGGTGGACTTGTTGAGGCCTGTGGTGGATGTCTGGGTTATCATGCATTTTAGCTCCAGCCCCTCCCTGCTATTATGTGTTTGTCTGTCTGTGTGTGTGTGTGTGTGTGTGTGTGTGTGTGTGTGTGTTTGTGTGTTTGAACCCTACCCGTCCATGCAAAGTTCCAATGACATTTAGGAAAATCTGGTTTAAGATGCAGGCAAGCATATACTGTATATGTCATTATATAGCACAGTGTCTGTCATTGAAAAATCTGAATAAGGGGCTACATGCTTTGGGTTGTTGTGTAATTCAATAGATGTCATATGAAATAACATCACACGTACTTCGATAAAATGCAGGCAGGGCGCAAAATTAACATTTTTGTCCACTGACCAAATGGTTAGAGGATGCTCAAATTTTACCAGCCACTCAATCTACCTTGTATTCTAGAAATTACATGTATATACAACAAATTTGAAGCAGCAAATATGTTTTAATGGAAATGTAATGCTGAATGACTTCAGTGTTTTTATTAACATAATAAGGAAGTGTTGAAATAGGCAATCTTGCAATACAGTATCCAGTTGTAGTGACTAAACCGCCCTTTTCCCCCTCCACTTTACTCAAGTATATTTTTTTCTTCTCTCTGCATCACTTGGCTTTCTCATAACTGTCTTTCCATCGCTTTCAGGGACCCTCAATTACTTACCCATCATGCTCTCTTACTTCTTTTCTGCTCACCTCTGTCTCATAGTCATCATTTACACCATCAGGTTGGAACCTTGACATACGCAGACTGAATGAAAAACAAATCCTTTCATCAGGTTTCTTCCCCCCCTCTGTCTCTCTCATCACTAGTATTTTTTACTATTGAGACACAATGCTACTACAGCGTATGTGTCTTTCTACTTCTCTCCAATATTTTTATACTCATTTTTGAGGAAAGCCAAAATTTGCCTGACAGACTTATGAAACACATGAGCTCTATCTGTGATATAACAAGGAACTGATGTGTTGTGCCACAGCAAAAAATACTGGGGATGCTTTTTGTGCAGCACACCATGAGACCATGAATATTTATGACGCACCAACAGCTTCTCTCACAGCCGTGTTTCATAAGAACCCTTCTAATTGGTCTCAAAGTTTCTTTAAGTCTTATAGCAGCAAATTGATGCTGATTTACAACAACACACATACAATCCTGGGATATTAAGCACGCTGCCAATCACAGAGATAAATAGAAAAAGTGATGTGAAAAACATCTGAACTTAATCAGGAATCAGTGTGGTTTCATTTGGTCAGAAACGCTACGCATGGTAAAACAAAGGAAGGGATTACTTTCATCTACTGCCTGTTATGATATGACAAATCAGGTGATACGGCTTGGAAGGGGACCAGGTGGAAACACACACACGCAGAAAGATACACTTACAGAGAGAGAGAGAGAGTCGGCAAGGGAGTCAGCTCAGACATGAAAGGACAAGAGTTTCCTCTCTAAATTGCACTTGAAAGATTGGAGAAGATTAACAGGCATGCAGAGGAACCTCTGTGTGTGTGTGTGTGTGTGTGTGTGTGTGTGTGTGTGTGAGAGAGAGAGAGAGAGAATGATGATGTGTTTATATAGTCCAGTTGTAGTTGGTACAAAAGCACTAACAGCAAAATGTGCTTAATGTAAAAAGTACTTGTTTGGCAGATTGGTCTCTTTCAGAGACCAAAGTACCTGACTGATAATTATATCAGTTGAATTAGGTTTGACTTATCAATAGGAAAATTTGGCCTCCATTTAGACATTGAGTGTTTGAATGGGGTTTGGCGGGACGTTCAGTGTGACCATGAAATTCACGTAGTACAGTTCACAAGCCAAGCCCTCCGAGCTAATGCGTGCTAACAAAGCTAGCAGTGGATTGGAAATGTGCAAAGACATTTTTTGCAGACACTAGATATCAAACAAAAACAAGAGACTGAAAAGTATTAAGTTGCTTTAAGCTGAAAATTCACCACTTCTAAGCAGAAGGCAGAAGATAAAGTTCTCTTGGAATCTGACTGGGCAAAGCCTCTCTTCCTCTGGGCAGCTGCCTCCGTCTCACTCACACTCACCCTGGGTCTGGGTCTGCAGCTGCCTGTAATGGATGTGGAAGCGAGGAGCGTTCACACTGTAGCTAAAGCCGGGGACTGAAACGTCAACCACTTGACTTGGAGAATCTCAGCCAACTTAAAGGTCTCAGATGGATGTTTCAAATTTTCAACTTTCAGGCCACAGTGGGGTAGAATTGCAAAGTATTATAAAATTGTAATACTAAAATAAAATACAGTGCCTCAAGTAGCTTGAGTAAATGTACAACAAGACATTTAAAGAAAGAGAGAAAATGACTTAGTAACTGATTCAGCAACTTGCTACTTTCCTCCTGTAGTCTTTAAGCAGGTAGACAGAAACTGCAAAATTTAATGAACACCAACTGAAATGTACCAATCTTTTAAAAAGATCTTCAATTCAATTCTAGCTATGATAAAGAAGTCTGGATCAACTTTGGCTTTCCCGAAGCCTGCAAATATCCTGATATAACCAGCTGAACTTAACGTTACATTTTGCGCTTCGTCATACTTGGCACTCCTATTTTTTTCTGTCCATCTTCAGTGGTCAAACTCTTTGCAGCACACTATATCTCAGCTCTAGATGACCCACATGCCTCTGCAGAAGTCTGTTTTTTTTCCTCCTGTCCCCTTCTCCATTCTCCAGATGAGATATATAGAGCAAGAAAGCGACCGGCTAACTCTGCAGGAAATTATGATATCCTCACTTTCTTACATTGCTACTCTGTATGTTGATTTCTGGTTGGTTTTTTTTCATTGGTATCTCTTTCGTGACAGTGCCACGAACAGAGCCTACCAGCTCACTCCTGTGTTTTTCCCTGGTGAGTGCTCCTTTGTGTCATCTGTGTCTCCGTCCACTCCCGATGCCCAAAGTTGTTAGACCTCTTAACCCTCTGACACATCACACTGTCCACACATCCGTCCAACATGCTCATCCTTTCTTTCTTCTGTCACATTTGAGCCACTTTCCAGACATGGCCCTTTTCATTAAAGGAGAACATACTTGGATTTAGACTTCACTTCCCCCAGAGAGGCAATTTGTGTTGCTATGAAGCACATCAAAAGATGTGAAGCACTGATGTCTGGCCTCCTACTGCAATTTCTCCTGATTCAGAGAGAAAGAAAGCACAGACTGCAGACCCACGGACATGTTGGAAGTGAAAGCACCATAGCATTTTGTGTTACCATGAGCATTCATGGGATATTTATTACTAATAATAAACAGACTTAAGAACACCCTCAAGGGTGTTGGAGGTTTTTACAAAGGTTGTAAAGATGTACACAAAGGGCTGCAGATCATTATTTAATCACCTTCATATTAAGCTTTTCCATCACTAATTATCAGCACTGGTAAATGTCAGATTTTTTGGATAAAACTACCTGTAATTATCAAATCAACTTAAATTGAACAAATGAGCTGAAAAGGAGACACTTTGTTTCAGTGAAGAAGGCAGACCACTTCTTCAGGTGCTGCTTTCAAACCCTAAGTCACTTGATATTCTAAGATATACTTTTGTATGGAGAAAAATGTAGAAAATCAAATTGCTTTGATTTGTCACACAGCCACATTGTTCTGCTCATACAGCACCTCAAATGAATGCATTAGTTTACGCATTGCTGCATGTTTATTTCTGCTGTACTGGGTGAGAACCATTTATCTTATAGAATAAGACGACTTGTCTGACCGCATTTTGATTGTTGTCTGCGTGTGTGTGTGTGCGTTTGTGCCACATCAGCCTCCTGACAGCGCTGACTGAACAGCATCTCTGATTAGGAGACAGTTTCACTCCATCTGCAGAAACAAAATGCTTGGCATTTTACAGAGTGTGTATCACACATACAAACACACATGCCAACATGCATGCACACAGGAAAAGCAAAGGCTGAAACACACATATTTTCAACACATGGCAATGGGCACGTTTAGCATCAAATGAAATAACACAGATACACACAGATGAACTCACACAAAACAATTGATTTCAATCCACATGCTTTAACAGCCCTCAGCTCCTAGACTCCTGTAGAAGAAACTGTCTGAATACTAAACAGTGCAGAGTGACTGAGGCCGGGTTCAGTGTCAGTCTGAAACTATTATGTGTGTTTATGTCTGGCATGTATTGCCCCATCACACTCTCTGTGTTGCTTGTGTTTTTATTTCATTCTATGTGGGTGAAGACTCAAAACAAGTTAGTAAGAGCAATCTGAGTTGAGATTATTTTGTCAGAAATAACTAATTAGTTTTATTTAACTTTGAATGTAACTTTTACTTAGTAGGATTTTATCTCATTTTGAAGCTGACTACATTTTTAAAAGATCTTCAATCTAACCAGACTGTCTTTGTTTTTTTTCTCTTCCATGCTGCTGCTGCTGTTTCTGCTGTCTGCCTCCAACAAAGGTAAATACATCATGTTCTCCTCCTCTGCCTCTCACTATATTCTTCTGTGCTGAAATGTCTGGCTGTGTGACCTAATGGGGCAAAGTTTCTTTCTTTATTCCTTTGAAAAAATCTGTGTCTATCCTTTTATTTTGTGGCTCGAAGTTTTAAAGGAGCAGTGTGTAAGATTGAGGGGAATTAAGAGGCATCTAGCGGCAAGGAGTGTAGATTAAAACCATCTGAAACTACTACTGGTTAGAAATTCTTTCAGTGTTTAATGTTCATGAGGTTTTCGAGGGGAGCGGAATTATCTAAAGAAATTTCTACAGACCAAGTCATTAAAACCGGTAAAAACACTGAATGAATGTTTCACACTCAAATCAGCGTTGCTGGCCCAGGTAGCTGGCAGATAGCTGGCCCAGCACCTGTCAATGTGTGCTCACCTATTTTCTTTGATAACTTAAGA
>JAPZEB010000008.1:3397863-3417092 GCA_029783705.1 Chaetodon striatus
ATGTTCATGCGCCTCCCTCCCACCCACCCATCCTCCCTGTATTCCAACCGTCCTTCGCTGCAGTGAGATCGCCCCACCATCTCTGCCAAGCTGTCGGACATGTCAGGACCCGTGCCGAGCCGGGCCCGAGTGTATACCGAGGTCAACACTCACCGGCCCAGGGAGTACTGGGACTATGAGTCCCACGTGGTTGAATGGGGGTAAATACCTTGTCAATCCTTACACAACATATGCAGTATGCTGCTTGACAACTCGTGAACCCAGCTTATGTCTGGTCGCTGTGTTTTTTTTCCTTTACAGAAACCAGGATGACTTCCAGTTGGTGCGTAAACTAGGGCGTGGCAAGTACAGTGAAGTGTTTGAGGCAATCAACATCACCAATAATGAGAAAGTGGTTGTGAAGATACTTAAGGTAAATCTATACAGACATGGACCAAGTCAGTGGCTGTGATTGAATGAGTTAATGCTTTAAACCCACCTGCCAACCTCTGCCCCCTCCTTTTTCTCTTTAGCCTGTGAAGAAAAAGAAAATCAAGCGTGAGATCAAGATTTTGGAGAACCTACGTGGAGGTCCTAACATAATCTCCCTCATTGATATTGTGAAAGACCCTGTAGTAAGTATAGTATATTGATTGGCAAGAAGACTTGACACTTTAGTCATTAGTACAGCAGAGGCCGTATTTTATTTATTTTTATTTTATGAAAACAACTTGTATGTTGGGGATTCTGAAATATTATTACTGTACCATTAGCGTGGCGAGCCCACCACCTGTGCAAGCTTATCGATTTTGCTTGGGAAGTATGTGTCTGTAAGTACTTGGCTAACTATGGCTGTAAGTTAGATAAGTGTGTCTAAGCAGTTTCACAGCCTTGTATTCCAATCTCAGGGCTCTCTCCAAAGAATGGCGCAACACTGAATATGTTATGATTAGGGATGTCTCAAAGATTGGTATCAGAGCCAAGGCATTTTTTTTAACTGATTGGGATTGGCTACTGGTCTATATAGAGCCCTAGCCGATCCTTTGTTTTACGTCAGCTGGTGTCTTTGTTTTTTTTTTTTTTACTCATGAAGTTTTAATGCACAGCAACGAGTGCAACTGTCACCAACTCTCCACCGCCTGTCTGTCCTTCAATCTGCTGAGCTCCTGCACACAAGCAGGGGCTGAGCCCCACCTGTGGCGAAACACTACATGTCATAAAGCAAGAGGCAGCATAACACTGGTTATTTATGTTATTTACTAAAGTTATTAGTACTCATTTCAGCTTGATGTGAGAAACTGCTTGTTTGTCATCTATGATGCATGGTGTTTCTGTGCCCTGTTTGGGGAGGGACAGACAGTGGTGTAGAGCCGACGACAACCACACTCACCACACCACTGCAAACTCAACAAAAGCCCCACAACCAGGAAGCCAATAAGATGAATTTCTTTATTGTTCCTGCAAAAGAAGTCCAGAATATGAAGATAGACATTCAACAGAACACAGCTGATACAGGTGGCTCAGACACAGGCTGCACCAAAGCAACAAACACTTGAGCATACTTTCTTAAATGGACAGAGAAATTCCTCTGAGACAGTGACAAGGCCAAAGAGATAAATATATTTGTTAATAAAAAGCGCGAAGGAACAGCTTGGATGCAGGGATTTTTTTCTTAATGCATTGCAGGCCTATTCAGTTGTCAAGCATACAGGCACTGTGCGGCTGTATTATCTAGGAAAATAGAGGTAGTGGCAGATACTCAATATTAAATTATTTGGATTGGGAATATCCCTTATTATTATATATTTAATTTCCAAAGGACACATCTTGAGGTTGTTTTTTGTCCAACCAACAATCCATTACCAAAATATTTTACATTTACAAAGACATAACACTAAGGGAATTTGGCAAACCCTCACATCTCAGATGATGAAGACAATACAGAGTTGTCATTTTTACTTGATAAATGACTCATCACTACTTAATCAATGATAAGTTGTCACAAACATGTTAGAAGTTTAAGGGTTAAAGGTGACAAAATACCCCTGATCATGTGTCACATGTAAAGAAAAGGGAAAACTAAATAAAGAGAGGCCTCTGTGGCTGAGACCTTTACCAGACTGAATGTAAATGTTGACGTCATGGACGCCACAGACTCTGACAGCCCGATAATTACAGCTTTTTCAGGAGCCGGGGTCAAGTGGCCCAATAAAAGGCCAGAGGACGGGGTGGTGTGCCGAGGAGGTGGAGGGAGGGTCCTAATTGAGAGGTATCCATGGTAACAAGAACAGCTGGGGTTAAAATTAAGGGCCTGGTTACCAAGGTTATGTGTTAGGGTCCCCCGTATTTGTGTACACTTTTCACATTCTTTGCCCCTGCGCCTTTCATTCCCTCACTTTTTGTCTTTCGTCTTTTCCCATCCACTGACCTCATCGTCTGAGTGTTTTTCCTCTTCTTCTTCATCTTCGGCTCTCTCTCACGACCCTATAGATGTCTTGCTCTTTCTCCCAAGCTCTCACAAACACAACTCCTCTGAGCCCTGTTTACCATCTCTCATTCATTCTCTGCTCTGTACATACGCAGCAAAGCCAGGCACTAACACAGTCAGGGTTTAAGGTTCGATGCCCTCAGGAGTGAACTTCAGGAATTTGAGATCATCAGAAAGAAGAAGTAAAGTTGCATCACTCTTTTAGCCATGCTAGCAGCATCACTTTGTAGATGGCAATGCTGGTCAGCTGACTGGTTCTCATCTTTGGCTGATCAATACAAAAATTCTCTTTTCACCCTTTTTGCGTGTGCAATACGTGCATAACGTCCTGGACTGCCATCCTCTCTTCCCAAAAAGTCTTGAGGGGGTTGGGAGCAAATGAATGCCCTACTTGCAGCTCTGGGGGCACAATACTGGCAGGAAAAGCAGCCATGTCTCGGCAAAACTAACAGCATTTCGTGATACTATCCCTGCTGACAAGTTGCTGCAAAACACCCATGATTGGAGCCTAAAAGTCACTGGAGACATAGCAGTGACTCGCTAAAACACAACTGGTTTCGTTGTTTGTTGGTCTCAAACAATAGTCTGCAGTAGTCTGCAGCTTGGCAGCCGTCTCGTCAACAGTAGGTGACAATGCCATCTGCCATCCCCTCTAACTCCTGATGACAAAGTCAGCGCATATATTACATCACTTTAGAAACGTTGATATGATACATATGAAATGTGCAAGTTAATTTATTTGAATGTAGTTCTCAAGTAAGCTTCTGGCACTTGACTGTATTTCAGTCAGCTAGAAGCCAAACACTTCTTACAAACTAGGGAGGAAAAACATTTTTAACTCCTGGAAGTGATCCAGCAGAACCACACTGGAAATTCTTCCCTTTATTCCTCTTTACCTTGTCACTCCTTGCTGCCACACTGTGATATCAACTCTCCTGCCCTCTTACATACTTTTATTATTTCTCTTTCTTTCACTTTCACTTGTCTTTCTGACTGTCTCCCATTTATCTCATGTTTTTGTTCCTCTTGGACTTTGATCATTCAGCCTATCTGTCCTTATCTCACCCTCTTTATCCCACACACGAGATAGACTCCTTCCCCCCCACTTTTTTTCCTTAAGTGTTTTCCGGTTGCATGCCAATTCATCTAAATTAAAAGAAAAATGTAATTCTTCCCACTCATTCATCCTCCACTCTCTTTTTGTTTCTATCCCTTTCCTCTCTTCCTTTCTGCTCATTAACCTGTGATTAACTAAGGCCCTAAAACCGAAAGAGTTTGGATGAAACTTCTCTTTTTCTCACGGGGTCATAAATCTATCGCTCTTTCTCCTTTCCCTTTTTTGAATTCCGTCTCCTCCCTCCTTTCCCACCATTCATCCATGCAGAGCTTCTCTGTGCCATTCTGGGTGACAGCTCTTAGACTCTTCCTCCTCTATTTCTCCTCTTTACTCTTCATAATTTATCTGATCAGGGAAGTGCTTGTGTGTGTTTGTTGTTTTTACATATAAAGGACCAGATTTAAGGAGCAGTTTCAGGGTGACATCCTGAGAAATGCATCTATAATCTTCGTTGTAAAATTTAGGTGACTTGCTCAAGATGATGCCAATACACACACACATGTGCACTCAAACATGATCCTTGACCTTTACCCTGAGGAGTTGTCTGACCAGGCAGTTAAAGCTCTGGAGGTCAACATCACTGTTTTCATGCCGCTCCAAAGCCTGATGGCTGAAACTCAGGGAATAGCAGAGTCAGGCCACAGAGGTCATGTTGGTTTCCTGCTTCCAGCCAGGCTCAGTGTGTTTATGCTGCATACAAGCCAAACATCATCCATCATATAAGAAATTAACCATGACAATATTATGTCCAAATACCAGGAATGTGACAGCACTGTGGTGATAGGGGCGGATGGAGGGGCCTGTAAAGCCTGTAGCTTCGACACCAGGGAGTGCAATGTTTGCTTCCTTTATACATGGAGGTGATTTATGGCCCATAACCTTAACTAACAAGTTTAAGTTACATAACTTAAATAATACCCTAACCTCTGGGCAGGAGATGAAAAATGGTTTAATTCAATCAATGCCATTGAATAGAGGAATGTCATATGATGTTCCTTGCCGTGATCTATATGTCTTTCTCTATGATAATCAGTCTTTCATTTATCATGGACTTGAGAATGATGGCATCTTTGTTATGTGTGTGTTCAGACCAAAAACAGACTGTTGGTATTTGTGTTTTGCTTCAGTATATGGTATAGTAGATCCAGATTTAAGGCTTATCTCAGAAACTCAATGCAACAGTCTATGATACTGTTAGGCAAAGCCCTGCACGGGTCTGAATTTCAAGACCTCGAACCAGAACCAGCACCATAATATGCAATACAGTACCCGCCCCACCACCTGCACATGTGACCAACTACTTCCGCAATCCGACTCGACCTGCCGACACAAGATCCACAGCCCGAGCTGAAACCGTAAATCCTTTAATAACCATGTGCTGTTCAAATAAGAACAGCATGGCCATTTTATACATGTGAAACAAATACGTTATGTAGCAAAGGTAATTCAGGAAATAGGATTTAAAGGAAAATATTTTTTAAATTGTTCCGATACTAATACCAGTATCAGAAATGCCTCTGATACTGTCGTGGTGGTGGATCAGGTACAGGCAAGTAAGGAAGTCTACAGCGATCTGATAAAACGTAATTTATTTATAAATGTCAAAGTAATTTCAAACCTGCATAAAACAGCAGTTTTCCTGGGAATGTATACTTTAACTACACAGCCAGTTGGGCTGTGCAGCCACTGGCAACTATTGTTTTAAGTGGCGAAGAAGAATTGATCTCTGGTTAATAGTAGTTTGTTAGGTGTTAGCAAAAAGTCAACAATTTGGCAATATTTTACACTGGAGATAAATTTCATGGCATTGGTTCTGTGTATGTATTTGCTCATGTTTTACAAAGGGTTCAACCTGAGCGATGCTATGTTACAATGGCAGCAATCGTTTCACATCTGTACAGGGTCAGTGGTATACAGCTGTTAAATGTTTTTGTTTCTAAGGTAATGGTATCTCATTGGTACTCTGTATCGGCTGAATTTCAGGTATATTATATAGAGGATTAGAAACTTTAAAATTTTAAATTAAATTATTATAATTATCATTTTATTTAATACATTTAGTCAAAATACCACCTGCAAATCACCTTTTTTGTGGGTCACATGTTTGATACTCGACCTGATGCAGGACTCTATAAGGAGGGAATTTAGAGCTTTGAAAAGTTATCATGGCAGCAGTCATTTTATCTTTTGTCCCAATAGTTGTGAGGCAAACAGAAGAAACGCAGTGTTCAGTTAAAAGCAATCTTCTATGTGCCAGCGCCTTTCCGGATGGTGTCATGTTGCATTTTGGTTTGGCTCGCTCAAATTTGTTTATATAAACAAAAATCTTTTATGCAGGAAGTAAATTTTTTTGGCTTCATTTTAAAACACTGTTTAGTCAGCTCTTTTTCAACATGCAGCATCCAAAGCAGTCACAGCTGTATCTGTGCTGATATAGCTTATATTATGTGGATATCGAATGTTATGTTCTAAAATAATCTATTTTTGTTGTGTCAGTGTGGCCCCTGAGGGAATAGAGCATAGATGTTAACTGCTCAAGTCTTTGTTCTTCTCTTTTTATTATGCAGGGTGAGAGAAAGGACAGAAGTAATTGGGCTTTGTTTCCTGAAAACAAAAGCTGTGCCACTGCTGTGTGTGCATGCTGGTGTGTGTCTGTATTCGAGGGTATGTGTATGCTCGGAAACTTTTCCTGTTTTCTCAGCCAAGTAATTTAATTTAGCTATGCAGGAATTCAGGCTTCCAGAAACAGAGTTGCTCTCTTGACATTTTTTGGACTGAGCAGCAGCAGCAGCAGCAGGGCCGGTGACCCAGTTTGACTCCCAAAGTTTAAATGTACTTTCCTGAAAAGTTTTTCCTCATTTCTCTCTCACAGTTTCATCTCTCCACTCAGGAAATCCCCCTCTGTCACTTCCTGAAACACTAACTAGAAATTGGCTTTGCAGACTTTTCAGAAATGTTATTACATCACTGCTCGCAAGGTGAGAAGGAATGTAAGTGTGACTGGTTTTCACACAGTTAACTAGTGTTTAGTGAACACAGATTAGAGGCGTTGTTCGAGGAAGGAAGCTTTTATAAGATAATGTTACCTCTCTGAGCTACCAGTTGAAACGGTGGCTCTAAGCTGACCTGAAGTCTGTCTTCAAATGGGTCAACTTCCCACTTTTCATCACTTGTACTGACATCTAAGGGATTCTCTGGCAGGCCTATGTTTTGTGTTTTGTGTGTGTCTTCATCTGTGTGTATCCTCAAGTCTGCTCCTGTTAATCCATCCTTGTTAGTTATTCGGGGGCCACACTCGTCCTCTGTCCTCTCCTGTTTCATCTATCTCTCCTCTCCTCTTAATCTCTTAATGGCATCTCAGGGTATCACTGTCTGTCTGTCTTTCTGTCTGTCTGATGACTCCTGGCTCTGTTGCTGTCTGCTCTTTCGGAACGGGACTAGCGATCCGCTTAGTTCTCCTGTCAAAACATAACTTACTTAACTGTCAGCAGTAACAGGACTGGGAGTCTTTGATGTGTTCATTCCACGCTGAGGGAAAACACAGTAGGTAACAGAGTGCTTGTGGTGTTTTCTGCCAAACTGGATACAAAAAGTTACACACTCATCATTTGCCATCTTTTGCCTACATGCTAGTGAAACCTCTTACAATAAATTCCTTTGCAGTTAAATATCTCATTTGTTTAACACCATTTACGGTTTGACATTTTTTGAGGCAAATGTCAGTGGTTAGTTTACATGTCAATAATAACAGTAGCGCAGTGAAGTGTATGTTTTTAACTGCAGAAGACAGTGTAACAGGTGACATGAAGATTATGTTGTCTGTAGGCTACTGGTCGAAGAGGCTCAGCAGTAAAGGACATGCTAATGTTTTTTGTTTTCAGCTGAGCTAGACCAGAGAATATTTGGTTAAAACAGATCAGGGATGCTATTTTGCCCTCACTATTCTCCGTGTTAGTGAAAACTCAACTCATGGCATTGCTTCTGGTGTTCTTCATCACTGTCAACACAGGAATGACGGGCAACCAGCTACTGAAGTGACACATTTTCATGTCTGGGGAATCTAATTTATGCCGATGTCAAGAGTGGTTAATGTGAATTTCAAAAAGCAACTGATAAATATTTGTACAAGTTCGCTAACTGTTTAATATTTAAAGAAACTTTAAAGTGTTAAGTTTGAGAATGGACTTGGTGTGATGGTAAGTGTTAGAACGAGTGTTTAGTTGTCTGGTAGTTTGTGGGGCCAGTGCATGAAAATAATGGTGTTGATCCCTGGCAGTGGAATATAACCCAGTTACTCCTCAGTGTCCCTTTTTTAAAAAAAAAAAAAAAACTCCTAGCTGTCTGATATAATATCTGCTATTCAGTAAACTGGATCATCAGTGAAGCCTTGATCAGGTCCAGTGATCATGATGTCCAGCTCCTCGCTGTGTGATTAGCCATGCCTGAATAAATAACAGTCTGAGGTTGATTGCTTATGTGTGTTTGACCCAGCCATGCCAAATCCATTTGTCCGTGTGTGTTAATGTTCCACAGACTATGTGCTCATCGTGTACTGAACAACAACAGCTTGGGTTTGCAATTATTTCCCATAGTTTCCATGCTGGGAATTTTCTACTAGAAGAATGGTGCGGACATATCCAAATTTAACTGACTGAAAAGTTTGGACATCAGAGAAGAGATAAATATAAGAGTTTGGACCTGGATCTGAGTGTGAGACTAAAACTTCTTTAAGAGTTTTAAGCTGAATAAGATATTAAAAAAAATCAATGCTGCAGCACTGAGGCAAACTGAATCAGCTTCTCTGTAACTGGACCCAGTCTGCCCCCTAACTGCAGACTTTGATACTGCAGGGGAGGAATGGTATGCATTTCAAAGTGGCTCCAACTTTCCCTGCAGACTGTATATCAACTATTTATTATTGCACTGCAAACACAGTTACAACTCCATCACTCTTGCTGTTTTAGGATCACAGAGAACATTTCCTAGTGTGTTTAGAGGCTGTGTATTAGACAGCCAGGTGCCTTACTGCACTGAGCACATTGCTGATGGAAAGAATTTGCCTCCTCTCATCTACATCCACCTTTTCCCCTGTACATGTAGTGTTATGTCTGGAACCTCCTCATTCTTTTGTCAAATGGTTCAGAGCCAGAATGGCAGGTCAGGACTCTGACGGCCAGCTCTTTTTCCAGACAGGAAATGTTTCTGCCACATTTCACCAACGGAGGGGTCAGAAGTCACACAGCTGCTGGGGAACAGTGTGGGAGGCTGGCAGGCAGTATTGATGTGTCACGGTCACACGACTTGCAGCTGTGTGGTGACCAGAGCCCAAGAATAGCTGTTTTATTCACACATAAAAGCACTGAGTTACAGCATCACAGCACTGCTCTGTTTAAAAGACTGACACTGCAGTATCACTTCATAAAGGCAGAGAACAATGATTACTCAGACGTTAGGTTTGGCAGGAAGAACACTTTTTTATTTGAAGTGAAAATGCACCCCATTCTTAGCACAGAGCTATTGCAGCTTTGTCATGATGCAAACAGACTGATGGTTACAGAGTTTGGGGTTGGTTATTGGAAGCTGCTTGCACAGGTAGAAGCAGGAGGTGATTGAGTTCAGTCTGGCATATGGGACTTTGTTAGAGGAAGTGAGCGAGAGAGGAAGAGATGGAGAGCCCTAATTTTTATTGTAGCTACGCAGACATCATAGTCCAAGGTTACAGGATTCATCACTCTGCTAATGTGACTGTCCTTTTCCTCATCCTGCTCTTGCTGCTCATCCTCCCTTCTGCCCTTCAACAACATATTTGTTCCCTTTCCTCCTGCAGTTTGCAGGATGGTTCTTACACAGCTGGGATGATGCATAGAGCTGAATATTGTATGAGTGTTTTGATACTGGTGCCAGTACGACATCTGAATTTTTGTACGAATACCAAAAAGATTTTTTATACCTCACTTTGATGAACATAATTCTTTTTACAAAGTCCTTTTTTGTTTCACAAATAAGTCAAACTTAAATCAGGAAATATCTGATAAACAAAGCTAAGAAACTAACCAAACATTCATACCTGTTTTCAGTACTCAACAGTTGTCAATATTCTGTTCTCAGACACATTTTGGTTTCTAGATCAATTTTGATCATTTGTTCCAGTTACTATTTCCTAGAGTGGTGATGTGTTGTCATCAAATGTCTTCTGTGACCAAAACAAAACTGTGCCATGTCATATAATAAACTTTACCATAATATTAAGACATGGAAAAACACCAATTTGTCACACTTGAGAAACAGGAGCCATCAAATTGTTGGCATTTTTGCTGGACCTAAAATTTCATTACATAGAATTTGATGGCAACCAGCAGCGAGGCTGCAGATTGCAACCAACTAAAACCTCTCCTGTGTGGCTCCTGAATAACATGGCGGACTGTGTGGAAAAGGGACCCACTCCCTATGTAGATATGACTCATTCTAAGGTAATAAAAGACAGGATGATTCTTCCCCTAAATCCTACACAGTGGACCTTTAAATGATTAATGAATTATCAAACTTAATTTAGCTTTGACATCAGACCCTAATGTTAAAGGTTTGTAAATGATGGGTGCTGTGTCACAATAGACTTTGCCCTGGCCAACACCTTGTAACTTGCTTTGAATAAAAGCCTGATGAATAAATTGAAATGTAAATGCAGTCTCATGTCCTCGTGACGCTGGACATGTTTCCTTTATATTATTTGGAGGAGGAAAGGAAAATGATCCCAGGAACAATAAGGTTATGATTTTATGATTATTCTGGCTGTACCCAGCTCTTCAGTTTGTGCTGCTCCTCTCTGTGGTCAGCTTGCAGTCTGTATGTCCATATGTTGATATAGTTTATGGCTCTGCCTGCACTCATCTCTCCCTGCGTGTGTTACAGCACTATCATGTGAAAGCACAGGGCAGCAATTCTGTGCACAAATGAACAGCATATTTCTGTGTGTGTGTGTGGGTGTGTGTGTGTGTGTGTGTGTGTGTGTGTGTGTGTGTGTGTGTGTGTGTGTGTTTGCATACTTCTTTGTATGTCAGGGTGACCTTGCTGGCATCCTGGCTATCTATGTAAAGGATGCTGACTGGTAGAATTGAGCTGTACTGGGGGAGGTAGAGACCGGAGACATGACAAGCTGCTGCATTTAAAATACGCGAGAGAGCAACTTGAAGGCAAATATGAGACATTTGCAGAACAATTTAATTTCCTCCTCTGTCCCAGTGAGGCTAAATGTCTGAGCTTTGAGGGTTAGCATCAGATGAGTTATACTATGCTAATATAGTGAAAGTAGAGACAGTACCGAGACTCCACATCGGTCACAAAAGGCTGAGTGTGCTCTTGTGAGTGTCTTTTTTTTAGTGTGTGTGGCAGTGAGTGTGAGATTTCTCTCTGTGATATCTGAATGAAAAGGGTCATTCACTTCCTAATACAATCGGCCAATATGACACCAAGCCTCACTGTAGCTCCTCTCTCCATCTCCCTTGATGCTTTCCACACTCTTCTATCCATCTTTCTTCTTCTCTTTCCTCCCTCTTGTGTCGAGCTTATACTGTAGTCTGACATCATCCCGAGGCTTTGTTACACCCCGGTTGCATCTCTTTCTCTCTGTGCGTGCGTGCGTGCGTGCGTGCGTGTGTGTGTGTGTGTGTGTGTGTGTGTGTGTGTGTGTGAGTGAAAAAAGTTCCTAGACGCAGCATTTTATGCAGAGAGGACATGAGATTGTACCCCTGACCTCTTGACCCTGAAAGCTGACATGCAAAGCCATGCACAGAGGAGCATGCATGCACAATGGCAGCCTTAAACTCAGCCTGTGTAACAGTTTAGAGTCTGTGAATGTGAGAGGAAGAAATTCGCTGATGAAATGTCTCTTTACATGTGAGTCATTTGTGTTTTTGAAGCTGTAAGGGCAAAGGGATTGTAATATGTATGTGGTTGTATGGTATGCTGAGTTTTGTGTGTCTGGTATTAAGTATATAAAGAAAATATAGATAAAACTAAAAACAGTTATTAAAGAAAGTAGACGTAGCTTCTTCTTTTTGAGGAATGTGGTAAAACTGCGGTTAAAGTGTTAAACTAAATACATAAACTGTGGTATTCTGTCAGTATAAAGTTGCTTATAACAAATTGCTGTCAGAGATTGGCGGTTTTAGGGTGCTAAATGTGACACAGGTCTTGCTGTCAGTGATTTGAGTGTTCAGTCGTGCAGCCCAACACACACATGTTGGTCTCTTCTGCCCCACAGTGGCAGCATCACACTCCTTACCACAAGAGACATGTGTTTGCTAAATTTCCTCTTCAGCCTCCTCTCACTTTTAACTTCCTGCTTTCTCTACATCAATCACAGTTTGTCATCTGTCATGTAAATTCTCTTTTAATGCTTTTAATTGATGTACACAGTGCTCAAATAAGGTCTTTTGTTGTAGTAGTATTTGCTGTTATTATGACAGAAAGGACTCTGGATAATGTAGTCTTGCTGTCTGCTTCCCAAAGACTCCTGACACTGTACAATGCATTTTTAATTTAATCACATTTAGAAAAAGTGCAATGTTTCGAGCCCAAGTTGTCGTGGCTTTATGAGTTACAGAGGTAATTTTAGGACAGAGATAATTCTGGGTAATGCAGTTCTGTTGCAAAGGGAGACTCAGTATGTCTCAGTGGTGGAAAGCACCGGATTAACAGCTGGTATCAGGATCACATCTCCATTACCTCATGCTGTCTGATAATTGTGGTGATAAGGAAATGACTAATAGCAAAGAAACTCTGCCTTCTACATATATCCGCGCCTTTATTAATTATATGTGATGAAATGCTGCATTATTACTGTCTGAATAATATTATTGTTGTTCTTTGGTGAAGCTCATGCAATTCTAAAATTAACAAACTTTTTTTTTTTTTTTTATTGAAGTATCAGGGTTAAAAATGGGCTCAAATTGCAGCATGTAGCACTTGAATTAAATTTAGTTTGGCGCCCAGATTTCTCCCCTGACAACAGCGAAATGTCGTCAGATTGATTGTGGTTGTGTATTGTTGTGACTGGAGGTTGCTAGGACTAAAATGTCAGTGGCTTTTCAGAGCTGAGTTGATAACGTGACCGCACACACATTAACGGGCACACGATTCTCTGCGAGGTGAGAGTAACCCGAGGACCCCCTGCCTTCCAGTCTGCAGCCTGAATCATGCTGAATCACGCTGTAATGTCTCTGAGTCTAACATGTCTAACGCACACAAACACAATCACACACACACACACACACACGCACTATGATCACCTTGGTTTGATCAACTCCGCTGTCTGAATCTTTCGGGCATGCCATCAGCAGTCAGCAGACATCATTCAAAGATAGCAGAGAATAAATATCACAGCCAGGATGCATTGCTCACTCATAGCAACAGAGGTCAACACAAACACACACCACACTTTTTTCCCTAGCACATACATGCACACACCTTCCATTAACTGCTAACTGTATACGCACACATGACCACATGAAAATGCAACGTGTGCATTCAAATACAGGAAAAGTTACGATCACATACAAACATAAAATGTCCTTTAACATGCTGAAATAGAAATTCATACACAGGAAGAAGAGCATGTGGGTATCTCCCGTGTGGTTTTCTTCCGAGACTGTGAGGCAACCACACACACACACACGCATACAGTGCACATTTCCGTCTGTTTAGTCCCATTTCATTATTTACCGGTTTTCTAACGGTGCGCTCAGCAACGGCCACAGTCTGGTCGCTTGTTTCAGGGGAATGGAATTCACTGTTAGAGTGTCAGAGAGCGAGCGAGGTTGAGACAGAGTGAGAAAGAGAGAGAGAGAGAGGCATGGGGGGAAAGAGGGAGGGCATCTGAATGGAGAGAAGAACTCAGAGAAGTTATTAGCTGCAGTGGTTATGTGCTGAAAGTAAGAGAGATGCTGGAGAAAGGACGAGATGATTGTTTTTGTCTTGTGTCAACACAGAAGAAGTGAAAGGAGAAGAGGGATCCTTGTGATTCTGTTGACATTTACAAACCTGCTGTAAAATCTCTCTTTTATGGACTTGACTACTTTTTGGATGTTTCGTGGAAGCCTGCAGCAGTAACTTTTGTTGTTGGTTAGTCTATGGACATTTATTTGTAGCTTGTGGAGCTACCTGACATTTTTTAAGGGAGCATTTCTTGTCATTTTGTCGGTGAGTGAGTGAAGATGGACTTTCTAACAGACCCCACAGTCATTACACCCATCCTGGTGGTGACTTTTCACTTCTTGACAGCAGCCGGATTTTGGTTTTACCGTCGTCGCCGTCGTCAGCAGGCACCCACTTTTGAACAAGGTAACTTTTATTGTTCCTGTCCAACTGTTGCTGAGACAGAAGGATAAGCGAAACAGTTTTCTTCCTGTTTCCTTTCTTACTGCTCCTCTCTTCCCCTCTCTGTCACTTTTATAATTTATCTCTTCTTTGTAGAGAGTAAAGGAAGATGTGACATGAGCTCCATGTGCTTCCTATTTAGGCTCCACCCCTTCTGTTGTGTCATTTTCACAGTGGATAGCTTCACTTATCTGTCAGCATGTGTCCATTTAAATCACTGCATCAACCTAGCATTTAGCTCGGCATCTGCACAGCTTTTAAAATCGTTTGCACAGTAGTTAGCATGATGCTAAAGCTTTTCCAGCTTGCAGCAGGATGTCACCTCATGTTTTCTATTTTAGTATGAGTGGAATGTAAAGCGGCTTGTGCTGTAAAGAGCATATAGCACTCTCCTGTTTCACCTCCCGTTACAGTGAGACTCTGTCTTATCCCTTTGTGCAGCAGGACTTGATTGCTGTATCTCATCTGCATGAGTCAGAGGAGCAGAGTTTTCCATATTTGGCTCTTTTGTAGAGAAAGGCTGGTATATTTTGTGAGCTACTGAATCATATAGTCACATCTATGTAATTCAACCTGCAGACTGCAGTCTTTGTGTGGCTGCTTACGTGGCCGGCTACATCTTGTTTTTTTAACTACATGCTTTACACCAAACAACGAACTGTTGTGCTGCCAGTAAGCTGCTGAGTTTAGTCATGTGTCTAATTATTCATTGCTAATGTTAAACACTGATGTAACACCACATATTTGCAGCACTAAACAAATTCCAGGTGGCTTTTGTAGTTTAGCCTTAGTACTAATAACTTATTTAAAGCCTGATACAAATATTCATTATGCAACAGCCTGTTGTGTTGAAACCATTTTGACATGATGTTTATCTGACCTTTATGCCTTTGCTTAGTAGCTGCTGGTAATGCATCTACAGTGTCACCCAGCACTGGAATAACTCAGCTGAATTCTAGCTTAGTCATATTGGTTTGGGACATGTTTCTAATTTTATCCAAATGTAACCATTGGCTTGGATTCACCAGGGGAGAAATATCTGGCATCACATAACATTGCAGATCAATGAGGTCCATCAATACTCAGCGCAAACTGGATGCAACAGTGATGTGAAGAGAGACTAGAGAGCTGTGAAAGGGAGAACATGTCAAAGTGATGAAGAGCTCCAAAGAAAATACTACAGCTTTGAAACAAATTAGAGACAGGGAAGAGAGCAAATACAATTTAAGGGAGATTTAATGAGAGAGTAAGAAATATAAAAACAAAATCATCATACATTTTAATGACCTTTTTCCTTTTATTTCTGATCTAATGGTTATTGTCTCTTTGGCCACAAAAACAAAGAGAGGGTCCCTACTGTCTAAGAGCTCGCTCTGTTTATCTAAGCTGTACATTCCGAGTTTGGTATTTTATTCAAGACCAGAATCCAAATTGACAACAAGAGAGACTTGGAGTGAACCATATTTGAAAAATTTGCAGCTGTAAAGCCTGCAAACAACTGCCTACGTAGATTAAGAGTAGAGGTTGAATTGACATTTAGCAGACGGATGGATTTGTATCATAGCTCAAGCCAGTCAAAACAGATAAAGAATCACTGAATTTCCAAAAAGTGGCAAGAAGAGGGCAGTCCGCAAAAAATATGTAAAAATGTCCCTGGATCAATGAGGGAACAAAAAGTACAGTTATAGGAAGAAACTGTTTTTTCCTGGTATTAAAGTCATGCTTAACCCCAAATCAGTTGTGTGCACTCGCTCTCTGTGGGCCTGAAAGACATAGATGAAGCACTTCTTCCTTGTCATGCTTTCACCACCTTTGCAGAATCAGAATCCAGTTTTTTGCAGAGTAGGAATTTGCCCTAATGTTTTGGTGCAAGTGAAAATAAAAATAAAAAAGCAAGTACTGCAGAGTCAAGAAACACACTGTAGAATAGGAAAATGCTATGAAAATATGTACAATAAATATTTTAGAATGAAAGAGCTGTACAGTTTTGTGCAGGAATGTGCAAATGGGGGTAGTATTTAGCAAATTTTTGGTAAATGTATTACTGCACTTACTTATATTTTTACAGTTTCCTAATACAACACAGGAGTCTTAGATGCTGTCCAAATGTATGTTCACTTGTGCATGCTGTGCCTGTTATACTTCACTTACCAGTTTCAGAAGGGTGTTGGTTCCTAATAATTTTTTTGGTCTAAAAAATGCAGAAAATTGTGAAAAATGTCAAAAGTGTTTTCTGAAGCCCAAGATGATGTCCTCAAATGTCTGGTTTTGTCCACATTTCAAAGATTTACAGTTTACTGTCATAGAGGCGTAAAGGAATCAGAAAATATAAACATTTAGGAAGCTGTAATCAGAGAATTATGACTCCAAAAAATACTCAAACTGATTAATTGATTCTGATATTAATTCAGTTTTGATTCAGTCTTATTTATAAAGCCTAAATATCACATATCACAGTTCGTCTGCTAGGGCTTCACAGCACATGACATCCCTCTGTCCTTGGACCCTCACAGAAACCTCATACCAATAACACCAATGAATTCAACAGTTAAAACAGTTAAAGCGTGCATCTTTTTTATAATGAGTTTGTGGTTTTAGGGACGTGTGGGAGGGAGTGATTTTGAGATCGGAGTGAGGCAACATGTTACTGAAGCGGAAAGCCTGACTTAAATGTTTACCCGCCTGTTTGATCTTGTCTCTAGACTCTAGACGAGCCACTGATGTGTGACAGAAATGTTGTGCGTGTGTGTGTGTGTGTGTCTGTGTGGTCATTCAGTGATCGCACTTTTAGTTTGCACATCACAGGAAACAGAATCTTTCACAGTGGTAGGGTGTGTGTGGCTGTGCAGCACCGTTATAGTATATGTACATTATGTGGTTTGGAGATGACACAACATGTTAATCATGGTGGTTCACGCTTTCATTGAAATTGCAAAACCTTAAGCTCTCTGGGTGTAGAGCACAGTGTAGCCTGTTTAATAATATAGTATCAGTGGTTGTAAATCAAGTGACCGACCAGAGGGTGCTGCTCATTAGAATGATAAATGGCTCATAAAAACAGGGCAATCTTGTAAAGTATTTGTTTTATCAAATTGTATTAGATTACTGAAACACAACAAATACACAAGCAAAATGGCCAGGAAAATGTCAATGTCTCTGATCAAATAAATGCACTGAAATGAAAGGAAGTGGAGGCCACATCTGGTTTGATGTGATGACCCTAGAACAGGACAGATGACATCTTCATTTAGATGTGCGCCAGCAATAAAGCCCACTGACCCTGAATCACCTTTAATTATTAACATGCACTTTGGATTTGCTTTGTCTATAGATATATGGAATTTACCTGCTTATCGGTCATTTTTGGATCAGTTTTGCATGAAGAAACCTTGCTGATGACTTCATACTTAAATTTCTTGAAGATAATGTAGTATTGAGGTTCAGGGATTTCTCTAATGGGAAGTGTTTCTCTTTGTGGCCACAGGAGGGCAGATTGAGTCTGATCTCAATCTGATGACAGGGCTAACTAGGCTAAGTGGACAGCTGGTTAGTCTGTAGTTGGGATGTAAACAGAAAGAGAGAAAGTTTGCTAAATTAAGATTAAATCCTGCTCTTTTGAGAGCATCTTCCTGCTTCCTCCAGTCAGCTGATTTGCAGAGAGTGACCTTGTCCGGCTGTACAAACAGTTAGCATTCAACATTCGTAGCTAAAAGAGAGAGACATGGGATAAGAAGCAGAAAGAAAGAATGAGATGGAAAAAGAGGAGTGGAGGCTGCTGCCAGCCTTTGAGTATCACCAGAGAGAAGGAGAAGGAGGATAAATGAACCCTGGGAGCTGGCCTGACTGAAAGAGGAACTGAAAGGGAAAGTGAAAGAAGGAAAGATGACATGATGCACTAATGGAGGAGATTTGGTAACATTCCTTCCACAATGGAATCACAAGAGGAGAAAAGCCAGAACCACCGGAAGTAAGGGAAACAGAGAGGGAGAGCGAGGGAGATTAGAGGTGATAACGGGGGAGAAGGAGGGAGCGAGGGATAAGCACACTGCGTGGTATTAGAGGCATAAGCTCTGTCTGGTATTTTTAGTGTGGATGGTCCCTTAGAGATGGAAAGAGGAGAGCGTCAATGTGAGGGAACAGAGGAGAGAAGAATGTGACACTACAAGGGAGCAAAGAAGAAGAGGACGTAAAATAAGGAGGGATGGAGATGAAGGAGTGACGTTGCAGGTGGAGAAAACAGAGGAAGAGGAGGAGCTTGTGTTACTCTGTCTAAGCTTGTTGTGACTGTGAGAGTGTGAATCACCATCTCGCCTGGTCAGGTGTGTGTGCAACTATACAGAGTGATACACCTGCTTCAAGAGTCAGGAGCTGCTGTTATATCAGCCTTCGCCCTAATGAGGTCTTTGCTGACTTCCTGACTCCTCGCCAGGTCACATGACCTTCTGAGGACTGTTGTTTGCCTCCAACAACATGGTTGAGCTTTTAGCCTGTGCAGACTCATTACTTCCACACTGCTGATTCTGGACTCTTTCTCTTTTTTTAAAGACACACGACAGAGCAGAAATTATTCAAAACTGCGTCTGTGCTGTCTGGTACAGCAGAGCTATTTTGAGAGACTGTACAAGCAAGTAAGATGGGAGGAAAGCGGTTTCATAAAAATTTGAGTTCAGGCTGTCAGCTGGGAGAGGAAGCAGATCTGGACAGGGAATCGTCTTGTCATGACTGGATGATGTGTTCAGCACCAGGCAGTGGGAGTTAAAGGCTGCTAGAGGCCTCTCATTCACTGCCGACTGCTTATTGTGCCTGCCTGAGAAGCACAAGTCTGGACCGTGGCCAGGAATATGACCAGCCGTCATTATGCACTCCATCGTCATCTCCCATCTCGGTTGTACACACACAAGACACATGCACTAATGGGATAAATGACTCTGCTCGGGCTGTTTTTCTTTGAATATTAAGTTAAACGACGTCACAAATCGGCCAGGCCTCTCTTGATGAGAGCAAAGTCTATTTCTGCCCAAGTCACAGTCTCTCCCTCTGTTTTCTTCACAATTTAGTAAGTTCCCTCATTGTTGAGTGTCATGGATTTTTTGTAAAGGGACACTGAAGACAAGAGCACACGGTAACCTCTTTTAAATATCTTGATAGCCTTGCTGGAGTGAGGTAGTGCTCTTGTGGTGGTGGCCATTTGGTGAAAGCTGACTTGATAGCACAAGTATGGCAGTCCTACAATCTTGGCTTAATTATAAAGTCAAACAAGTTTCATACTAT
>JAPZEB010000008.1:3448166-3462950 GCA_029783705.1 Chaetodon striatus
GTTGATCATTTAGTTCAGGACGACCCAGAGCTTTACATCTGACAATATTTTTGGCCGAACACTCACTTACAGCACAGTGCCTGGAAGAGGATCAGCTCTGCTCTCAGGGTTTCTGGTAAGTAGGCTATGAAACGGTGCTGGTTATGGTCACTTAGCAACCTCAGACGCAACCTGCCTTCACGCCCTTGAAAGTTGGCACAAAGTAGGCACAAAAGTAGTGCCCAGTGCGCAACCTCACGTTTTCCAGGCAATTAAATACGCAGCATTTGTACAACCCCTTACACACATCTCCCCCCCCGACAGCACAGAAGATCTATACAGTCAGCAGAGTTTCACAGTGGACGGCTAAGATTACTGTCATCAAAAGAGTGCTGCAAGGATGATGTTTTTTGTGGCAGACGCGGAAGTTAGCGTCGCCCTGGTTCCCTCTTCAAAAAGCCAATGGGATTTTTCTATTGGGTTTTGGATTTTGGCCGAAAACAAGATCTGTGGCAAACACATGATTATGATACTTACATGTTTTACTCAGCAAGATAATCTCGACAATATGAACACAACTTTAATGACCTTTAAAGCCTCAATGCAATCACCAAGTAAAAAGCTAATGTTAGGCTATAAACAAACGACACCACTGTCACATGACTTAACGTCACCACCACAACAAGCCTTTAAAGCTGTGTTCAGCGTGATGACGTTACGTAATCTCATTTAGCCACTTGTTAGCAGCCACCTTTTTTAAAACACCTAGAAGCATCAAAATTGAAGAGTGAGGTATTTACTGACTTCTGTTGTGAGACAAAGCGTAAAAATCTTTCAAGCTTGTGTAACCACAGACATATTTTCAGGCATCTAATGAAAAACTTATTGAAAAAAACCCAAAAAAACACTGACTTCAAGACAAGGCAACCAGGAGCGCTAACATGCTAACTCATTTCTGGGTTTCAGACCTCATTCTTGCAGCAGTCCGTCCATTTTTTTTTGTGTCCGCCCTAATGTCTCCCCTTCTGCTCCTGAATTATGACCACCAAAATCTTAAACTCCATTGTTGAGTCAAAGTAGATGTTTGTGCCAAATGTGACAAAATTCCCTCAAGGAATGAGACAGATTTAAGGTAACAATTAACCTTTGGCCAGCAAAATCAAATCAGCTCGTCCCAAATGTGAGGAAATTTCCTCACAATGTTCTTGAAATATTGAGAATGAGACAGACCAGGGTCACACTGACCTTGAACACCAAAATCTAATCAGTTCATCTTTGAGTACAAGTGGATGTCTGTGCCAAATTTGAAGGCATTCCTTATAGGTATTCTTAAAATATTGCATTCATGAGAAGGCAAAGGACAAAAATAATACCTTGGGCCATGCCTATCACTGGCATGTAGGTATAAACATCCTAAACTGTGCTCCATTTCAAATCACTGCAACCTGCATTTAGGTATTTTTTTTAATCTACAAGCAAATGGGAACCAATGAGCCATGAAGCACCGTTTGGTAATGGAACACCTCCCAGCCTGTCAACCTATGTGTATGTCCAGGTGATAAAGCACCCTGCGGGACATTATGGAAATCCTCCTAATCATCATTCATAGAGGATTCATCATGGTGTTGTCTCGTGGAGGCCGGGCTCTGCTGATATACGGCTGTTATTCTGCAGTCTGTCCATGAATCGTGCTTTATACTCCCTGCTTTGACTGCAGAGGTCCCGTGGACTGGCTCCACGCGACTTATTTATTCATCCATTTCCTCGTGCAGTTATTTACAAACTGCGCCCATAATTGCTGAGATGAAATGACTCAATAACAGCCTGCTGTGCAGTCAACAAAGCGCTCTCAGTGCCCATGTGGGAAACGGCCATTGAGCATTTTGTCTTTATCTCTACTCCTCCTTTAGCTGTCTTTTTCTCCCTCAGGAAGATCTGATTGAAGATGAGGCATTCAAAATCAAAGTTTCATTTACCTTAATATGACCTGTCAACTCTTAAAGGTCCATATTTCTGTTTTACTGGCAGTTATTTGTGACAACATGTCAGCTGTGACAGATGTTTCACATTAAATGTTGAAATATCTGTAGAAATCACAGGTTTAACTTGATGCACATACGAACATTATCCAGTATATTTCAATGAGTTAAAGCTGAAGAAGAAATCAACACTGTTTTGGGAGATGTGGATATTATCACCACAGCAACTGCTGATCTCCTGCAGCCGATCCTGTCTCATTTCAACATGAGATGTTGAAGAACTCTTGACCTGATTGCCAGAGAACTGCTGTGATATGACACTAGTATGCTGTGTCCAGTTCAGGGCAGCTTTGACATTCGCTGTTCTAAAACAGATGTGAGCAGGCAGCCCAGCTGCAAGACGAAAATCTTGTTGGACAATTCTGAAAACCATCACATTAGTATGTTTCATGTGTATCATATCAACTTTTCTATGTGACATAGCACATGAACTGACTTTGTAATCAGAAGGTGGAGGGGATGGTGTGACTTCTAGGCAAGATCAGCCAAGCTGCAGAGCACTGTTCAAAACCAGCAGTCAACCATGTTGTGATTCTGCGAGTCATTGGTTTGGTCTTTTTACCAAAACGTCACTGCTTTTCCCTTTAAAGACAGTGGCCCAAAAAGTGTCTGTTTTTTACCAAGAAACTGCCACTCTTCCTGGAAGGGTAGTGGCCTGACAAGTGTTTGTTTTTTATGAAGACAATGCTGCTTTTCTCACATAGATTGGGTATTTTAAGCCAAAACATGATCTTTTCTGAACCACAACTTAACCTACGTTAACCTCAGCTTTGTTGAAACGTAAACTTTCAACATATCTGCTTATAATCAAGGAAGAAGAAAAAGAAGAGGATCGACTTAATGAGTGGAAATTCAGTCTTTTCACTCTGTTGTCACACACACACACACAGGCCCGAAATACACACACATGCACAAACAGGACCTATACATGCATTAAATGGATGTCAGAGTGAGGGGGCTGCCTATGGACGGGTACTCCGAGCGGTTGGGGGTTCGGTGCCTTGCTCAAGGGTGCCTCATCAGTGTCCAGGAGGTGAGCTGGCACCTCTCCAGCTACCAGTCCACACTTGATATTTGGTCTGGACGGGGGACTTGAACTGGCAACACTCCTATTCCCAAGCCAAGTCCCTGTGGACTGAGCTACTGCCGCCCCAAGCAACTTGTGAACATAACGAATGTAACATAACAATGGTTTGCAGAAACAATGCCACCATTTTTTGTGGCGATAAGGTTGAAGCAGGAAAGCTCGATATTCCTAAAAACACAAAGGAAAAGATCAGAAACTTAAAGGTAAAAATTTTATAGTACTGGCCTCATTATTGTAAGACAAGTATTTATCTAATACCACACTAAAGGTGAAGCTGCTGGATGTGCAAAAAATAAATAAAACAAAATAATCAAAATCATGTTGCAATTATTTTGACGGATATTGCAATATGATTTGCCATTTTAGTGGGAATGGTATGTTTAAGCGTGATTTTTCCTTTATCAAAAAATTGCCCCTCTTGCAGTCTGGATATTGCACTAAGCTATTTTTCGGTTTCGATAATAATTCAATAAATGTGCATCCCTGACTGAAGGGTAATTCAAAACCTGCATTTCACTGCTGTCTAGTTGTGTGTTTCAAGTCTGTTAAACTTCAGAGCCTGGAGAACACCTCTACATCCCTCCAGGGTGAAGGGTTAAACCCTTGGTGGTCACAAAAACAAGATTCCCAGAGGGTGCTCAGTGACTCACTTAAGGTGTCAACAAACTAATACACCACTGAGGATCTTGCAGATTACAACTTAAATATTTACTAATTTAGTATAAGAGCTGCACGAGATGGGATAAATATGTGATAACAGTATTACTAACTCAGTTCTGCTGCTTTCAGTGTACTGCTAAAACACAACAATTTGCTTGTTCAATTATAAAAATGAACTTTCTTTCAATGTAAAAATTGATCTGAACTCAGATGGCATCAATAAGAAAAAGAATGATAGTTACATTTTAAAGTGCTTCTGATACTCTCTTTCAACTCATTACAAAAAATTCCTGAATTCACAATGGTTTTCAAAGTTGACATAATGATGATAATAAAATACAATATATAGTGCAGCCCTACTTGATATGAGAAGATTCCCTAAATGAAGCCAAAGACGTGGAGGATCTGTGAGATTATTACAGCTCTGAAGTCACATTAAAACTGCAAATAGAGTCTTTATCCTCTTACACATGATGTTTTTCTGAGTGAAACTAAAAATGTGAGTGGGAGAGTAATGAGAGCGATTTGATCGAATTCTTCAGATTTGATTGGATTACTCAACTTTCTGTATCTCAGAGAATAAAAAGCAAGTCAGAGCTGCAGAGGACTGCAGAGACTGTTTTCTACAACTGAGATCCCACATACACCACCTACTAAATATTCCTCTGTGAGCTACTACGACCCAAGAGCTAACAGTCAAGTGTTTTGTAGGGGTGGTGGTTTGTTGAGCAGATCTCTTTGGATAAGAAACATTTATGTGTGGATACAGATATGTCTATGTTCAAGATGAGCCACCAAAAATATTTTTCCATTTTACAGGAAGAAAAAAAAAGACAGGAATGTTGATACATAAACACACAAAAAACTGCAGTGCATTTAGCATAAACCTAAAGATAAGGGGTAGGGGAATTAATTGATTCTTTGATGCATCACAACGCAGATGCGGACACATTGGCATCGACTCACAAATATCATAATATCTGTGGTGAAGAAAACAACTCCATACTCTGTCATAGTCTGCTTTACCTTAAAAAAAAAACTATGTCCGGTCCGCTCAGCGTCTTGGCTTTTCCTAGAGCTGGAGGTGCAGCAGAGAGGCTGCTCTCCAGTGATGGAGATGTTAAAACAACACAGTGGAGCACGCTGCATCCCCCTCATATTGCTTTTGCCATACGGGCAGTATGAGTGTTGACTGTAAGGTGCTTTGAATTTTACTAATTCATGCAGTTCACTTTTTTTAAAGAAAAAGAAAGAGGGATGAAATGCAGCTTGAACTGAACCCGCAGCGGCTGCAGCATTGCCCTTTTTATGGGACGCCTGCGCTACCCATGAAGCCACCGAGCACCCCATTTATTTCATTTATTTAACAGCTACTTAGCTGCACCAGAGTTAGCTATGAATTAATTTTCATCTGTAGTATGCAGTTAAAAGCCTGCTATAATGTATGGCTATATTTTGGCTATAAGGTTGAAGGGAAAAGGGACCTGTATTTGAGCCACACTGGATTCAGGTAAATTCATCTCGTTATTCAATTATGAATCACTACAAATACTACTGACTGCTACATTTTAAAAGCAGTTAAAGTTGCTTTATAAATCAAGTTTAGAAATCAACATTTTTTGATGCACCGACAGCCGTTTTACCATCAAATTGTTGCCCTCTGAATCTTAATCAAAACAAATACTGAGGTGCCAGGGATACAAGACTGGAACTTGTGAATGTATTTTTTTCATTATTTTCCGCTTCATTTTCATTTATTACCCAGGTCCATGTCATTGTCACAGACTTCTCTAAAGTGGAGCTGATATTGTGAGATCATGTTTGCTTTGGTAGTCCCGTCTCTTTGAGCTGCTGCTGCACTCACACAACAAACATAGAGTAACAGAGACTTGGCAACGCTGACTCTTAACATGACGACCACAGTAAACTCAGCTCATCTTTCTACATAATTGATCAAATATTATCACTTCTTGCAGCTCTCAAGCTCAAGGACTTAAAGCCTGGAGACAACTAATTAAAATTTTGCAAGTACGTGTCAGCGAGATCAACTGCTGAAAATGTTTTTCATTTCAAAACTGGCATCTGAATTCCTCGAGCTCATGCACCTTTAACATCCTGAGAAACGATTTGACAAACACAGCAACATAAAAGAAGTTTACCTCGTCTTGTTGCTCATAAAATATTTTAAAATTAACTTTCTGAAAATAATTTGATGACAGTATGATTACTTACACATTCTCTATTTGAACTTCTGGCTGACTCTGATCTGAGATCTGAGCTAGAGATCAACGTTTCCTGGATAAAATGAAATTGAAGATGATACTAAATGGGGTAGAAATTGAAGATTGCACTTGAATAGATCCCTGCTGTGGTCACAGTCGCTCGATAGAAAGTACATTATGTGTGATGTAAGACGCCTTACACCACATCTGTTTGGATGGATTCAACCTCTTCTGAAAAGGTCCAGTCTCTCCCAAAGGGAGTGAAAATGATCAATATATCCATGTCCAGTGGCAGCGAGTGCAGAGGTTCAAAAACCAGGAGGCTGAGGAGGCGACTGAAATGACTCCACACCCGGCAAAGGCTCAGACAAAATCACACCTTTTTTCCACAAGACTGGAAGCCTGTGGCTAATAACTGTAATTAATGATGCAATTTGCCAGTTTTTCCCTCGATATTTAATCATTTGTCCTAACGTGAAAAATCAGTGAGACTAGAAATTACAATTTCAGAAAACTGTCAATAGCACCAGCATCCATGCAACGAGAAAACAGAATGTAACTGAGCCAGTGAAGGGAGCATGGCCACAATCTGTGGCTCATCATCAGGCCAGCCTCGGATACACACGACGAGAAATTGATACAGAATCTGGTACAGAGGAAGGCATCAGATTATCCAGAGATGGTTCACCTGATTCTGGCTGTTCATTTGGGGCAGACCGAGGGAAAGCACAGGACAGACATGGAGGGAAACTGACGGGGCTGATACATTTACATGGATACCTTATCCCATTTTTTTTTTTGCCCTGATTCCAAAAAAGACAACATTCTTATTAAACCATTTATATTGCAAATGAAAATGAGTATTCCACTAACATTTCCCTTTACATGCAGCTTTGCATACAGTAATTAATGTGCCCTAAGGTGTCATTTATCACTTCATAATATAGAAAACTGGAACACCTGGAGCAGCTTGTGCCAATATGCTTCTCTGAATCAAAACTTTTTTTTTTTTGTCACATTTTCCTACCACTGGCGTACTCATTCAAAAAAACAGCGTCCCCCTTCAGTCTCTCAACTACTTTCTTCTTTGCATATATCCCACAACCTGTTGATATCGAAAAGCCAAAACACACCAACAACGAACGCCGCTTGTCGAAAAATTTGAATCATCAATGTACAACCCCACACCTGCAGCAGCAAGACGCACGTCGGCACTCCTAAACACGCCACCCCACGGCACTTTACACCACTGTCCTATTTCCAGCCTTGCCGCCCCTGGAATTACATGTATTTTTCCCCTACTCCCTCTCTGCTTGTACATACTAGCTCCCGTAGCAGCTCTTTTTCTCTGCTCCTATGGCAGCTCGACTCCTCTCCTCAACATTGATGCAAAGAGAACTCTGCTGCAATGCTTGTGTGATGAAGAATAGAAGAGGAGAGACTTAACGACCCACAGTCCCATCATTATAAAGACAATGGCCAAAAAGATATTGCCTGGCGAGCCGTAGCTCTGGAGATTGGCTCTTCAGGCAAGAAATCAAATTTAATTAGGGGCTGTCCACACATGATCTTAAGCTAATACAGAGGTGGAGGAAGTACAGATCGTTCAGTAAAAGTAGTAATAACTATTGACGAGCTGCAGCACAACATGTCCAGTGGGTGCCAGGGGCAGCACTTGATGCACGTCACATGACGGTGCTGTTGTGTTTTCAGCTTAAGTCTTTCACACATTCATTAATTTGTGGGGGCCCGCCACAAGATCATCATCTTTATGGTTATTCATTGCACCACTCTCAGAGCACAGAGTGTAGGCTAATCTGAGCACAGGCGGAGCAGCAGAACACCAGGCACAGCGAAAGTAATACTTAACCATTCTTTAAGCTGGGTCTAAATCTCATCATGCATCTCTACACCAGCCTTACAAATTGTTAGTGAGTTGGTTTGTGAACCATGACCACGCACAGAGCTGACAGTAAATGGCCAAGAGGCAACTAACTTTGGTAAAAACCCCAGTTAAGACGCACATTCTGAATGGGCTGTATACGTGCACAAATCATGCTATGAAAACCCGGCATATCTCACGTCTTAATCGGGAAATGCTTCATTTAGAAAAAGGCCTAATTCGGAATATCCAAACAGAATATGCTGTCTGCCTGACCCATATCAAATTCAGAATACTGTCATATTCGGAATAACAGTAGAATATAAGCATGCATGTAAATGTAGCCAGTGTGTCTTTCCCATTCTGAAAATAGCAGCCTGACGTCAGAGCAGAGGAGCTGAATGTTGTGATCTGTGTGTCAGGTAAAGAAGACAAAGGTACATCATCTTCCAGCTGGGTTAAAGGGCTACATAACTGGTCAAATGCAACGTGCCTTCTTCTTCCAGGGGATCAGAAAAGATGAGGAAAGGGGTTCACAGGAAAACAGCCAGGAGTCCAAAGATCAGCTGTTCCTTATTTAAGGGGAAACAAATGTCAGTAGGCTCCAGCTCAATCAGTTTTACTGCGGGCTGCCTCTTAGATCTTAAGCCGGAGAGCTCTACAGCCGACACCAGTTTTGTTTTGCTTGTAGCACACATACTCTCACAAGTAGGAATTCACAACTAAGAGATCAACTAGGAGATCTATGAGGCCCCGTTATTTAGCAGCAAGGAGCGCAGCTGGTCTCTGGCTGACTTAAATATAATCAGAGTGCGTATGAGGTGCAAGATGTCAAAGTCCAGTAAAATCCAAAACAGAGGTTTGAAACAATCTATAACCACCAGGTAAATGCAGGTGCTGCATGGATCCACAGTCTGATCCCACATCTATACGCTTCCTTCTTCTCTACTGTGTCATAAAAAGCAAGCTGAGAATGAAACTCATTGCTCAGTGGGAGCTGCGCTCGGGCAAATGAGGCAAACCCACCACCGTGCACAACATCTCTGCTCACCTAACCATGAAGATCTTACTATCTGGGCCCATTTGCAACTTACAACATCGCCGGCAATAATTGGTGAGGTGGGTGCACAGTCTTGATGGACATGGCGATGAATATTGATGAACGACCCAAGAATGTATGCATGAAACTGCAGGCTGCTAATAGGAATTTAACAAAGAAGGTGGCACCAGCTGCCTGCCTTCCAAGAAGCATGACAGAGAGAGACAGAGAGGCAAAGAAACAGAGCTGGTGACAGACAAAAGAAAGCCAGTGAATTAACTAGGGTGAATCACTAGAAGCAGTCATTGGAAGTGAGAAGGCAGAGGAGAGGGTAAAAGAAGGCAAGGGTGAGG
Organism: Chaetodon striatus; assembly: GCA_029783705.1. Classification (NCBI taxonomy): domain Eukaryota; kingdom Metazoa; phylum Chordata; class Actinopteri; order Chaetodontiformes; family Chaetodontidae; genus Chaetodon; species Chaetodon striatus. Next base: position 3,457,428 of record JAPZEB010000008.1, read on the forward strand.
AAAAGGAAGGACAGACGAAATGTAGATAAGACAAAAGAGAAAGGGGAAGGACGGGAGGAGGGGAATTAGGCCAATTTTCTTTGGGGATTTACAGATTATAGTTGGGTCAGAGGGACAGATGGAGAGCAGAGAGTGAAATCTGTATGACATGGAGAGAATTCTTGGAGAAATGAACACACACACATACACACATATATTTAAAGAGCCAACACACAGACACTGGATGGAGCTATACAGGTGCTGGTCAACGAATTAGAATAATTTGAAATAGTGCAAATCATTAAATTCTTTGAATGCATTTTTTGTGCAGAAAGCAAATCAGGTGTTCACCGCACCTGTCCTACTCGTTAGACTAATCACAGAACTCGTTACCTGTAAAAAATTTGCTCAGCTGAGCTTTCCAAAAGGCCCATTTAGGCCATTTAACTGTGACACTGTTGTTTTATTGAATTAGAATAATGGAGAAACCGTTTCATTGAATTAGAATAATTTTTATTATAATTAGAATCATCACTTTCTCAGTATTTTGTGGCTGCCCCCTTGGCTTGTATGACTGCCTGAAGTCTCCGCGGCATCGATTTGACCAGCTTGTCGCAAGTTTCCGCACTCACAGCTTCCCAGGCAGTGGTGATGTTCTGCTTCAGTTGGTCCAGCGTAGTAGGCTTTCTGTCGCGAATTTTCCGCTTGACGATGGCCCAAAGGTTTTCAATGACATTGAGGTCAGGCGAGTTGGCCGGCCATGCCAAAACTTCAAGCTGTTTTTTAGTGAACCAATCTTTGGTCGACTTTGCCGCATGAGCCGGTGCAAGATCCTGTTGAAATATGAAGTCTTCTTCGCCGAACTGTTCCTCAACAGTCGGAATCAGGAACGTTTCCAGAACATCTTGATATACGGCAGCATTGACAGTCTTCTTGAGGAAGCAGAGTCTCCCTACACCTCGAGCAGACATGCATCCCCAGACCATAACGCTCTGGGGAAACTTGACGGATCTTTTCATGCACTCGTGGTTGTAGGTTTCGCCACCACGACGCCAGACACGAGGACCTTGGTCACCGAAGGAGATGCAGAAGCGTGATTCGTCACTGAAGACCACTTTCTGCCAGTCTTCAGCAGTCCACTCGACGTGTTCTTTGGCCCACTTCAGCCGTTTCTCCATTTGTTTCTTGTTCAGCATCGGTTTTACTGCTGGAACTCGAGATTTGAAGCCGAGTTCGCGCAGACGACGGTAAGTGGTTGATCTGGAGACGTCAGCGCCGGTCTGCTTGTTCCACAAGTCGGTGAGCTCGGAAGTGGACTTGAACCGGTTGCTGACTGCGATCTTTCTCAGCTGCTTGTTGTCACGAGCAGAAGTTTTTCGGACGCCGGAACAGTTGGTGCGCTTGCTGCAGTTTTTCTTGAGAGCTTTGCAGACGGAAGACTGGCTGATGCCGAGCTGCTCAGCAATTTTAGTTTGGGTCAAGCCTTGTTGGCGAAGGGCTTGAATTTGAGCCACTATTCCGGTTGAGAGGTCGCGCTGCTTACCCATGATTGATTTTACAACTTAGAAATTCTACTCAACCCTGACTTTATACTGCACAGTGAACACTCTTCACAGAAAACAAAAATTCGAGCATTTATTCTAATTCAATGAAACGGTTTCTCCATTATTCTAATTCAATAAAACAACAGTGTCACAGTTAAATGGCCTAAATGGGCCTTTTGGAAAGCTCAGCTGAGCAAATTTTTTACAGGTAACGAGTTCTGTGATTAGTCTAACGAGTAGGACAGGTGCGGTGAACACCTGATTTGCTTTCTGCACAAAAAATGCATTCAAAGAATTTAATGATTTGCACTATTTCAAATTATTCTAATTCGTTGACCAGCACCTGTATGGTACCACAGACACATTAAGGTACCAAAATAAGACAGAAGTTACAAGCTCTATCTGCAAGAACATTCCTCATTTAAATCTGGAGCTGCAGCAATTTATCAATTTATGGAGTAGTTGTCAACTATTGAATTAATCACAAACTAATTTGAGATTTTTTTATTTATTTATTTTATTTTTTTTAAAAGTCAAAATTTTGTGATTCAAGCTTCTTAAATGGGAATTTTTCTGGTTTCTTACTTCCTTTATTATGGTAAACTGAACATCTTTGGGCTTTGGACAAAACAAAACATTTGAGGACATCATCTTGGACTTTAGGAAATGCAACATTTTTCCCTATTTTCTGACATTTTAGACCACAAAAACCAATCACTTTATTGAGGAAATAACGGACAGATTTATGGACAATGAAAATATTTGTTAGTTGCAACCCTCATCAGTCTCAATCTCAGTCTCATTAAACCCTTTGTATTGGTAAAAAGTAGCTATGTTGCAGTGCCTCATGACTCTGTACTAAGTTAGTTGTTTCCTATTGATATCTGGTGAAACTTAACGCAAGGTGCAAAGGTTTTTTTTAAGCTAAGTATACAGTATTTTTTATTCCAGCCCAGTGCTCCTCTGTACAGAATGTGTTCATCTTTGGGTTGCAAAACACGTTTGACTTACTCGCAGTAATGATCAGAGAGGGAGAGTTTCTGTGCTAGCTTACAGCTTTTCACCTTGAAAATGAAAAGGCTGCTGCAGCCACTGCAGTGATACAGCAGATGACGGGTGCTTTTCACAACGGCTGCCACAGTTTGTTCAGCTTTCCTCCACATTAAAAGGCAGCACGGTATGGCTGTGCAGCACAGCAGCTGACGTCATGGCTGCTTCTGTTTAGTGCTACATGTCTGGTTTGATGCACAGCTGCTGAGTCATGAGAAACACACAGACACTGATACAGTAGATCCACAAAGCTTCCTGTTCAAGAGGGTTTTTCACCGGGCTGCAATAATCAATACTCTTGTCTTGTGTGTTCCTGTGTCATGGGAGGGGTGTGTGGATGTGTCAGGATGCCTCTGTGTTCAGTTTAAAGTGCAGCTGTCCTTTTATGTTGGTGTGTGTGATGCCCATCTCTGCATAAAAAGGGATTTGAAATGCGCATTCATCAGCGGGAGGGCTGGTTCATTGAGCCCCGGGGGATTCCTACCACTCAGATTTATCCATATACCCATCCCGCAGTGTCTGAAACTGTCCAGCCATCCATCCATCATCTGCCTGTCTATCCTTCATCCACCCATCTACTCTTTTTGCTCAAAAACCTGAAGCCAGGGTTTTGCAGAGGTGCTTTTTGTTAAAGTGGCAGTATAACAATTAAACCATCTTGTTTCTTCTTTTATCTTCTATTCCTGTTCACCCTCCATTCTCCCCTTATTGTTATCTCCTCCCTCCATCCCTCAATCTCCCTCCTCTCCCCACAAACTTCAAAGAGGCCATGCTTCTAAAAAAGGGCTGGTCCAAAGCCACAGGGGGGCTGATAGTGGATCATGGATTTTTGTGACTGTATCATGGCTGCACTGAAGGCTACTGCCACCACCTCAAACAAATATCTGTGTGTTTCTGAGTGCAGCATGCATGTATATTTATGTGCACTGTTTATAACACTACACCTCTATGCTTACACATCACACGCTAATATATACAGTATATGAAGACTAACACCCAGCAGCAGAGATCAGTGTTAAGTCTCAACACCAGGACTTCAAACATGCATACACTGATATGTATACTACATGAATTTGTGTGTTGTAAAGCATTGTATTGACAGCCTGTCCGTGAGAGACATGTAAACTCCAGTATATCATGTGACCAGTGTTGTGATCTGTTGTTATGTGTGTAGCCTATACTTAGTCTAGTCTTAGTTTGGTCGAAATTAGTATCATGTTCTCACATACAGTATTGTTGAATTTTTTGTTTTGTCTGGCTGCCCTCGTTGAGTTTGATGCAAACATGCAGGTTAATGGTAACAGTGTGACATGTTCATTTATTCATTCATTGAGGCAAGAAGTCTAGTTGTGCCACAAATCTTACTGTCTCCACAACTGACATCATTACAGATACTCAGTGGAGACGGACCTGGAAGGCATCTGTTGTGTTGTGAGTCATTTCACTAATGATATAAGGAAAAGTAAACAGTCTCATGAGGTCCAAGAGTTGATTACATGTAGATAGTCTGGCGACTGGTCCAGGGCGTACCTTGCTTCTCACCCAATGTCAGCTGGAATAGGCTCCAGCCCCCCTCACGACCCAGAATAGGATAAGAGGTTATAGAAAATGGATGGATGGGTGATGACATGTACAGTTGAGCTGCAATGATTAGTTGATAAATTGATCAGGCAATCGAAAGAAAATCAATTGTCAGCTATTTTGATTATTGATCAATTGTGTCAGTCATCGTGATGTCTTGACCAACAGGCAATTAGAAAGATGGGCATGGCAAATAATATTTCGACATGTTTTATATTATTACAAATATGTTGTAAGTATAAACATTTCTTTTTAAATTCAGCGTTTTCCCTCATCTCCCCTCCGATTTGCTGACGCCGTCCTGGCAGCAAATCAGCGTTGACGTGTCATTAACTCTTTAGTTCTGTTTAATTGGCCAACTCGTACATTTAGACACTCTATTGCTGGAACACACAGAGGTTGATTCTTCACCGTGACGGCATGTACTTGTGATAAAATGTTCCAAACTCGAGATTCACTTGCTTTTTCATGAGCTTTTAAACCATATCTCGTGGCCTTCTCCAACAAATTGAAGTGACCAAAGGTCAGAAGAAGGCAGTGAGATACAGTCAGAGCTTCTGAAGGAAAGCTAGTAAACCTTGAGCGTAGAATATTTTTCTACAGTTCTCTTGCTGTCAGCAGCTCCAAGCTGCTAGGATGTGCTTATCACATTTTAAACCTTTTATATATATGTATATATACATGTTAGCAATGAAGGCATGGCAGACATGTACAGCAGTAAGTGGTGGATGAGATACTGAGGCAGTGGGAGTGTAGGCTCTTTGTGCAGATATGCAGCCCTCACAGAGTGCTGTATCAATATTCAGATGGAGGATTTGATGCTCTGTAGTTCTCTGCAAAAGAGGTTGTATGTGCATACAGAGACATAGCTCTGCAGGAGAAGACAGAGTAGAATCCATGCTTTGTCAATTCCCATTATAGTCACAATCTCCATTATGTAGCCTGTATCTTGTATGTATGCATTGTATATATGGATAATGGCTGTGTGATGGTTGAAGGAGGGTGTGTGTCTGGGGTTACTGTTAGCATCTTAAGTGTGTAACAACATAATGGTAGTTCTTACTGCAAAGTGTTTCTGTGTTAGCGTCACAGCTCTTTTTCATGAACATTTTAGGTGTCCTCTTTACTGCATAGAGCTCTTTAAGTTATGTTTCTGCATGTATGTAATGTCGTCTTCTTTGGATAAACACAAATTCTATTACTTTATGTGAAACTACTGTACATGCAGTTTTGAGTCACCCCCTCCCCTCCACTGCTAGCCTTGCTACTCTTTTTCATCTCTTTTCCCTTCTCTCTCTCCCCCCCCCCTCCCGCTACATGTCTTTTTTGGCTGTTGCTGCAGTCTCCTGGCACACGCTGGACTTTCATA
>JAPZEB010000008.1:3483752-3510143 GCA_029783705.1 Chaetodon striatus
GGAAAAACTCAACAGCAGTGTCTCTACAGAAATCATGACCAGGTTACTATGATAATTCACTGACCTTGTTGTGAGCAGTTTCATGTAGTAAATATTTTCAATCAACCAAACTAATTCTGCCCACCATATCTCTGCACAAAAGGAAGCAAGCATCTACTCAAGGCTCGTCCTAGCGTGAGATGTAAACATTAATGGTGTCCTCCTCTGTTGAGCTGTGACATTAGCTAGCTCAGTGGTGCTAAGTGAGCTAGCAGTAGATGCACACTTGGTGATACAGTTGGCGTCTGTGTGTTATCTCGAGTAACCTGGTCATGATTTCAGAAAATAGACATAATTGTTGAGTTTGTCAAATGTGTCTTTTGGTTGCTTTGAGCACCACAAGCTGAGTGCTATCTAGTTCCATTATATTAGAGAAAAGGCAGATATCTCAACTCACACCAAAACAATCTAGATCCATACATAACACTTCAAGTAAGAGGAAAAATATGTATATTTGATTTTGGGGTGAACTGACCCTTCAAGATAGGTGCATAAGTAGTAGTTCGGAGTACTACTGTATATTATGTGTGCCAATAATTTGTAACAGTCGCTTCACTTTTCAAATCAAAATCTTTGACTCAACACTGTTGTGTGTGTGTGTTTGTTTGTACAGGGCAGAGCAGCTTTATCAGAAGGTCATGTCCCTTTGGCATCAGCTACATGTGAACATGAAGAGTGTGGTGTCCTGGCACTACCTGCTCAAAGACATCAGGACTGTCTCCGGATGGAACCTGGACACGGTGAGACTCAGTGTCTTTAATTTTGTTCTGTTCTCTCTCTTCTCCTCCTCTGCTCTGTCCTTGTCCTCCTCTGCTCTGTCATGCTTACCTTTTCCCCCTCTGTGTCTCACCTGTCAGGTTCGTTGTCAGTCCCCGTCAGAGCGGCAGCAGGTCCTAGATCACCTGGAGTCTCAGTTGGCTGACTTCCTGTCTGACAGCAAAGAGAGCTCCATGTTCACAGCAGGTGAAAGACGAGAGCTAGAGAAGGATGTTCAGCAGGCCCAGCAGCACTGTAAAGACCTGCTGCACAACATGGAGAGCGGTGAGACAAATATACCCTCCTGTATCCATATACACCTCCGAAACACTTAGACTGGAAATTATAGTGACATGGTCTAAATGTACCACCTCCACCTGGTAAAAGCCAAATGCTGCGATTTTTTTTTTTGTCTCAGGTAGATACCACCAACTTTTTAAATGGTAGTTGAATATCTCTGTTGCATATAATGTAGTGTTTTCATACAGCATCCCTGCTTAACACTGAACGCGTGCCTGACCTTCAGCCAATAAAACTAATACAAATAATAGCTTTGTATCAAACAGGGGAGCATCCAGAACAATGCAGTCTCAATCTGTTAATGAAAAATGCTTGTTCATGAGAAAATCCTTTTTTAAAATCGCTGAATAATGAACACTTTTTTTGTAAAAGAAAAAAAAATAAAACAAGCACATAGATACTAGTTGCTGTTCATGCCCAATATAACTGTTCTCTCTCTGTCTTTCTGTCTTTCTCTCTTCTCTTCCTACAGTGGAGAAAGATGAGTCAGTCTCTCGGTCATACCTGTCGGAGCTGCAGAACATCACCCTTCAGCTAAAGGAGGCCGAGCAGAGACTGATGAGGGCAATTGAAACTCCGCCCCCCAGCCGGCTGTCAGGTGACAGTGCTGACAACACTGTCCAGATAGCAGAGCAAGAGGTCAGTCTGAGCCCCATCTGCTGGTTGCAACAGGCAATAACACCTCATAATAAAGTTAATATTGAGTCTTATAAGTTCATATCTCTTGAAAATTGTTCTTTAAATATTGACTACAGAGGTTAAAGTCTTCTAGAAGCACATAAAACTACTGACTTTATTCTTTCTATCGGCCTTTTTTGCAATCATGCTTCTGTTTTAAGGCAAAAGTGTGATTACCTTGCGTAGCGTTGCCAGCTTTATCATCCTTTACTTGCCAAAAAGCTGTCTTTAAGCTTGAAAAGAGAGCTGTAATTAGGTTTTGATATTGTTTCAGGTCTGAAAGTATTGATTTACATTTCCAAAATGTGGTCAATTTATCTAAATAGCACCTTTTTGGAAATTAGCACCAAGGTTTTCGTAGTTGCCAGCTGTGTGAGACCAACAGGTGGGCTTACAAACGCACATAGCGACAATGTTTATTTAATTGCTCTCACTGTGCGCAAAAATATGTGAACATTGAATGTTTATACAGATAACTATGATGATAATGGTGATGACCTTTTGCTAATTGCTTTAAATAACATAAAAGCAGGCTTAGGTGATTAGTGTTTCTGTTTGGCAACATGTGAGCTACAGTTAGCTTTTTGGAGGCAGTAGCGTTTAACACTTCACCTTGAAAACCTCAATTTTTTGGTGAAGATACAGCCATGATACCGAAAAATTTGTGCCCAGCGATCAGGTTGTTAGGCAGATTAAGTCACGTCAGCAGTCGTGTCAAGAGATGCTTTTGGTTCCTCATAGAAGAGCACTCTACACACAGACACTATGAAGTACTTAAAAATGTCCCTAATGAGATGTCAGGGCATTAGTTTGTCAGTCATTGTTAATAAATTAACCTGATTTTGTAAAAGTGAGCCATTTTGTGCTCACCATTTTTACTTATTGCTTACTTCACTTCCCATTTCTTGTCCAGAAGCTGCAGTCAGAGCTTGACGCCCTGCGCTCCAGTTTGGGTGACGTGTCTCGGCGCTGCGTCAGTTTCTTCGAGGAGAAGCCAACATCGTCCAGTGCTCCCGTCCTCCGGTCTGAGCTCAATCATGCCGTGGAGAAGACTGACAAACTGCACAACCTCTCATCTGTCTACCTAGAAAAGTTAGTGGGCTTTTTCTGCTTCTGTTTATTGGTCAGCTATAAAATATAAATGAATGTTTTCTCTACAAAATGTCTCTCTACCTTTTACCTCCTCAGGTTAAAAACAGTAGACATCCTGATGCACAGCCTAGAGGAAGCAGAGAGCCTGGTCAGGAAGAACGAGAGCAGACTAAGTGAAGAGGACATTGTCCCTGCTGACACGAAGGCCATTCAAAACCTCAGAGATCAACTAGGGGTGAGAGAAACACTGTTGTGTAAACTCATGCTTCATGTTGTGAAACTATTTGAGTCTAAACTTTTTCCTGCATCCTTTCCATTTATCTCTCTCCAGAAGTGGCAGGCTGAGCTTGTCGAGCATGAAGGCGTCTTCCAGTCTCTGCAGTCAGAGGTAGGTCGGGCCAAAGAGGCGGGGTCTCAGCTCAGCAGGCTCCACCCAGACCGCAGCCCAGAGCTGGAGCGCTACCAGGAGAAAGCCAATCAGATGACAGAGAGGTGGAGCGGAATCAAGAGACAGATGGGGACACGGTGAGCAGGACAGGGTGAAGATAAGAAAAAGACAAAATATTTGAGGTAGAAAGAAGTAGAAGGATTTTTAAGTTTGAATAGCAGAGTGAGGGTAATAGTAGAACGATCCATTGCCTTGCTTGAAAACACCCGTGCACATACTGGATACTTAATGTTTCTGTTTAATTGCAGACGAACCGATCTAGAAGCCCTGGGCTCGGCCCTGCAGCAGTACAGAGACGGTCACTCTGCTCTCATCCAATGGATCGAAGAAACGACAGAGAGACAAGAAAACACACAACCTGGACAGACAGACAGCAAAGCACTGTCTGAACAATTGGCCCAGCAGACGGTTGGTAACACTGGTGTCACAGATGTTGATCTGTAGATTGATTACATTGAACGGATGGTGTCCTGGAAGGACAACGATAAAATGCGATGAAGTCCATTTGTGACAGGAATATTGGTTTGCATCAGATGTTCTAATGCGGGAAACAAAATGGCACCAACACATTTTATCTGACAAACTTAAAGAAAGGATTTGTATTTTCTGTGGTTGATTCCTTTCCTCAGGCATTAGTAGCTGAGATTGAACAGAACCAGACCAAACTGGATGAGTGCCAGACTCACTCCAAACAGTACTGCACCTCAGTGAAGGTAGGAGACTGTTTCTGTTTTCATAAACAGTACATCAGAAATGTGAGATTGTTTTTGAATATTTTTACAGTTCAGTTTGGGTGGTGTCTCACTGTGATGGTTCACGTTATCTGATAGTCACTGCTTTGTTCTGTGTTGTAAACAGTCAAGGATACATTTACATGCATTTGATGTGTCAGTTTGCAAACTAGTTTGACATTTCCAGAATACTCTCTGTAGTATTTTGGTTTATAGCACAGCTGTGGCATTTTACTGACCTGTCTCCCACCATGACTATATTCTGCAGGATTATGAGCTGCAGCTGATGACCTACAGAGCCTTTGTGGAATCTACACACAAGTCACCTGTCAAGAGGAGGAGGATGCACTCTTCGTCTGACGCCATCACTCAGGAGGTGAGGATAGAGAGAGTCTGGTTTACTCTTGTATCTTTGAATATTAAGATAATTAATCAATATGCAGTCTATAGCTGGTATCTTAACTCTACTGTATCCCTACAGTTTATGGACTTGCGCACACGATACACAGCCTTGGTCACCTTGACGACCCAACATGTAAAGTACATCAGTGATGCATTGAGAAGACTAGAAGAAGAAGAGGTAGGACTTTGTTTCACAGTGTATCACTCTCTTGCTTGAATTGATTTTAACTTGTGGTTGGTGTACATCACTGTCGCTTCAAAGTAAGAAGAACTTGTGTGAAAAAAAACTTAATTTGATATCAAATGATTGTCTGAACAAGAGAGAAATTTTAATATTATCATGTATATCTTTGCAGAAAGAGGTGGAGGAGGAGAAGCAGGCAAGGGTTGGGCAGGTTTCAGACCTGCTTGGCTGGGTCAAAGGCCTCCAGGGGCGGACTGGGGGCCCCAACGCTGAGTCTTCACTTGCTGCTCAACAGGTACAACAAAAAAATCTAACAAATGTTGCTTATAAACATAATTCTACAAACAAGCTGTCTTTGAGCATTTTTGTTTGTTCTGTGCAGCTCACAACTGTATGTGAATATGTGCAAAGGATAATGATTCTTTATAAATTCAATGTCAGTTCCTGTGTAACTGAAACATGGAAATGGTATCTAATGGTGGTTTTGCTGTACTAAGTGTATAATGCATGTGTGTTCTTCTAAAGGCCATCAGTGAACAGCTGGCAGCCAAGAAAGATGAAGTGGCTGAAGCCATAAGGAGCACTCAGGTCTTCCTGCTATCAAAACAGGCCAGCAAGTAAGCTTAGATCACATGCATGGACACACACATTGCACATGATCCCAAACACACTCACTATATATACTTCTCAGTTTGGGAAAGTTGGGAAAATGGATAAAACCTCGAGAGAAACTGTTGGTTATCAAGAGATTGTTTCAAATGGAAAGGTTTTACAGAAATATACATTTACTGTAATTTATTTTTCACTTTGTTTAACAAATGTATTGTTCCAGATTTATTGTATGATAAAAAATAACAAACAATTTTTTGGTCTGGAAAGATTAAAACCTTTGAAATATATATACAAGCTACTGTGGGAAGACTGCATATCATTATCACTCAGACACACATTTAACACATAAAGCCCACCTGCTCTAACCCTTCTCCCCTGTGTGCTCTCCAGGTTGTCCCCTGAGGAGCGAGCTCAAGTTGAGGCTCAGCTGGAGGAGCTGAAGGCCACATACAACCAGCTATGTGACAGCTCCACCCAGCAGCTGCAGCAGCTGGAGCAGCAACTGGCCAAAGAGGAGGAAAGAAAGGTAAAACGGTTGGAGGGACAGGGTGAGATGGAGACGGGCTACTGCAGAGTTGTGACAACAATGTATTGTGCAAACTTGTCAAAATGTTATTCTGAAAAATGTTGCTTTGAATACGCTTGCCAGCTAAGCGTGAGTTCATATGTGGGCCAGCAAGAGTGTGTGTGTTGTACAGCATGTTGTGTGTTCACGGAGTGTGCATTTTTGACAAACATCACCACTTCTGACGACAAGTCTCACTCACTGACTTGGTTTGGTTTAACAAACATCACAGACCCTTTTCAGACATGTATTCAGATGATCTAAAAATAACATAATTTATTTTTGTTCTTTTGTTTAACCTTCTTTGTCATTCAAGGAGAAGTTACAAACCAAAGAATATTTGAACAGTCTAGGAGATGCTGCAGTCTTTGTTATAAAACGTGTGCAGCCCACTTTTTTGTAAAAGTAAAATTTTTAGAAATGTGGGCACAGAAGAATCCACTGGATGGCATTGTCTGAATTGGGCCTCAGCATGAAGTGTTCAATTTTCACATTATTCTTATAAAAGCCTGCAGTCATTTCATTAACTATCCCCACTCTAGTTTTTGTCATCTTCATCATCATTGTCATTATCATCGGAAACACATCTGCTAAACTGCTAACATGGTTAATACATGGCCTTAGTGGTGCCGCACTAGAGCAGCGCTGCCCAAGTCATGCTAGCAGTTAGCTAGACGCAGTAGAGCTCCGCTTTTTTGTAGATTCATCTTGAGAAACAATAATTTATACAAGAGATGTACCTTTGCATTTGAACGTCATCTCTGTTGCTGTAAAATATTATCATGTTCCTTTTTTTATGTAGTGGTAAAATAATGCCACTGCATAAAGTCAACACATTACATTTCAGTTTTATTTTTACTTTGCATCACATTTACGCCATGCATACATGTCCAGTCAACCAATTACATATTCACAGTCAGCTCTCACTTTGTGATAAAATTGTTCCTCTCCTGTTATATGCAATATGGTACATAGTAGGCTTGGGCGGTATCCAATTTTCATACCCTCCTGACATTTCACTAGGGTATACAGTGTATGATGGTATATGTTTAAAAAACAAAATAAAATGAACAATGATGTTCACTCTCTCTATCGTTGCTTGCCGGCTTGTCGCCAGTCCTGTAACGTTATCCCCACCACTTGCAGTCGCTGCCTTTTTCAGCTCGGCTGCCTGTTCCACCGGTAGAGACTGACCTCTGGTGGCGTATGTGGTGCACTATGTCACCTTAATACAGCATCTCCGTACCAGTTCATAGAAAAAGGAGCATCTGTATTTTTGACAGTATTGAAAATCATACCATTCAGATTTCATTATACCCTGGTATTCCATAATACCTTGATACCCCCCAGGCCTAGTACATCACCCTGAAAAAGATAGAATGTGTGTGAGAATTTCAGCTCTGAAACAATCCCTGATGATAACTCTTATGTCTCGACTGCTGCACCATAACTGATTCCAATGTGACTGTTGTATGTTTTTACAGGGAACTTTTATGTGACAAAAAAGTACACACTGAAGCATAGACGTTTTTAAAAAGTCACTTTTAGAGATTTAGAGTGTAAGCGCACCAGAGGCCAGCTGTGCAAAAACCCCACACTTCACCATTTGAGCATGTTGTGTCCAGATCACAAGAGTGTGTGTGAATGAGAAATTTGTCTTTGTTCTAATGCATACCATTAATGTGTGAAACTTTAAACCAGCATTTTGCTTGAAAATCACTAACAGCAGCCAAAGGAGAATTGTGGACATCTGAGCTCTGAGCCAAGGATCAGAATCAGAGATGGAAAACAAATCAGGACATTTATAAATACACTAAATCTGCAGATCAGTTTACTGTTCAATTAGTTTAGGTAGATACCATAAGGTGTCTCTTAAGACAATGCTGTCACAATGCTTTGCCGATTATGAAGAGCCATTACAATCTTGTGTTTCGTGGTATATTAGTAGGACAATAATCTGCCATTCATTGTGACATATAGAAATAAGTAGGCCCACCCGTTGTCACTTTCTTCCTAAAGGTGTCATAGTGTAGTTTTCTGAGTGTAAAATGTAAAGGTCAGCAGGATGATTTAGTGTCAGAACAGTGTTAGGAGTCAGAGTGAAGAGTGGCATGCAGAATGCTAACAACCAGCTTCTCACCTGTCGCGCCTCGCTCTGCCGAGCCATAAGCTGGCCCATTAGTGTGTGTGCCACGGGACGAGCCCGTACGGTAAGTAGCGCTCGCTTTCTCTCTTACCGTTGCCTGTAAGTTTTTTCTCACCTAGATATTATCTTCTTTTCTTCTTCTGAGTACTCCTGTGTTCTTTTGTGTGTACTTGCTTTCCTTTATTTAGGTCTTTTCCTGCATTTTTTGTTACTAGTTGCTTTTTTGCATGCTTAGTGCTTGTTTTAGCATAACAGTGGTAAGTAAGTGCTTTGTAGACATTAAAATATGGGGGAAGTAACATGCCAATAAAATACAATTATAGTTTTTTTTGTTTTTTAACTTATATCAGATATTATGTTTTTGTGGCAGTTGGTTGTGGGTTTCTTCTTTTTCTGATTCTACCATCTGATTCTGCACATTATATGCTGTAACAGTATGATTTGATAACATAGTAATATAACAATGCATTAGCTGGCTCAACTACATTGATATTTCATATATTGAATGAATGCCAACTGGAATTTTGTTTTATTTTTTTCTAGACCCAAACTGCCATTGCTGGAGTAATTGACCTGGGAACAGTGGAAACATTCCCAGTGTTCCAAGCAGCCCAACGTGGTCTCATTGACCAGGACACCTGCCATGTACTACTGGAGGCCCAGCTCATTATGGGTGGACTCCTCCAACCTGACTCCCCTGTCAGTCTTTCACTGGAACAAGGACTAGCTCAAGGTCTAATTGACACCCATACCAGACAGTCCCTTTCTGAGCTAGAAAGTGCCTTGCTTTTGGTGGAAAATACTAAAGATGACCAACAACAAAATGTGTTGCCAGTAGCTACAGCCATGGAATTTGGGCTCATCAGAGAAGAGGTGGGACTTCGTATTTTAGAACTCCAGATGAACACTGGCGGCCTGAGAGACTCAACCGGAAGAATTATGAGTTTGGAGCAAGCAGACGACATGAAACTTTTGACCCCCAGAATCCTCACCAAACTCCAGTCAAGGCAACAACATAAAGAGCTGATTGATCCAAACACAGCTGAAAAATTAAACCTAAATGAGCTACAACAGCGCTGTGTCCTCAACGATGACTCAGGTCTCCTTCTCTTCCCCGTCAAGCAGCAACCTGGAGGAACCGTCTGCCTCCGGTCTGGAAGAAAAGTTGGCATCTTCCGTGCAGTTCAGGAAGGTCTTATTGATCGTAAAGTTACAGTACGACTTCTTGAAGCTCAACTCTTTGCTGGTGGTATCGCTGACCCGCGGTCTGGTCACCGGCTGACAATTGATGAGGCTGTTCGTCATGGGCTAATGGACCAGGATCTAGCCTGTGCCATGTTAGCACGACAGCTGCAGAATGGGGGAATTCTTGACCCTTACAGTGGAGAACGCCTGGATTTGGAAGAGAGTATTCGCAGGGATCTTCTGTCTCCTCGTTTGGCTCTGTCGGTCCTTGAGTCCCTTTGGGCTTTTATGGGAATACTCTGGCCTGAGTCTGGAGAACTCCTGCCAATTGTTGAGGCTCTTCAACAAGGAGTGATCTCAGGAGAGCTATCAAGGAATATCCTAAGGCAGCGACATGCCATCGGGGCTCTGTACAATCCAGAAACTCTCCAGGTGCTCCCCCTAAACGTGGCTGCTGAAGAGGTCCTTGAGCCCAGTGCAGTCAGTTTTCTCAAAGACATCCACATCCCAGATGTTCTTCCCAACATGAACCAGTCAGGTACCCCATCTCTTAACCGCTTGAGCTGGGGCTCCACTAGCTCCTCTCCACCTCCATCCTCTCCACCACCTTCATCATCTCCCACAGGCCTTGTCTGGGATGCAACACCAACACATGAAATTAATCCTGAAGAACAAGCAAAACACAAACTACTGTTTCACCTTATGACTCACAGTTATGTGGATGCTCATTCTGGAAAACGTTTGGTGCTGTTTGACCCTGAGTTGGTGGAGTTGGTCAAAGCTGCTGAACTGGTTGCTGAAGACTCTGTTTATCGAAGTCAAGTTGAGCCACAAAGCAGTTTTAACGAAGATGAGCAGAAGGAGATGCAAATGGTGAAAGTATCTAGTTCGGCAGATAAAGGAATAAATGACAAACAAGTTGAAATTGAGGTAAAAAGTTCCAGTGTAGTCACACCAATCAAAAAATCTGAAGTGATTGGTACAGGCAGTGTCAAAGAAAGGTATGATGGAGGAAATTACAACAAATTGCTGCACAAACCATCAGCATCAGATGCAGCTAAAAATGAAATTGGTGTGGATAAAGTTGAGGAAGTGAAAGCTCAAAATAAAGAGATATCCAGTGTTGAATATCTTGTGGCTACAGATAAAACTCTAAGAGAAGAATTAACAAAAGGCCCAGATGAGCAGGTAGGCACTGAGTCCAAACCCAGGGATAGTTTTGATCAGGAGACTACAGCCACAACAGTAGATAAAAAAACAGCAACAGCACCACTCAAAATGCTGAAAGAACCCATCACACTGGGAGTAAAAGTGGGTGAAGATGTTAAATCAACACAGTCTGATATGAAAGATAAAAAGCATTCCCACACCAAATCAGAAAAGATCAAACAAAAAGTGTCTTTAACAGACACTGACTCAAAGCACGCTAAACCCCAGATTGATACCCTTGAATCATCAGTGGAAACGGAAGGGGAGGATGCTGAACTGACCAAGTTAGTCATAGAGCTAAAACAGGGAGGTCTGATGACAGAGGAAGGGGAAAAGCTGCTCCCAGATGAGGCAGTAGCCCAAGGTATCCTCCCTGGTCACACAGCAGTGAAATTAATGGCTCAGGCAGGTCTGTTCGGGGGTTTCCTAGATGCCAGCAGTGGTGAGTCACTTAGCATGGAGGATGTTATGCAGGAAGGTTTACTAGATGAAGATCTAATGTGGAGTGTCCTGAAGTCAGATAAAACCCTTGCAGGGGTTGTGGATGTAGAGAAAAGGCAGATCTGTGGGGTAAGGGAGGCAGCTCAGGCAGGATTGATTGACCCCAACACCGCTGCTCGACTTCTAGAAGCACAAGTGGCATCTGGGGGAATTGTTGACCTACGCAGAGATAAGAAAGTCTCTGTCACTCTAGCAGCAAACCTGGGACTGATTGAGGAGGATCAAAGAGAAGAGCTGGTAGCACTAGAAAAGGCATACAAAGGAAAGGATACAGATACAGCAACATCCCTCACTAAAGCAAGTTTACAGCTACAGATGGAAGGTGTTATTGACCCAGAGTCCAAGTCTCCGGTTCCTCTGGAGCAAGCAATTCAGAAAGGCTTTATTAAGTCTGAGGAGGCTTATCATGTGTTGGCAAAGCAGGTGGCTGAAGGTGGTGTAATCCATCATGCTTCAGGGCTGAGGCTGTCAGTTCCTGATGCTGTAGATAGAGGACTAGTGGATCGGTCCATTGCTCCTGGGCTGGAGGAACTAGAGTGGGTCTACCAAGGAAAAGTCAGCCCTTCATCCCACCCAGAAGCTGTTGTTTTCCAGGCCTCGACAGGAGCCATTTTAGACCCTGATTCTGGATGTAAACTGACATTGATAGGGGCAGTTTCTAAAGGTCTTCTGGATGAGAATATTGCCAGTGAAGCCATGGCATCTTCTACTGTAACACAAGGAGCACTTGACCCCGAAACTGCACGCATCGTGCCTTATTCAGAGCTTGTGAACCAGGGTAAGATAGATATTGAATCAGGTAAACGCTTCTTAGAGGTGAAACCATTCAGAGGTGTTCAGGACGAGCAATCAAGAGACATCTTGACCCTTCCAGAAGCAGTTGCGGCAAAGCTAGTTGACCCAGTTCCCGCATTGAGGTTGCTTCAAAGTCAGGCAGACAGTGGGGGGGTCATTGATATCAGTACTGGAGAAAGACTCCCCCTTTCTGAAGCCTGTGAAAGAGGTTTGGTTGAAGACAATATGGTCAGGGTAATAGCCACCAACCAATTTTTGAAAGGAGGCTTAGTTGATCCTGCCACTGGACAACAAGTCCCTAGTCTCGATGATGCACTAGCAAAAGGACTGATCTCCAGTGAAGTAGCCTTAGATATTCAGGAGAATTTGGCTTCTGTTGGGATAGAGGGTGATGAAGGTAGTGTTACACCTGTTGCCTCATCAAATGGCACAGACAGCCCTGCTATTATATTATTGGCATCAAGCTCGGACAGTCCAGCAAACTGGTCAGATGTAAGCACTGAGGTGCCTTCAAGAACACCGCTTTCAGAGAGAGGTTTAGGAATTACATCGGACGATAAAAAGACATTTGTATCAGTCGTATCAGATCAGTCCCTTTTGTATGACACTACCACAGAAGAGGACAAAGCAGAAGCACCAGTGTCAGTGGAAGAGAAGGCTTCAGTTGAGCCAGACAGATCTGTAGAACTGTTGTCAAAGTTTGCCACTAATGTTGGGAAAAGAATACAAGAAGCCATCAAAGAAATTATACCACAGACAGACATCAATAAATCAGAGCCTCCTCTGAAGCAGAAGCTTGATGAGAGACTACAAATAGGTGTGAGTGAGACTGATGATAAACAGAAGGGGAATATATTCAGAGATGCTGTTGCAGAATCCATTCAGGCACATGTCTATGATAAAGACAAAGTTTCACAGGACGTGGTCAGAAAAACAGCTGCTGCTCCTAAGTCAGATGGAGAACCTGTAAACGCTGGGGAGAAGGAGCATAAACCCGGTGATCAGAGCACATCCGTGGCTCATCATGACTCTGAAAATGAAAACCTGACAGGTTTTGTGGCAGCAGAGATAAAAGATGATAGAGAAAACGAAGATAGCACTGAGGTGTCAAAACTGAGTGATGAAGAATACAGAAAAAGTGATGTGGCAGCACAAAGAGGTGATGTTGTAGAGGAGAAGGTTAAAAGAGTGGAGAAGGAGAAACTTGTAAAGACTGAGATCAAATCCAGCACTGACACTGAGCAGACAGATCAGTTTTTGACCTCTCCACCCAAAGACACAGAAAGCAAAAGCAAGAAAAAGAGGAAGAATAAAAAGAACGGAAAGGGTAAAGAAGCTGAGAGAGAAACACATCCTTCAGAGATAAAACATATATCTCAAATTGATCAAGCTGATACACACATTGAGGGTCAGCCTGAAGCTACTGATGTAGTCAAAGAAGAGCTTGCATCACAAGACAAACACAAGAAATCACAGATTCAGGATAATGCAACTTGCACGGCACCTACCAATGCAGAAAGTGAAGCAAAGGTTGAAAAGACAGTTGAGGCTGAAAATTATTTGGCAAAACAAGGACAAGACGCAGTTCCAGTCACTGTAAAATTCACAAAACAAACTACTAAGCCAGAGAAAGATACTTCAGAGGACTCAGAAAAGGATGACAAGAGAGAAAAGATGAAAAGGGAGGAGCAGACTGAGAAAGTTAAAGAAAAGGCTTCAGTTTCTCAGCGACCTTCCACAGCACCTCCCTATGCAGCAAGTGAAGCAACAGTTGAAAAGACAGTTAAGGCTGAAAATTATTTGGCAAAACGAGGACAAGAAGCAGTTCCAGCCACTCCAAAATTCCCAGAACAAACTGTTAAGCCAGAGAAAGATGAATTTAAAATTGCATTTTCAGAGGACTCAGAAAAGGATGACAAGAGAGAAAAGATGAAAAGGGAGGAGCAGACCGAGAAAGTTAAAGAGAAGGCTTCAGTCTCTCCGCAACCTTCTACAGCACCTCCCAGAGCAGAAAGTGAAACAAAGGTTGAAAAGACAGTTGAGGCTGAAAATTATTTGGCAAAACGAGGACAAGAAGCAGTTCCAGCCATTCCAAAATTCACAAAACAAACTACTGAGCCAGAGAAAGATACTTCAGAGGACTCAGAAAAGGATGACAAGAGAGAAAAGATGAAAAGGGAGGAGCAGACCGAGAAAGTTAAAGAAAAGGCTTCAGTCTCTCCGCAACCTTCTACAGCACCTCCCTATGCAGAAAGTGAAGCAACAGTTGAAAAGACAGTTGAGGCTGAAAATTATTTGGCAAAACAAGGACTTGAAGCAGTTTCAGCCACTCCAAAATTCCCAGAACAAATTATTAAGCCAGAGAAAGATGAATTTAAAATTGCATTTTCAGAGGACTCAGAAAAGGATGATAAGAGAGAAAGGGTGAAAAGGGAGGAGCAGACCGAGAAAGTAAAAGGGAAGGCTTCAGTTTCTCAGCGACCTTCCACAGCACCTCCCTATGCAGAAAGTGAAGCAAAGGTTGAAAAGACAGTTGAGGCTGAAAATTATTTGGCAAAACAAGGACAAGAAGCAGTTCCAGCCACTGTAAAATTCACAGAACAAACTATTAAGCAGGAGAAAGATGCATCAAAAATTGCATTTTCAGAGGACTCAGAAAAGGACGATAAGAGAGAAAGGATGAAAAGGGAGGAGCAGATTGAGAAAGTTAAAGAGAAGGGTTCAGTCTCTCAGCAACCAGAACAGCCAAAGAGCAGCCAGGAGGTAAAGCAAAAGAAGGAGCAAGGACTGAAACAGAAATCTACTCTACCTGATGACGAGAAAGCAGCCTTGATACTGAAAGCCAAAGAGAGCATTCTTAAAAAGGTGTTTGAAAAAGGAGTGAGTGAGAAGCAGGCTGCTGAGGAGCTGCAGGCACTCCGCAAGGAAGTGGGGAAGAAGGAGAGTCGAGGCACAACTGTAAAGGCACAAACTCTGCCAGCTAAGGCCGATGCTGTGGAGAGTCACGATGGTGTCAAGACACCTAAGGGCTCTCCAAAAGAGAGAGAGGAAGAGATGGGTGTCAAAGAAGAAAAAACAAAATTGACGAAGGTCAAAGAAGAGAAGGCTGTGGAGAAACTGTCTGTGAAGGAGGACATGGAGACCAAAGTATTGGTGGCGTCTTCAGATCAGAGAGAGGAAACCAAAAGTTTTGGCGAGGAAGACAGACAAAAAGACAGTGAGGTCACTCCAACAGTTCAGCCTCAAGAAACTCAGCAAAGTAAAAGAAGAAAGAAGAACAAGAAGTCCAAGAGTTCAAAAGAGACAGACAAAACTGAACCTAGTACTGAGGATTTACCGACTGATGAAAAAACAGGTTCTGAGGTAACAACAAAAACTACCACAAAATCTGCAACAGCAAAACCAGATTCAGATAACTCAGCTTTAACTATGGAGCAGAGGATGGACAGACGCACTGATGGTCAATCAGCTGGTGATGTCAGCAGACCTTCAGTTGGTGATAAGGCAAATGAAGCAAAGATCTCTTTTATTAAGGTTAAAGAAGCTGAGACCAGTCAACAAAGTCCCCCATATTTATCTCAATCAGAAGAACCCAATTCTCACATTGAGGAACATGTACGGTCAGCAGATGTTACATCTACTGTGAAAGAAGAATCCCATCCAGAAAAGAGAAATGCCAGCGAATCCATTGATGTTGCTCATGAGGCTATCACACCCAAAGCAGACACCCAGCCTACAGCTCAATCCATGGCTCCTGGCACACAACCAGAGAAAACCACAGGGAAAGGTAAAAAGAAGAAAGGGCGCCAAGCACCTGAAGCTGATAGTACCAGTGTGACCAAAGCTAAATCTTTAAAAGACCAAGAGCAACATCTTGAATCTCCAGAATCCACACCTTCACTGTCAGAGGATGCTTCATCTGAGTCTGAATCACATGGAGCCCCTGTGTCTGATACAGCCTCTGAGAGTTTTGGAGAGGGAGAAGAAGATGTCAGAGGGAGTCGAGAAATGGTGTTGAACAAAGAAGGGATGACATCCACAACTGGCAAGGTAAAAAGTAGTGGGTCATTTTTTAAATTTTCATTTTTTTGAATGAAATTTTTTAGAAAAAACTGCTGCATAGGGTGGGCGATATATCAATTATACTTAATATATCATGGCTTGTTTCACTTGGAATATATATATATATGTATATATATCAAACACTGAGTATAAATTGTGACTTGCAAATATTACTGCTGCCTACAAGCTTTAAGTTCAGAGCAAAAACATCAACACTTCTGCCCAAGACAAGCCAGGTGCTTCAGAATAAAAGCATCAGTTTTTTTCGCTTTGATTTATTTAATTATACCAAAACTCTAACTTTATTACAACAGTATTTTATCTAACTTTATCGTAACTATTTTATTTAAATTCATTATAACAGTGCTTTATTTAACCTATGTTAACAGTCCTTTATTTAACTTAATTATAACAGTACTTAATTTTACTTTATTATAACAGTAAGTTATTTTACTTTCGTAGAACTACTGTATTTAAATTTATTATGACAGTACTTTATTTAAATTTATTATAACAGTACCATATTTCACTTTGTTATAACAGTGCTTTATTCAACTTAATATAACAATACTTTATTTTATTGTAGCAGCAGTTTATTAAGTAATTTCGTACTTTCATAGTCTACAGTATTTTTGAGGAGTTTTCAAAATATCAAGATTCAAATCATGTATCATGATATAGTTTAAAAATATTGCGATATTATTTATAGGCCATATTGCCCAACCCTTACGCTGCAGACATTTCTACAAATGTGTCATTATGTTTTATTGTTTTTTGTTTTTTTTTCTTGTTCCCACAGTCATCATTGATGCGTCAGGAGTGCTTGGAGCATGACCAGCAAATAGTAGCCCTGGTTTCCATGGTAAGACATATTGAGGTCCGACTTAAACAGCAGCAACAGCAGTCTGTCGGCCGGAGCCTCATCGCCTTGGATGATGTCATCAGACAGACTGAGGTGAACAAATGTACTTACTTACCTGACAGAGATATGATGTCTTGTTAATGTGACACTAGCCCACTTCAGTGTACCATGTTTGACTTTTGAATTATTTTTGCAGTTGCAGTTGTGCATTTGTTTCCCAGTGTGAGAAAAAAAAGCTGATTTAAGGATTAGCTTCTTACCAAACAGCATCAAGAAAACTTTTGTTTTGTTTTCCTAATCCATCTCTCAGACTCTGGACCTTGAATTGCGTGACTTGGAGCCTGCGATCAACAAGGAAGTGGTGGCTGCTGAGGAGCTGTTGAAGCCCCAGCCCAAAGACGTTCCTCCTCAGCTCCTATTGGCCCTGGAAAAGGATGGGCGGAGCTTGGCTCGAGGGTATGAGGCCGCCAGGGCACTTTCTGAGGGCATTCTGCAAAGTCTACGAGACCACAGGGACTCATACAAGGTAAAAGAAATAGTAGGTGCTCATTCCTCATGACTTTGAACCCTCATTCTTACTAGAGTAACTAGCAGAGATTTACAAAATCCTCTTGTGTCCTCTGTGGTGTTTCATTTGAATCACTGTGACATTTCCCTCAGGAGGCAATAACAGCTGAGCTGAAGTCACTGGGAGGACAAGTGGAGAGTCTGCTCTCTTGGCTGAGGGAGACAGAGGCTCAGATGAACGGAGGAATGGCGGGGATGGACAAAATGGAGACAGCAGAGAAAGATGACAGCCATGATCAGCTCACACAGCAGTTGAATCTCTGCAAGGCAAGTTATCCCAACTGAAGAAAAATGTTTTAATTTTGCTCCTTTTAGTAAAAAAAAAAGAACAGTTTTTATTAAAACTTGTAAATACATGTTCTGTTTGTTCTGTGCTTTAAATCAGAGCTCCATGAGTTGATATATTGCTGGGATTTGTTGCCTCAGAGACTGTATTTATCTCCTTGCACTACTCTTAGAGTCATTGAATAATATCTCATGTAGCCTTTTCTTTCTTGTTTCTTTAAGGAGCTCCAGTCCTCTTTGATGGCTCGCTCTAATGAGGTCAACAACACGGCCTTTGACATTCAGGTGTTCATCTCAGAGCGAGCTCAGGACCTGGCTCCTGAACAGAGCAGGCAGCTTCTGGGGCAGCTCCAGCAGCTCCAGAGGGCCTTCCACCTCGCGTCGGGCCAAGCGCAGGCCTGGGCCGATGCCCTCTCTGCCCAGAGAGAGCGAGAGGAAGAGCGGCAACGCAGGGAGAGAGTGAAAGAAGAGGAGCAGGACAAAGAGAGGCAGAGTGCAAGGGAGAGAGAGGTTTGGAAAAAGAGAACGTTGAGTCGGATTGATTTGAAACGCTGCGTTATCTCTCACTAATACATGTTCAATGCAACTAGGTTTTATATACTGTATTTCACAGCTTTATTAGGCATGCTGTAAACTACTGCCATTCTTTCTTCCACAAGATCATAGTACTGTTCTGATAAGCACTCACATCACATACTCAAACTCAATGCAGACTAGAAACTAGAGCTTGATTGAAAAAAGCTGTTCTCCATCACAGTTTAACTTGTAGTGCCATTATGCACCACCTCACCATCTTATTCTCATCATTTCATAGCTTGATATTGACTCACTGCTGCTTTCAATGCAAAAGCTTCGCCACTTGACATGAACAGTATCACCACCCTCACTCCTACTACACAGGCTTTTTATGCAAGCGTGTTTGCTACTCTGCATGTCTCAGTAACGTGTGTATTATTAACCTGTTTGCCTTGCTGTTCCAGATTGCCTCTGAAGGAAATCGCTTGTGTCACGGCGGTAAAGGCTAGAGAATTGATAGCAGAAAAGCCTCGCTGGCTACAACGCTTAGCTGTTTTTCCTCTTGTCTCACCTGAATACAGCAGAGAAGGAGGAAAAACAGCAAATAAACATGTATTTGTTTGATTTCTCTCTGTGTTGTTCGTTGCTTGATCAACGTGTTGATGTGAAGATACTATATGTATTTCTGCCGTGTGTGTGTGTGTGTGTGTGTGTGTGTGTGTGTGTAAGTTTGAACTCTGGACACAACCTGCTCAAAGCTTGGCAAAGTGTGCACTCCACAAGATGTCTGTTTAGGGGCAAATGTGTGCTTACGGTCAAAACTGGTAGTTAGATAAACTTGATCCAGTTTAATGTGTTTATGACAGACTCAATTTGGTTTCAATTTTTCTCACATTGTATCTGTTTTTGGTTCTTTCTTTCTTCCCTCTCTGCTCACTTGTTTCTTGCAGGTGGTTCAACAGCAGAAAGCAGAATGCTCTCAGAAACTAGAAGGCTTTACCATGTGGTTGGCTGGAGCTGCCAACTTGCTGGCCAGTCAGAAAGGTGGAGCAGAGTCAGGTGACGTGAACGTCTTGCAAGAGAAGCAGAAAAGACTAAAGGTATGAAACTTTCATCTACCACATCTAGAATCTGAAGGCCACATGAACTGAATAATAAAAACACCCAGATTAATCTCTTTTGCATGTTTATATGTTCACATACATCACTATTACCACCATTGTTCTGTTTATGATGTAACATTGACATTTTGACTCGCTGTATTTATTTGCCTGAAGCCTTGTTCATCCTCTCTGCCTCAAGCCCACCTAAAGGGCTTTTCCATTGCCATTTCTTGCCGTGCCACGTCAATATGTGTTACCATTGCCATTTTTGGTGTGTTTGTGCCAAGCCGTGCCCCAAATGGGCCGTCTCAGGATTTGGCTTTTAAGTGCACCCACCCACCTCTAAGTGCATAGCGGTGACATCTTGCTGACCACAGATATAACAAGCGTGTGTTACGAGGCTAACTCACCTCTGTATGTACAGAAGAACACAGAGAAAGAAAGACGTTCTTTAACCAAATCAATTTCCTTTGGTTCTCTAGGAAGCACAGAAGGACCTCCAGACCAAAGAAGAGGGCATCATTGAGGCCATCCGCTCTGCAGAGGAGCTCCTGGCAGAGCGAGGAGAAAGTCTAAGCCCAGAAGAGAGGAAGAACCTCCAGGAGGCGCTAACAAGAATGAAGGAGCAGCACAGAGCCCTTAAAGAGTCAGCAAACACGTCACTGTCAGAGCTGGACACAGCCATCAACACCACTCTACAGCAGAACACACAAAGGGTAACAAGATGAACAAGATCAAGAACATATCGAACAACAGCTACTTGTAACTTTTTTGTATTAATCCCCTTTTCCTCTCCTTTCCTCCAGGCAAAGGCTGAGGAGGAGCTCCAGGAGACCCAAGGCCAGATAGACTCTCTGCTGAATGAATTGTCCTCCCTTAACCAACCAGCTGCAAGAGGAGTTGGATCTGGATTGGCCAAAGATTTGACTGATGCACCATTCTCACAGCCAGAGGGTGCTGTGACATCACACACAGAGAATCTGCAGGTTTGACTCTCTTCTCTCTGCGTAGCACATTTTGACTTCAACATCTTGTAACATTACCTAATTATGACCTATAACCTTTAACCTATCACCCAGGCGGAGCTTCAGCAGCTCCAGGCTCAACAGGCACAGCTTCTTCAGATCACGCAGTCAACTCGTTCCCTTCTGTACCAACCAGACTCCACCGTCCCTCCTGAAGAGAAGCAGCGTCTCAGGGCCGCCCTGGATCAGCTGCAGGCTCAGCACCAGGACAGACTGCAGAGCTGCCAGGTATCAAAATAAATGCTGATGTGTGTGTCAAACCTTACGTGCTCTGATCTGTGATATGTAGACCTTTATCTCATTGTTACTCGATCGGGTTACAGTGACAATTTTCCTTATTTTTTGGGTTTTGTTTTTTTTTTTTTTTGTTATAGTTAATTAACTGTTACTGCTGTAACTGTTTCCTCTAGGATCGTCTGAGGAAGTCTGAGGCTCTGAAAGATGAGCTGACAAAGTTCCTCCAAGAACATGGAAGTTTAGGTGCCTGGTTGGAACAAAGTGAACAGGAACTCCGTTCTCTGGGGGAAGGAGAAACTGATGCACAAGGACTAAAGAACAGGCTGGAGGAACACAGAAAGGTGCACATACACATCTTAATATCATAATGGAAATTCCTATATGTGTTGTTTTATGTCATTTATTCACCTTTGTGATATTAAATGTGGAGCTCTTAATGGAGCTGCATGTTAACGTACTCACAAACTCAGACAATCACAAATATAAGTGTAAGTTTGAGTTCCATTTAACATGCTGCAGATTTTCCACAAGAGGGAGCTGCTGAGTCACATGAGACCCAATTTTACATACTCTATGATAGTTTCAGGGAAGCATTTCAACCAGCAGATAGCAGCATTGTGATGATGTCACCTAAAGGCATTCAAAATTTGGTTAAACCTTAACTCTTTCTCCCCTCTATGGAGAACATAGGAGCACACCTCTGGAACGTTTACACCCTTTCAAGTATTGACAAAAAAAAAAAAAAACATTAAAAAAAACATGCATTTTGCAGGCTTTAAATGTTGTTAAAAAAAAAACGTAAACACACATACATTTTCAGCACCTATATGAAATATTGAACACTACTCTTATGATATTAGTCTTTGAGCCTCGTGCAGCAACATTCTCTGAAATTTTCCTTGTATTTTCACTTAATTTTATTTTGAGAGAAAAATTAGACAAGTCATCTCCATGATGCACCAAATGGTCCTATCAATCTGTCCTATGCTCTTATCCAGGTGTGCTATATGATCAGTCCCACCAGATTAATTGTAATTAGTATAGCAAATGCCCCGTACACAATATACAATTGCAGGTGTTGTGTTGTGTGCAGACTCCAAGAATCAAAGCGATGCTGCCCAAACAAGAGGCTGTAACATTGCTGAATCCCAGGAATCAATGGGTACTAGCTACAAAAAAATATATATATCACCACCTGCATGAGGCCAATGTCACAAAGTGGCTCTAGTATTAGAATTGCAGAAGCTAGTACTTTCTTTGTCTGTAGATGGCGCACACTGGCATGTCTACATCAAGCAGCAACCTCTGAGGCTGAAAAATGAAGCCAACGCTGAAGTGCCAAAAAATGCAGTTCCTTGAATGGCCATCTGAGGCTTGCTTCAACAGCAGTCAGTCCCCATAGGTGTTAACATACGGATCAATGAAAAACAAAGATGGTGATGGCCAAAATGCCAAACTCAATGCTTTAAAACCAGAGTCCACAGACCAATGGGTGATGTCACAGGGACTATGTCATGGTGTTTTTCTACAGTCTATGGTCTACATTGGCAGGTTCAAACTGCTGCTGTTACTGTGCGTGCCTGTAGCTGGGGCAGATTGCCCTGTAACAGCAGGTCTCAAAGTGCTGGCACTGCGGCTCTGCAGTTGGATTTGAATGGCTGCGCCTGGTTTCAGGTGCTTTGAAGTGAAGTGATTTTGCAGAGAAATGTCACTTACTGCATCTGGGCCCAATGTAGCTGAGTAAAAACACACACTGCCCAACTATGCTTTTTTGACCTTTAATTATCCACGGAAGACTGAGTTTCCACTCTCAGTTTCCATCCATCCATGCGCCCTAACATGCCCTGATTTACACTCACACAATCACACATTTTCATCTGCGAGCTGCTGAGAAACTCCACTGAAGCAGTTCAGGATAATTTTGTTATTGTTAAAAGTCCCTTGATATCACATTTGCAATGTTTTATATCCTTCCCCATTCTTCTGAGGAAATTTGAACTGTAGACCTGCTGGTCCTGATCATGCTTTCCATTAACACTCATGTCTTTATGAACATTAAATTTTTCCGATAGATGATGTATCTGCAGGAATTTGTCTCCAAGTGACCTGTAAACGTGTCTGTATTTCCAGCTTGCTGAGGACATAATTTGTCACAAGGCAGACCTGCGATTTGTCTCCATCTCCGGTCAGAAGGTTCTGGACTCTGTTCAAGGAGCTCTGGAGCAAGTTGGTGGTTCAGACCCAGCTCTGGAGAGCACCAAGCAGGTGGTAACTGACAAGCTGCAGGATGCTAACCACAGATACACAACCCTACACACCAAGGTGAGGCAGCGCTAGAAATTGTTCTATATTGCGCTCAATCAAATTGTTCTTATGTTGAATTTACACATCCATGGAAATTTTGTTTGCGTGTGCAGTCAACGGAGTTGGGCGGCCGTTTGTCTAGCCTGTTGGAGAGGTACCAGCAGTACCAGGATGAGGTCGTCTCCGTCCACTCTTGGCTCAGCACTCAGGAACAGAACCAAAGCATAGCCAAGCCCACTGGGGAGACAGACCCGCAGAACCTGCAGAACACACTACGACAAGTGCAGGTGAGGTGCAGATTACATAAACAAAGCAGAGTGAGGGAGAATTTTTTTTTCCATTTTTAGAGTATGGAAAAATGTTGTTCATGATCTGGGCTTGTCAACAGTCATCTTTCCCTACCGCTAAATTATGTTGAGTAGTGACCAAAAAATTTAAATTCATTCAAGAAATTAACGTCTGGGAAAAAATACTACAATGGAAAGTATGTGGGGACTTTGTCTTGGATTTCAAATTCCTTCTCGGCTATAGAAATAATTCAGCTCTGACTGTAACTGTGTCCTCTGTCCTCAGTTGCTGCAGGACGAGCTGGCTGAACGCTCGGTGCAGCTGGAGAAGGTGAAGAGAGCAGGAAGAGATCTGGTCAGCACAGACGAGTCTCCTTCCTTGAAAGCTGTCGACATCCTCTGTGCTGCAGGTATCTAAACTCAATCTGTCCCACGTAGTCTCAACCACAGATGTCCGTAAATCTTGACAAATGGATATAAAAATAACATGACTGAGTTAAAAAGGTAACGTTTTTATTTTGCCCTCTCCTGCTGTTCAGATGGTTTAGAGAAGAGGTTTGGCTCCCTCTCTGCATCTGTGTCAGAACGCGCCGAGCAGCTGCAGACAGCTGTGGCCCAGTCGGTCAGCGTCCAGGAGGGCTTGAAGGGTCTGCTGAGCTGGCTGGACAAACTGGCTCTGAATCCTGGACCAGTTGATCCCACCGCACATGCTGTACAAGATGCCTTGACACAGAACCAGGTACGAGTAAACCCAGAGGGAACTCCTCAGTGCAAAGAATGATGTCACACATTTGTTGATTCAAACATCTCATTATATTTCCCCAGAAACTTCGCCAGGAGCTGCTGTCCAGGCAGGGCAGCGTGGAAGCAACACGAGACTCTGTTTCCAAACTCCTTCAGAGCTCTGATGCCTCCACGGCCTCAGGCCTCCAGGGCGCTTTAGATGAACTGACTCAACGCTACGCTGCAGCACAGACTAGCCAGGCCGAGAGGGAGGCTGAGCTTAAAGGGCTGCTGCCCAGGCTGGAGAGCTACGAGCGACTGGGGACTGACCTCCAGGTCTTCACCCAGAGCAGACTGAAGGCTCTGAGCCCAGCGGGCCAGCCAGACCGCAGCGTGGATGACTACAGGCAGACCATTGAGGTCAGCAGGGGTGTCAGATTGCCATAAATAGGTCATCCGCTGTATGGTCTCATTTGAGTTACATGATTTCAAGGTTTTAAGACCTCTAAAGCCTCTGGAAGCATCAATATACTGTCAGTCTATTCAACACTTCTATCCTGTGTGTCTTTTCTCAGGAGGTCAGGTCGGAGCTGGAGCAGGAGGCTGGCCAACTGAAATCCTTCTGCAACCTCGGCACCGAGCTCAGCCAATCAAAAGCTTTCAGTAACACTCAAAGCCTATTGGATAATGTTAAAGGAGTATCTGATGAGTTCACCCAACTGGAATCCAATGTCAATGAAAGGTAAAAATGTTTACAGATAACATGTGAGAAGTGCCTTTTGAATTTATGTAGCCATAAATGTGAAGTCGTAACAATCGGTCTTAGATATTGATGGCTTTGCTGAGGAAGTTTTTATCCTCGTAAACAGCAAAACATAATTGCAAATTATTATTCAGTCTTTGACATGTTTGCTTCAGTAGGAAATATTTGTATCTATAAAGCGTACATATAAAACTGGGAGTGATATTAAAAATGAAATATTTGAACAGCCTAAATCTCATAAAATCCTTACTTATAATTTCCACAATGTACCATAAATGGCACAAGGGGGTGGCAAATACAAGGCTGTGCAGAATCATTCAGCTTTATAGTTTTTAATGTTGAAATATGACTTTGTATGACAACAACCTCTAGAGACAGGAGGAGTCAAACTTGAAAATTAAGATTAATTAGATATGATAGGCCTACTTATATATAAAAACACTGTGACAGGCTCTGCGGAACAGAGTATGCCGCTGGCATTTCCAAAATTTGTTTTCTAAATTTGTAGCCTTCACGGAGCACCAGTTGCTATGCCTACCCTGTCTGACGTCGTTTCAGTGAGCAGCAACACTTGAAGCCTGTCAGAAGGGGGGCTGGTGGGATTTATAAATACTGTACCATCAGTCCGATGCAGAATTATTGGATTATACCTGAGTTTGGTCAGACTGTCGCATAAAAACCAACCAGTTTAGACATATTTAAACTTGTCCTGATCAGCTATGAAGAGATAAAGAATATGATCACTCATCTACAGTCTAAAACATGGGTGTCAGTAGGTTGTTATCTAAGTACCCTTTTTGGTGAGAGTACTCACAGAACACACAGTACATGATGTTGAGGATTATTTGCTGCGTTGCATGGTGTTTCACAGCAGTTGGTTACAACAGTGTGTTCGTGTGTGTGTCTTCTGTATCTGTGCAGCCAGTGTGAGCTGATGAGCAGGCTTGGGTGCTAATATAAGCAGAGTGGACATGGCTCATTGTCCGTCCTATAAACAGCCTACTCGGATGACTCCCAGCCTCGAATCCCCGGGGGGAGAAAATAGCAGCATGATAATGATACTGGTCCATGCCAGCCGACTTCTCAGAGCTGTTTTGTCTATGGGCAGTCAGCACTTTTCCAGGCATAGCTTGACACAGATCACATACAACGAGAGGGAGGTCAAGGCTACGTTAATATTGGCCAGTTTTTCAGAGAATGTAATGTGAAACAGTCTGAGGGAGATATGCTTATTCATAGTCAGTGTATTACATGCAGTAGATGGCAGTCGGCACACCCCCAGTTTGGAGAAGCAACGAGGAGAAGCAGACAGGAGTACAGACACAAAAGCTTAGCAATGTACTGCTGTGGGTGTGGGCAGCACCTAAAAAAGGCCCACCTCAACAAAGTCTATATCACTTTAAGTGTACACTATATTGAGAATATTTTCAACATGTTACAGTTACCCATCTATGCTCTTGTCAAAGCCCCCAAACTCCATTGACAGAAAGAGTAATTTTTGTCTGTAGAACACGTAAGCTGCTGGTCTACCACTGTATCTATCAGTTAGTTAGTTAGTGTCAATTTGGGACTTTGGTGAATCTGAACCTCCTGTGTTAAGCAAGGTAAAATAACTGCTTCTCTCAGTGGAGTCTGGTGACTTCTGTTCCCCATCAGAAATCGCTGTCTGATGACAAGGTAAAGCGGTGAAAATATTCTAAATATAGTGTGTACTTAAACTGATATTGATTTTTTTCAGTGGCTAAAATACATTTTGCTGCTGCCCCCAGCAGTTCATAGCTTAGCTTCTGTGTTAGTACTCCTGCCTGCTTCTCCAAACTGGGGGTGACTGACTGACATCTAATGTGGGTGATGCACTGTGGATATGACTATGGATAAGTATCTTATACAACCCCGCTTCAAGAGATTTAATCTGTCACTTAAAGATGAATTTTCTATGCTCTCTTCTTACATCTTCCTCCTCCACCCCCTTCCTTATCCTCTTCCTCCCCTGTCCTCCCCTGTTTTCCTGTCA
>JAPZEB010000008.1:3538497-3548848 GCA_029783705.1 Chaetodon striatus
CTCCTCTCCTGCTTTTTTTGTGCACAGCCCCTTTTACTCTTGGCCCCTCAGCTCTCCATCTAACACACACACACACACACACACACACACACACACACACACACTCCCGAGCCGGATTGGGTTTCAGTGAAGGCGCAGACGGGAATGCACAAGTGGAGTCTGTGAATATCACAGACTTTTGTGTGTCTATATCTTTTCCATATTTATTTTTTACACCGGCAGCTCTTTTGCTGCTACAGATTCTACTTCAGCTCGATAGAGAGATTGTGGCTCAACTCTGACAAAGGAGGAAATAATGGAGTGGATAAAAACGGACTGGACTCACTTCCTTGTCTGCCTACAGCCTGGACAATTGCTTAGGGGGGAAAAAAAGACTCATTACTGATAAGCCTCTTTCTCTCCCGTCAGCTAGTAGTCCCGCCCCCTCTCTCCCTACCTCTAGTCCTCCCTCCTTTCTGCTCTCTTTCTTTTTCTTTTTTGACTCTGTATCATTTCACTCTCAGAGGACAGTGTTTTTGTGCTCCGAAAGGGGGGAAGGCGGGTTGCCCCCGG
Source organism: Chaetodon striatus (assembly GCA_029783705.1). Classification (NCBI taxonomy): domain Eukaryota; kingdom Metazoa; phylum Chordata; class Actinopteri; order Chaetodontiformes; family Chaetodontidae; genus Chaetodon; species Chaetodon striatus. The sequence goes on from JAPZEB010000008.1 coordinate 3,539,050, forward strand.
AGAATTAAGAGTGGATTACAAAGCTGTGATGAATGTAGCCGTCTCACATCACTAGCCCCCCCAAATCTGGAAACAGTGGCTGGGAGAAAAAGTGAGATACAGTAGTATATGCTGCCTGGAGGAAAGCTTCATCTGGGTTATATTACTGTAAATCAATTTGAATTCATTCCTCTTTATGTTTCCTCTTGTATTCATTTGGAAACGGCTTGAATAGTTGCTTGCTGCTCAGCGTGAAATAATCAACTGCATCCCGGTGTTCAGCTGATATTTCTCTGGTAACGAGCAAAATCCTCCTCTGCACAACTCTCTTTCTCTCTGGCTCCACGCCCCCTCTTAGCACCCTGCCTCCCTCTCTATCGCTACTTAGCTCCCCTACGCCTCTGCCCCTCTCTCTGTCTTACCCTCTCTCTCTGTCTCATGTGCTTTTTCTCTTTTTTTTTCGGGAGAGAGGAAACCAGCATGATTGGAGCACTTCCTGTGTTTTAATACCAGTGCAGGAAACAGAACAAACGGAGCTGAATTCAAACACAAACAGCAAGAGAGCAGGGAGGGAGGAAGAGGGAGAGAGAGAGAGAGAAGGGACATGTGAGTGAGTGAGAGAGGAGACGAGGGGGGAGCAGCGAGAGAGCGAGAGTGAGAGGAAAAGAGGGAGATTTTTTTAGCAGCTGCAAACCATTTCAGCTGTGTAGTGGCCTGAGAACAGAGACTGGGAGTGAAAGAAAGAGAGAGCAAAGAGCTTGGGAGCCCACACGCCTCACAGAGAGAAAGAAAGAAAGAAAAAGAGAGAAGAGGAACTGGGATTGCGTGGCACTTTGTTTCATTCTCACTACGGAGTCAGTAGCTGGAGAAAGAAGACGGCAAAGAAAGGGAAGGGAGCGTGTCCTGGGATTGTCTGCTGGTGAAGAGGGGGGAAGACGCTGCCTGCAAAGCAAAGCTTGGACTGGAGCTGGGAGGGCTGTCTGGGTCTTTGCCCTCTGGATACAGTCCCACGACTCACTGCTCTGCCCTGCCTGCCTGCCTGCCTGCCTTCCTGCTTCCCTGGCTGGTCCAGGATCCAGCCCCCTAGCCCCCCTTTTCTATCTACCCCCAGATGCCCTCTTTCACTCCAGCCTCACCCCCTCCAAGATCCTGCCTGCTTTCGATCCACTCTACCACCTCTTCCCTGGAGCTGATCTGAGGATCAGAGAGAAAGGAAGCAAGATAAAAGAAAAGAATTGAAACATTGACAGGGATTTCTTCACGCAAAAGCGGACTGCTTTCCCTCTTTGTTCTGGATTTTCTTCAAATGCTAGACTGTTGTATGGATGATGGAGCTGATTTTGATGACTGTTATGATGGTGATGAAATGCCTTAGACAAAATTAGGGTTTGTCTTGCAGGCACAAAGCCCTAGTTCTTTGTGATGGAAGCAGAGGACAGAAAAAGAAAAAGAAAAGCTGTGGACTGCTTGAACACTCACCGGACCACAAAGTGGCAGTGACTTGGTAAAGGGATTTCTATTTTCATATTTATGTTCAGTTGGGTTTTCTTGCCTCAAAAAGCTCTAAAGGATAGACATTTTCTGTATTTTTGTGTCTTTCATATACCGGATTTCATATTCTCATTAATTTTTCCTGCAAGGAATATTTTTAACAAAGGAAGATAAAAGTGAAACAAACCCATGGAGTATTGTACTTTCCTGTTCATTGCACCCCACGCAGCCTTTCTTTTATATAACAGAGAGTGGGTTTTCTCACCTTAAAAGGAGACTTTTACACTTCCCTGCCTGCCTCTCACTGAGACTGTTGAAGTTGTCCAAGCCCTCTCTGCCTTTTCCTGTTGTGCCACAGAGAGGAGAGGAGACTGGAGAGGAAGAGGAGGCAGGAGCTTAGTGAGAGTGAAAAAAAGGGGGTCAAGGAATGAGTCGCTGTACATGAATATGGAGGAGAGAGCTGCAGTCTGTGTTTCCGACAGCAAAACAAAGGGGTGTAATCTGCGTGGTCCTCACCTCACCTCGGACTTTGTACTACTCAAAGAGGGAGATGATGACTGTTTCTTTCCCTTCATCCCTCCACCTCTCCTTCATTCCTAACAGCATTTCAAATAAACAGAGCTGGTGATTAATATGGTGCGGAGGGGGAGGGCTGTCTCTCCCACTCCCTCGCTGATGCCACACAGCATCTCAGAAAGACCAAGGAAATGCACAACTGTTGAAGTGACATAGATGAGAACGCAACACACACCAGTGGAATGATACTGTGGATGATAAAATGTGGAATAATTTCTAGAATGTGAAAGGATTTCTTGAATGCAGCCAAATGGACTGTGTGATTTTCTGGATTATTGGACTGAGGACTATTGAAGGTAAAGGAGTTGATTTACCACAAAGATCCCTCTTCTGTGAACTCTTATTTCATCTAGGTTCTGTAAGTGCAGTGCCAAACCTGCAACTTCGACAATAGGGTTTCTGTGGCAGCCCAGCAGAAGTGAAAAGGACAGAATGGGGAAACCTCTGAGCCGCCCGGACTGCCTGAGACAGAACCCTCGCTGCCTTGGAAAAGGCGATGAGGATGAGGCATACATAGAGGATTGCTACGTCCCCCAGCGATCCATATATGATACAATGCGCATCAATGAGCAAATTGACCAAGGGACCAAACTGTGTCAACCTTCCAGGAGCACTCTAGGCTCTGGCGGGGAGGTGAGAGGAGAGGGAAGTACACTTTCCAGCAATGGCACCATCGGAGCTGATTTAGGTGGCGTTTTTGTCTCCAGGAATGCAGATCATGCTGGTGGAGCGAAGAGACTAGATGAGAGAGTGATCTTTGATGCCTTAAAGCTAACTGGTGATCCTCAGATAATGTCCCCACCAGTTGGCATCGTTGGTTCAGGTTTGCCTATTGCCCCATCCTCATCTGCCTCAGGTGGGGTAGCTGCAGTGGCCAAGAGGCGGCATCAAGGCAGTGATAAGAGGGACAATCCTAACCGCCGTTCTTGGAAAGCCTTTATGCCCCCAAGTTATCCAGAGTTTGCGGAGAGACTTGAGTTCTCGTCTGTTGAAGGAGCAGAAAAGCGTCTGTCTGGGGCAGGGATTCCTCTTTCTCCTCTACAGCCCGTTCCTTCTCACCTCCCCCCATCCACCCCTACCTCCTCCACACCTTCCTTACCTCCTTACACGCCCTCCCCTCTATCATCTGCTCCGCACACTCCTCCTGTCTCCTCCTCACCTTCTTTGACACCCACAGTTAGCCCCGTGCCTCCTCTCCAGCAGCATCCTCTCAGCAGGCAAAAGCAGGTTCATCCTATGCTGCAAAAGCAACACAAACAGACTCATGTGGTGCCGTCACCTTCCAAAGAAAAGCTACCTGCCTTTAGCCAGGCACCCCAGGTTTCTGGAGGTACACCACAGCACAGCCCCAGTGTCTCCAGACAGATAGAGAGGAAAAGGGAGGACCACAAACGGACTAATAGCTCTTCTAAAGCCCCATTTAGGCAGATTCCAGAGGAGCCCGTAGAGTCAGTAAAGACCTCAGATTCAGAGAGGGACTCTCCTCTTTTGGACCAGGACCAGGGGGACAATGCACCTCTCATCCCACCGAAACCCATCTTCTGCCCTCCTACCAAGGCCCGCACCTGGCCCCGCAGTTTATCAACAGGAAAAAGAACCCAGGTCGGCCTGAGACACAACTTCCCTGTACTGCCCCCCCTGCCTCCCCTAATGGGTGAAGATAACAACACAGATGAAGAGTCACTTTATCTACTAGACCCTCCATCTCCATTCCTGAGGGAAGAAGAGGGGTTAGTTTATGGTGGCCTGCCCCTCTCTCCTTGTATCAGTCAGGAGGGAGGTGATGAGGGGCTGCTTGGCTGGGGTGCCGAGGGCAGCGAACTCAGAGAACGCACAGCCTCTGAGCTCAAATTTGAGGAGGACGAGCGCAGGATTCTTGAGGAGCTCGAAGAAGAGGAGCAGGAAGAGTGCAGCACGATATTTGAGGAGGAGGCTGCATGGAAAACAGAGAGGGATAAAGCAGAGGAGGAGAGAGCTCAGAGAGAGGAAAGAGAGTGGGAGGCAGTTCTTAAATTAGAGAATCGGGAGATAATTGACCAGTCTTGGGATAGGGAAACACTGGAATCAGAGGGATGGGATTTAACAGGCTCTTCTGGACATTGGCCTGTGTTGACTCCCCCCACAGGGTTTGGCCCCGGGGCCCCCAGTGTCTCACCTTGCCCCAGCTCAGGGGCTGAGTCAGATGACCTCTTCCTAGAGCTGGAGAGGCAATGTGAAGTGGATGAAGGAGAAGAAGGAGTGGAGATGAGTGTAGACCCTGAGCCTCTTGATCCCTACACACTTCCTTGTTTAGAGGAAGAGGAAGAGGAGAGAGAGGAAGAAGCAAAGACTTCCTGGGTAGATTTTGAAGGAACTCTTCCTATAGATGCTGTTAACTCTGTAGAGCCTGATAACTTTGCGCCAGGCTTAGAGAATATAACAAAAGACTTCAATTTAAATCACTCTGAGCACATAGAGCCGATGACAAACTTTGATTTGGTGCGAGCACAAGACTGTGAAAGGGAGCATGGTTTCATTGATGAAGAGTGTGATGTTGACTATGAGGATAAGGCAGAGGAAGAGGAGATGAGTTACCCAACAGACTCTGCTCTCGGTCAACAGCTGGAGTCAGACTCCAGTGGGGTCCACATATCCCAACAAGACAGAACTGGTATTAGTGACATCACTCAGACAGACTGTGAACAGGGGAGACCTGCACGAACTGAAACAGACCCAGATAGCGGGGCATCATCAGAGCGTGATGGCGAGGACTGTGAGGAGAGAGCCTCCTCTCCATCTCGTAGCCCTCTGAACCCTTACTGTGAGGAGGTGGAGCAAGTGGAGGAGGAGATTGAGCAGGACGAGGGAGAACTGAAAGAGGAAGAGGAGTTAGGAACAGAGTGGGATGTGTATGACCAATCTGAGCCAAGTTTGGACAGTAGTGAGGGAGTTCTTATGGATCACTCCCCTGAGCCTGTGCACACAGTTGAAAAAGAAATCGACAATGAATGTACACAGGATGTTGATGTTCAGACTTCCTGTCAAGAAGATCAAGTCCCCTCAGAGATTAGCAACCCTGTCGTGGCAATAACTTGTGACACAGAAGGGACTTGCTTTGCGTCAGAGACTTTTGTGGATCTAGTGTCGGGACTGGACATGCCTGGACAAGAAGACCCAGATCTGGAAACTACAGCTGAAGTGACAGCTAGCACTCCAAAATCAGACTCTGTTCCTCTCGTACACCCTCAAAATACAGACTCAGCACCGCCTTCCTCTTTACCTCAGTCACCTTTTAAATCAGATGCTTGTGGTGCTGGGTCCAATACTAAAGACTCGGAGGCCTTTGTGATATCAGACAGTTTTGTTTACCTGGCTGTGTCTGCGCCTCCCCAGTTCCCCAGTGACTGTCCCCCATCTCCACTTGAGGACTCTATTCCCCCGAGTCCTGTCCCCAAACCTCCCTGCTGCCCAGACCCAGAGGAGGAGGGAGCCTTCCTTTCCCCTGACAGCTTTGTTTACATGGCAGCACCTGAGCGGCCCCAACCTGGCCCTTCAGATGCCTGCTCAGCCTGTGAGGATACTCAGGAGCTGGACTTGGACTCGTATTCTGAAGGGACCCAATCAGGGATAGACGGGGTGGAGTTCGTCCTCGGCTCCATGACAGGGGACAGCGACTGGGAGTCGGATGGCTCTGCTCTGGATTTCCCTCCACTCATGTCCACAGAGCAGGCCTGGGATCAGCTAGAGCCAGGCCTGCTTCAGAGCCTATTCACACAGACAGAGATGAGCCAGGCACAGGCCTGTAGGCCCCAGGAAGACAGGCCCGAGACAGTGGCCACAGACCCCATTGTGGAGTCGGGAAGGATCTCTAAAGCAGAGAATGAATCAACAACTATAGTACCAAGTTCCGACACTGACATAGAGGGAAAGGTACGCTCTCATTTACATTTTTTTCTTAGATAATTAATTTCCTTAAAACAGGATGTCTGCAGGTCCTTTAAAAGTCTTAAAATGTTTTCAACTATGAGTATTAGGCATTAAAAGTTTGTACGGTCTTAATTACCACAGCCGTTTTATCAAGCTTTATTTATCCATCTTTTAATTTCTTCTTCTCAAAATGGGTCAGCTTTTCTGCATGAAAGTCCACATTTCATTGGCATTGACATGACAACTCCTGAAAACCTACCACTCAACCTAAATCAGTCTTCACTTTGTATTTGCACCTGTTGACAAAACGTAGATTAACCTAATTCGCTATAACAACCATATTCGTACATAAAACCTGTCTCTGCGTGGGACCACATACATGCTACTTGGCTTTATAGTCACCTGTCTACCTGCTTGAATAAGAAACAGATGATTTGTCCAAAAATATGTCTTAAATTTGGTTAAGGTTATCTTGAAAAGCTCATAAAAGCATAAATCTAAGTGTCTGATACCCGTAGACACGCTGATAAAAGAACTTCATACTGGTGTTGCTGTATTCAGCCCACAGTATAGTTGCTTGTGCTGTTGGTATAGCATGATAACAGTGAATTGAGGTAAACCACGAACTGAATAGTGCAGTCATACTGTAACATGGGAAAAGACATAAAAGACAGAGCTTGCATCTGGGAGGTGGTTTACTTAGGATTTAGATATTTATATATTCTGCTTTTGGTAGAAGCAGAAACTAATGGATATAACACTAGCATGCAGTGTCCATAAATACAGTGCCAAGTAAAGAGAATGTATTAAATTGACCCACAGAGACCCTGGTTTATTTGTCTATTTAGCCTAATAAGAGATGTGAGGAGTAAAAGCTGAGCAAAAGTCTGTTTTTAGCAATGAATGCATTAGACGTGGACACACAGAGCCATAGCATGGAAAAAGAATTGGGTAAGGTATCTGAGCGCTGAGTGTAACAGATGTAGACATAGCATGGAAAATGTATGGCGGGGGGGTGAAGTTATGTAGACGCCATAATTAGCTAGTTGTGTTTCAGTAGTGGGGCTTTAAATGATGGCAATATGATGCTCAGAGGGGGGGTTTGCTACTTATGGGAAACTACCTTCAGGGTCACTCAGTGTGTGTGTGCATATGGTGTGTGTTAGTGTGGGGGTCAGTGCTAATCTACAGTGCATGCACATATTTGAGTTTGATCACATGTTTATTTGCGCGAAGCTGAAAGAGCAGTGTGTGCCTGCTGGCCACTTATAATGCTGATCTCAAGAGCAGAGTTTACAGCATTTATCTGAAGGGCACGCTATTGTTGTGTTTACGCTATCTGCATAAAGAGAACAGCAGAGTATGTTTCCATACAAAGTCATGGGTGCTGGGTGTATCTTAGTAACTCAGGCCAAAGTTTTCCATGTTGTTAAACTAATTTGTGGGGGAAAGAAAAAAGGCTGCTGTGTTTGTATGTGGAGCGAGACGTCTGCATGACTTTCACTGTTTGGGTTGATTTGGTTTCTCAGAATGTAATCACTGTCACGGTATACACAGTGTTACTGCTGTGTACAGACATGGATCTGAAATGGATATTCTGTAAATGCTGCAAGATTAGCTTAGCATGGAACCGACACAGAGGGCTGTCAGAGTCAGACTGTGTGTCGGACTCGTCTTCCTGCATTCATCTGCATTCAGTGTTCAACTTGTTTTGTTGACGTATTGTCACTCCTCTCCCATCTACCTCTGTATTTGACTGTGTGGGCTGCATGTAAAGGTGTGTGTGTGTATGTAGATCGTGTCTCAGTGTGACAGTGTGTTTGACAGGCTGTCGTGCTTTCGAAGGAGCTCTGCTATGACTCAGATTTGCTGGATCTTAACCCTGTATTTCTTGCTAACAGACTCTGAATCTAGCTAGTTTTTGCAGTCTACCCTTTATAATGCTAATTGAGAAGAAGATTCCATTTTTGCATATAAGACATGCAAAATTAAAAGTATAAGGTTATGGATAAAATCATTGTCTGATGTTGGAAATTTCCATCTCCTTTTCACTACTAAAATCTAACTAAATAATTTGATCGATGGCTGTTTCGTCTTTATTCGTATTTAAGTGTAAACTATTTTTATCATCAGAATCAGCTTTATTGACCAGGTATGTGTACATATATGAGGAATTTGACTGAGCAAGCTAAACATAAACATTTGACATGATTTCAACATTTCAAACATGATTTGGTCTATACTGTTTGGACAACAAATGAATTATAAACAGGAACCAGAACCCTTCCAATACCAGAATCTTGTCCTGTTGCCTACAGATATCTGTAGGCAAAGAATACGCACAATTCTGCAGAGTACAAAGGATGCTGGAATAAATGTCTGATGACTAATGTAACAGGTTGCTTTATCTACATGAGGTAGTTAGAAATACTCCAGACACAGTAACATGACATATTTTGTGACAAACACATTCCAAACCTGTTGATAGAGGTTTAATGTCAGGCAGAGAAACGTAATAGTTTCTAATCACTGCACATCATTAACAAGCAGTGTGTGATTTGGATGGCCACTGATGTGCTTGATCCTTGGTGACGATGCACACTGCTGCTCCTCTTTTGTTACATTATAGCTTCTTTCGGGCACAAGTCGACAGTTCTGACTTGTCAGTCATAGATAATCTGCTCTCTCTGCACTTTATAAGTACATTTGATGTTATGTGTGTTTGTGTGAAATTGTGTCTGTTTGTGTCTAATTTTTGTGCCTTTATGTGTCATTAGTCCATGTGTGTTTTTTCTGCCTCCAGTCACAGTGTCTCTGGCTTCAGTTTAATGTAATCAGACGTCGTGTCCACTCAGTCTCAGATCTAACAGGAGAGTTATAGCTGTGCGGAGTGCTTCCAAAGCTACTGGAAGTCAGAGAGAGGAACATTTAAAGGAAAACAGCAGAAGAATCAGATCCCCCTTTTAACTGGCCTGTATGATTCTCAAGTATGCTTACTGTACAGACTTTATATACTGTAGGTTTTTGAGGGGCATTCTGATATTGCATCATTTAGTTAATACCAGCTACTTGCTAAAATTTTATTTCCAAGATCTAACACAGAAGAAACTTTTAACATAGAAGAGTAAACTTTTCTTGACATGATACTTGTCTCTAATAACAAGTAAAAAATGCAGACTCTCTGGTAGAAAAGGATTTAAAAATCCAAGTGATTCTCAAGCTGCAGTGTTAACTATCACACAAACACTGGGTAGTGAATGATGGATGACAATTTCGAAATTTGACTCAATTTTTTGTTCACATTTCTGAAAGGTGACACATGCACTTTTGTTGTGTGATGAAATCCCCTTTATTCAGCCATGTCTCCTCAACTGACTCTCATTCTTTCCCTCCCTCTCCTCCTCCATGCTTGGATGGTGTTGTTGCAGAGATAAGAAGGTGGGAGGTAAATACTGTGGCTCTGTGAGGAGGGGAACTGCCTCTGCCAACATGGCTACACAAACAGTGTGTGAAGTTGTCTGGGGAATATAAACTTAGCTATCTGATAAGAATGTGCCAGGGCTAACTCTGGACTCTGGCCTGTTGACGGTCCTGTCTTTCGCTCTCTGTTTTGTTTGTACACCGAGCTGTCTCCCCATTTCTTACATCTCTGTCTGTCTGCCTCTCTTCTTTCTTGCCTTCTCTGCACTAATTTTTCTTAACATCCCTTTTCTGCTAGCGGTTCTTCCTCCTTTGTATCTCTCGTCCCACATCAATATTCTGCGCCAGTGCGAAACCAACAGCAGCGACACCAGGCAATTTTCCTGTTAAGTTGCTGATAGAAATTCATTGGAAAAGGGATGTGAAG
>JAPZEB010000008.1:3548857-3566886 GCA_029783705.1 Chaetodon striatus
CTGAGTTTAGAAAGACAAAGAAGCAGACACAAAAACAGTTGTGACAGGCGACGGAGGTTGGGTGGAGGAAGCTATTGTTTGCACGGGGGAGCACCTTTAAGCGCTGCATGAGGCTTTGGTACAATGATAAGAGAGCTACGCTGGCAGGCAGACACAAGCAGAAGGTCTTTGGATTAATATGGAGCTCATTTTAAGGCACTGTGTGTGTGTGTGTGTGTGTGTGTGTGTGTGTGTGTGTGTGCCCCACAAACAGACAGACAGACAGACAGATGGACTAGCTTTGCATGCTGTTTGATGAAGTGGGGCGAGGGAACGCACAGTACAGACAGACTGACCGCTTATACGCAGAATTAGAGGAAAGCAGAAATTTCATCTTTCATTCATAACATATTAGCATTTTTGTTTGCTGTTGCAGTCTGCAAAAACAAGATTTAAAGTGTCCTCAAAATCCTTACATTTAACTCCATTAAAATTGTCATCACACATTGCATACAAGAATGACTTATTTTTGCCATGCAGTGGCAGGTTTTCTGAAACTGCATGTCCTCATAAATGAACACATAACAGAGTTTGAATGCAGTCCAAACAGATTTCAACTCCCTAACCGTTTTTTGTTGCACCACATGTTTATATTTCAGGCTTTTCCCAGTCTCATGTCATAATTTTGGTTTTGAAATTAATTTTGAAATAAACTCTGAGGCAGTCAAAAAAGACCGTAAGGCCCAATCACATTTCTTAATTTTACCCCCACCCCTCGATTGTGAGTGCCACCTCACCCCACGGAACAGAGGTACTAGAGGTAGTGGTAGAAATCTTCCTCTATGAAAAGGGACAACCCCCTCAAGACCCCGATACACCATCAGTAGTCGTCAATCGCGTTTACATCAACAGAGGCAACTATGGCAACACAATGACATTTGCCATTAATCTGATGGAGACAGAGCAGCATGGACGTTTGTGATTCGTTCACAACTTATGTTGCATGCTATCAATCGATCAAATAAGTAATCAAATAAAAAGAACACTGCTTCATCACCAGGGAGCTAGCAGTGCTTTGTAGGCTAACATTAGCAACCCGTGCTCCTACCCTGTGAGTCTATACTGATATTAGAGGAGTGGTAACAAGTGCAGCAACTTTGCTGCTGGAAATTTAGTTAAATGTTGTGCATCATGTGCAAATCTAAGGGGGCAAAAATGACATGGAAAAATGTCAAAATGCAGGAATGTCATGCACACATCAACAATAACAATTTAATGTTGCATGGCTAGCTAGTTAGCTTCCGTGACATCAGCATACTACGAGTGTTTGTTTTTGTTATGCTTCCTATAAAGAAAAGAACCATAAAAATATGATGGTTATCGTAATTCTTAAACCTTTATTAACAAAAAAAAAAATACATTGATGTGTTTCTTTTGTTGCTTGTACAGTCATCTTGCCAATGATCTTTCATGACACTCATTTTGAAGTGTGCCTCTGAAAAACCTCCCCATTTAAACACTTCACCCTACCCCTTTAACCAAACAAGATTCAGGACATAAATGTGCGAAGGGGAGGGGTAAGGGTGTTTTAAAGTTTTTTAAATCTGCAGTTTGTAAATAATTTTCAAAAGGAGATAAACAACAGCAGAAACAAATGGGCCTGAAGAAGATGAGGCACTGAAAGACAGATGTTGAAGCAGAGAGCGAGAGACAAACAGGGACAGAGAGAACCAGGTGGCTTCAGGTCGGCGGCTCATGCATTTATGTTTTGATTGATGTGATAATTCTGGTTCTGAACAACCGCCTCCGGGATAAACCTGTGAGAGACGGCGGGAGAAGAAGGAGGGGGATGTGTTCAGGAACACAGAAAAGCATGAAAGCAAAAGCAGGAACACATTGATCTCCCACTGGAATTGAATGTAGATGCACTGAAAATGTAAAAAGGAGATCAAATATTTGAAGCTTTTTTCAGCGATTTTACATATTTTTGTCCCAGTATCACTCCCCGTGCTCTTACAGTGATATCAGCAACAGGGCTCTTAAAAATCATATATTACACCCTCGTTGTCTGTCTCACAGGGAGCTGATTAGCAGCATGGAAATGCCCAAAAATATGGGAGTAGAAGTGAATGAAGGAAAAGAATATGTGTTTGCATAACTAAAATAGAAAAAGGAGATAGTAAGATTTGAGCCAACTTGCTTTGAATGCCGCATTTGCATGAGATTTGTATCTGTTTGTTGATGTTCAAATAAGGACACTAGCTTCAAATGGGATTTATTAACCCATTAACCTCTTTATCCCGGTGACAGAGATTGGTCAGTCCGTGGCTTAGAGCAAAGCCTTTCTGGTAAAATAGTTTGCAAACAGATTTCTACCTTTTCCTTCCTCCCCCTCATTCCTTGTTCCATTAAAAGAGAAAGGAGGGCGTGAGGAAGGATGAGGGGTTGAAAGACAGGAAGACGGTGAGAGACGAGGGCAGAGGCAGGAATAGAGACAGAGGGTGAGGGAGGGAGGTGTGGGGGTGTAAAGGAAAAGCAAAGCGATAGCAGAGTGCTGTAAGTGGCTGCCGTCTTTACACATGGTACAGAATATTCAGGCTGGTCATTTTTTCCCTTTGGTTTTCTATTTATTGCTCATATACTCTGAGTCCTGTTCAGTTTTAATAGAGGGTCACTGTTTTCTTTTGCGTGTCTGTCTTTAATTCCAGTCTCTTCGGTTGTGAGTGTAGCTTTAGAGGCAACACATAAAAGATGCATACGTTTCTGATATGACCACTAGCTCTTTTCATCACGTAGTAATGGAAATCGGTTATGAAAGGAAAGGAAGATGAAAGTTCAGAGAAATATTTTAAAGCCTTGATAACAAGTTGGAAAACTCTGTGTAGCTGGGCAACATCCTGCATGCTCTCAGTTCTTTTGAGAAGCCAGTTTTGGATGCAAAGCATATTTTTTATTTTCTTATGTTTTTGCAGTCGTGGCAGTAACGTGTTTCTGTATGCTGTCATTATTAATTCTCTGAATTTATGTGTGAGGAGCAACTTGTTCCTCGTCTGTCCGGATTAAGAAATCGATTGTCCTTGAGTGATGTTTTGGACATGAGCCATCAGCACAGCTATTCCTCCTCTCAGTGTTATTGGCTCGACAGATGACAGCTAAATATAGAGCGTCCACATGCGCGTTCATGTACAGTAGACATACACTCACAAAGTCAGCTCATAGACTCAAAAAGTTACTCTTATGTAACATTAAGTTTGAGTTTAAATTTCACTATTGTTTCATTCCTTAGATTGAGCCCCATGAGAGTATTAAAAAAAAAAAGATGATGTTGTTTGTTGTACACTGTGTGAGCAATATATGACCTAATTTGCTGCCAGTGAGACATCAGAGAAAACTGATTAAACCTGCATGAACACAAAATAATCTGTCAAACTTAGAAAAGTTCAGTTTTTCAACATAAGAGAACCCCTAATGAATAATAAAGGATGTTGAGTTCGTTTTTACTTTATTCTAACTTATTTTGTCTTTAAAATTTAATGTTGTGAAGGAAGATGGAGATTTTAAACTATGTTTTCAGGGGCCTTAAAGTAGGGCTGCAACTAATGATTATATTCAGTTACAATCAATCTGCCAATTTTTTCTCAATCAAAGCTAGTGTGTAGGATTTAGTGGCATCTAGCAGTGAGGCTGCAGAACTGAAATTTCTCCCATGTGCCAAGCGTGTAGGAGAACTATGGTGGGTGACGCAAAAACATGAGTGGCTTGAGCCAGTGTTTGGTTTGTCCCCTGATACTGTAGAAACAACATGGCCGACTCTGTGAAAGAGGACCCACTCCATATGTAGATATAAACGGCTCATTTTAAGGTAATGAAAATATGATTCTTAGTTTCAGGTGATTATAAACAAATAAGAACATAGATATAAATATTATATGCAATTTTTGCTAATAAACGTCCATAAATCAAACACACTGAACCTTTAAATGATTATTTTTATGTTTTTGAACACTGCTCTGTAAATGTTTTTACTAAATTATCAAAGTATCAAACTTGTGATTTTTTTTAAGCTAAAAAGAAAGATTTACCAATTAAACTTTTATCCACTGATCGAGTCACAGATCACAGGGAAATAGACAAAAGTCTGTATTCTTATAAATTGCTGTAGTCTGTTTGATAGACATGAAAAACATTTGTCAATTCTTTCATCTTTCCTAGCATTAAAACAGCCTCTCAAACTGATGCATATTTGACGAGACATATCAAACTGTATAGTCAGTGTCAACCTCCCCAGCTTTAGTCAGACCTGATTTCATCCCAGTGTTTTTAACGCCTGTCCACACCGAACTGCGGCTGAGGTGAGAATGCCAGTGCGGTCCAGATGGAGAGACTGAGTAGGACGAAGGGGAGGATGGGAGAAAAGAAGAGGCAGCTGTGGCACGGGGAGCAAAAGGAGAGGAGAAGAGGTAGAGAGATGAGCAATGACACGATGAGAGGAAGAGGAGGTGGTGTAGGCAGAAGGATGACAAGTACGGTGGTGATAGTTCAGTTAGCTCAGCTAAGAGTGTGTGTTACTGCGTGCCGGCTGAGGTGGGGAAGAATGACAAGTATTTGGGACATTTTCCAGAGCTCTGGTTTAGTGGAGTCAACCGCTCTGAGCTGGCAAGGGAGAGAAAGAGCAGAGAGGGCGGCTGAAATAGAGACAGAGAGAGAAAACAGAAAGAGAGCGACAGAATGAGAGGAGGAGGAGGAAGAGGAGGGAGGATGGACAGAAATGTAAGGGCACACAACCTATAACAAGTTTATATACATCCCAGTGCATGTTTAGATGATGGATGGGTGTACTTTCCCTGTTTTTTCCTTTTCTGTTCCCCTCTATCTCTGACACACACACACACACCCACACACAGACACACACACCAGGATAAGGCAAAGGGTGGAGTGGGTCATGGCTACAGTCATTGTTGTTCTGGCCGACAGACTTCCTGTTCCAAGCAGCTATGACGCCCATCACCACAACACAGCTGCGTCCAAACTGGACAGGAACACACTCACATACACACACATACACACAACTGCTCATTCATATTTAGTCGTGCACAGAGTGATACCTGTAGAACTCCTAATCATTTCTTCTCACACACATAATTACACACATACACTAGATTTACACACACACACACACACATACACACACACACACACACACACACACACACACACACACACACAGCCTTGGCACAGAGACCCTGTAGTTTGACACCATATTTAAACCAGATGAGCAGAAACCTGTAAACCCTTTGATTAGGACCCACTGCAGAGACTCAGAAACACGTTCCAGCCTGACCACTTCCAGCCCGATCGACAATACCAACTCAGTAATAATGTCTGCAAACATCCTCAACACGTCATAAATCTCAGATCTAAGGCTTTGAAAGCCTTTAAATGCAGGGAAATATGTTCTGAATGAAAGGCAAATTAGAACCTTTCATTTGGACTTGATTTTTTATTTATTTATTTTATTTTCTAACTGAAATTAAGGCCTTCATTGGTATTAAAATGTCCTGAAGTAGGATTTTATGATTTTTTTTTTTCTCCGATATTGCTTTGTGAAATCTCAAAATATTTGCTAACATGTTTGTTTTTTTGTTTTTTAATAATTTATTGAACACCTCTCACATTAACGTCAAACAGATTAGGATAGTGGAACCATCAACACTCACATTTTGTTTCTGGCCAGGATGCTCAGAGCAGAGGGCTAACTGTCTGCTAGCTAGCCACGGGGAGATTTTAAAACAATGGACTCCAGGGCACAGATATGCAAAGGGCCCCACCACCTCTCCTACACAGGAGCAAGAGTTTGTGGTGGTCTTGGATCTCTTAGTAGTCATTATGCTACTGGGTTTTTGTCTCTTTGGGGTAATTTTGTCCACTTTTTTGTCATGGTCATTTTAAGTCTCTTCCTGATCCGTATGTCTTAATTTGACATTTGAAATTTAACAAATGAAGGCCATGGGCCACTTTGGGCCCTGGGCCTTTGCCCAGTAGGCCCGCTCAGTAATTCATCCATGCAGCTAGCTGTCACTCTACAATGGACGACACAGGGATCTGCAAATTCAAGAAAAATTTGACATTCTACCAAGATTTCACAGCATGACTAAAACAGATACACGGCAACACATACGAGGCTCTAAATATTTTATGCAAATCAATTTTCCAATCTCAGCATGATGGGAAGCAGGGGAATCCCACATGCAGAGTGAGAAACAGAAAATTGCCTATAAAATTTTCCCACAAACACCAGGTATTTCCCCCATAAAAAAAAGTCAGGTTTTATCTTACAACAAGCATTTGGGCAATACTGTCCCTACCCAAAGTAATTATCATCAGTCAATGTTTTTTTCTTGAATTTTGTTTTTTGTAAAATTGGTCCTTAATTTTAGTGGCATTTAAAGTTTTAGAAAGTCTTAAATCTAATTTGCCTTAAGTTGTAGCGTTCCTGTATATATAACCTCAAAGATGTACTGATCTTCTGAGATATCAAGCAATGATTATAATTCTGTTTTTGCTTTATTTTTTGTGGTAAATTAAAAAAGGATTAAGTTAAACTTGCCGAAATGTGTAGACAGATCCACTGTTGTCTTTCAGATTTTGTGGTGAAAATGGAGGGGGAAACATTTCTTGTTCAGATGTTTTCATTTCAGTTTTATTAGGTGCAGTAGTGTGCAGTGGTTTGTTATTATTTGCCTCTTGGACACCCACGACTGTTGTAGCTTCTTCCAGGCCATCGTGGTATTTCACTGAAACCCAAACCCACATTTTCCCTCTCCCTCACTTAAACTGCACCCCCCTCAGTATTGTCACACCAGCTATTTTCCCTCAGGCACTGGATTTACCAAAATCTGTTGTGTGTGTTCTGGACGTGCACATCTGGTTATTTGTGTCTGTGTGTGTCTGTGTGTCTCTGTCTCTTTGTGTGGCCATTGAGGTTTGGCTGCCACAGCATTATAAACCACCAGGCCTAATTCTCCCTCTGTGGGGCTTTTCTGAATGTCAGGACTTTTCTCAAACGTCCTCATGACAGTAGCCCCCTCCCCACATTACCGCCTCGGACACCCATTTGTCATGATTTTGTCCCAGTAAAGACCAAATGAAAGAAATTTCAGTGATGGTGGTTTAGAGTGTTCCCACTGGTCAGGAAACTGGTGGAATAGCGTGAAATTGTGAAAGTTGTTTTGTGGATTTGGCAAATTGTTGGATAAAGCAGGATGGTTTACAGGAATTTAGCAGAATGTATTTTTTTTCTCCACTATTCATCGCATTAACAGTTTGGTTTGGGGTTATTTTTCTCCACAGTAAAACCAGCTGTAGGGAAAACCAGACTGTTTACCCCTTAAAAACAACATTAACAAATAAGACAGGAACAAGATTTTTAGGTCAGGGATATTCAAAATTATGAAAAGTCATTGAGATGTCATACAGTTTTGTAATTGGGCATGTTGGGGCTTTTGAGTTGAGTTTATGTTGTTTTAGGGCTGCTGCTAATGATTACTTTCATTATCATCATTTCTTATGCCAGGTGCACACTGTATGAGAATCATGCTGATTCCTGCAGGTCTTAAAGGGTTCTGATGCAATTTAAGTGGGCCTCAGCACAGAATTTACTCACCTCCAGCTTGTAGTGTAATATTTACAGTACACATTCTTGCCCACTTCATGACTATCCTTTTTTTCCTTTGGGAATTTTCTGTTAACAGTTGTACAAGAACCCACAGCTAGGTCCTCGAGCCCATCATCTGCCAAGTTTGGTTACTATCATGTCGCCTTTGATTGCGAGAGATTTGCGAGATCCGCATTTTTAGAGTCAGGACTCTGGCTGTTTGTGAGTGGAATCTGTTATTGTGTGGTGTGCTGTTTTGGTCAGACTGTGCTTTCCAGATACTACAGGAACAAAACTGTAAAATTAATAATTACATGTCGTTTTGTGCAGGGTCTCCCTGCACATTTTCAACATCTGTTAAGATTTGAAAATCTTTTAGCATCGGCCAGTCTTGATCACTAAATCCTCTAGTCTATAGTTTGACAGAAAATGACTCCTTTTTTTTTCAAACATAAATATATATCCAATTTCCAATGATATAAACTTGAGAAAAACAGCAAATTCTTACATATGATACGCTCTCACCAGGGAACTTGTGATATTTTGCATGATGAATGACTAATGATATATTGACTGTAAAAATGGCTGTAGATTAATTTGCTACATCTGTGCATAGTCTTTTGTGTGAAAATACAATTAAATCTAGTAGTCTTAACTGCTTGGGACCTCTGCAATGTCTCCAGCAACCTCAAATGGGACCCTGGACTACAGTATAGGGCCAGATATTGGTACTCGATACCTTTTAAGTGTTGACCGAAATAATCCAGTACCAAGTCGTATCAAAACTTTTCCAGTCAAATGATGCCTGCATTCAACTGTTTTTATACCCAGATCTAGAAGAAAGTCTATTTGTATGGTTTTGTTTGCAGCCAATCACAGCAAGCATTATTCGATTTAATGTGATGTATGATTGGCCCACTACAGCAGCAGTACAACCCATATAGTATGTGGTGCGGTGAATTTGACTTTGTTGTATTTGACACATTTGGCAGTTCAGCATGCTGAGGTGCCATTAAAACGTACAAAAGTATGGTGACATTTTATGCAACTGAATGCTTCTGTTCTCAAGAAAAAAAAAGGTATCAAATAAAGTACTCTGTTTGTATTGGTATCCATTTAAATGTACTGATATTGTAATTTTTTAAACAGTACCCAGCCTTAACCTGTAGTGAATTTGAGAACATATACTGTACGTATGTGTGTGGATACTACAGTGGCACACATTTACTACGGCAGAGGAGCTGTACTGGCTGTTGCTCCGTCTTTTTTGGGCCAGGGAAGTTAAGTCTGGTTGTCTTTAGTGTCGGGTGGCTGCCTCTATTGTCATCACAAGATGGCTCCAGCCCTCCACTGTGACGTGTGTGTATGAGTAATGTGTCCAGACAGGCGAACTTGTGCCTGTGTGTATTTGCTATAAATGTGTGTGAGTGTCAGTCTGTCTGTGTGTCTGCTTGCGTGTGTGATTAAGTGAAGGTTGTGTGTGCACCCATGCAAGTGTGTTAGTGTATTCTATGATGTGTGTGTGTGTGTGTGTGTGTGTGTGTGTGTGTGTGTGTGTGTGTGCGCGTGTGTTGCCGACTCAGCCTTTTCCAGCCAGCCCCTTACTCGCCTAACCCTCTAATCCCCATAATCCTCTTCTCCCCCTCCTCTTTTTTTTCTCCTCCCTCCACTCTCATTGCTCCTGTTCCCTTCCTGTCTCCCACTCCTCTGTTATCTCTGCACATCCCTCTGTCTGTCTCTCATCTCCTAATATCCACTCGCTTCTATATATAGGTGTATAATGTGGTGAAGTTCACTTCCATTTGTTGTCACGCAGATTGAATGCACGGTGTATTTTTGACTACTGACTTTTGCTTTCCAATAAACCATTGGGCTGTCTTTTTTTGTCTACATCGTTCAATAAATCAATTAATGATTTTCTGGCTTCCTCTTCCAGGCTGTGGAGAGAGAGCAGGTGGACAGCATTCAACCGAAGCTGCAGCACATCAACGCAGTTGGCCAGGGTCTGATCCAGAGCGCCGCCAAACACACCGACACCCAGGCGCTGGAGCATGACCTGGAGACAACCAACCTCAGATGGAACTCACTCAACAAGCGGGTACGGCTTCACTCTATGAGCCTCTGGCGTGTGCTTTTTAGACTTAAATAGACTTACAGGTTATTTATATAAACTGTTTACTTATATATTTTGTCTGTCTCCCGTCCTCAGGTGGCAGAGCGGATCGCCCAGCTGCAAGAGGCTCTGTTGCATTGTGGGAAATTCCAGGATGCTCTGGAGCCTCTGCTGAGCTGGCTGAGTGACACAGAGGAGCTGGTGGCCAATCAGAAGCCCCCATCAGCCGAGTACCGTGTGGTTAAGGCCCAGATCCAAGAACAAAAGGTACACGAAGGATCAAGTAAAACCATATATATATATTATATTCCATTTTTGCTAATACACCCCCTAAACCTGCACACTGGACCTTTAAAGCAGCTTTCTTAAGGTCATCAAGAGTACAATTTGATGAGAAGGGTTTTTTATTCTGTCTGGTCCGATTTACCATTTTTGTGGATTTGATGCGGCGATCATCAAGCACAGTTTTAAGCTACTGCCACCCACATCCTCCTCTTCTCCCTTTGAAGTATCCTGCCAGCTTCTTACTGTGCATTTTAATTTTCACTTTAAGTTTTTCTGAATTATTTGTTTAGTTTTTAAACATTATCGAGAGAAAATGTTCTTCTCTTTATCAGACGTGTTGAATGGAGACATTATTGATATTCAGATGTCCTCAGTGTCCTTCAACTACCAACAATAGATATTTGAATGACAAGCACACACACAAACACACAGTCAATGATCCGTCTGCCTGGCATCCAAACGGCCCCAGTTGACCGTCTGCCAGTCAGACTGGCAAAATAACAGACACACACACATGCATGGTGGATTTGTATTGTTTTTAGACACACACACACACACACACTTTTCCCCTGTTTATCCAACATACACTTCCTGTGTTTGTGCATATGAGTGTGCTGCAGTCTCAACCAGCGATCAATCACACGTGTTTACATCCGTGACGGAGAGTGGTGTCACCGTCTGGCTGAGAAAGAGAGCGTAAACTGTAGAGAAGTGCATTCCAGGGGCTGAACCGAGCTGTTGGTTCAAAGCAGACTGAGAGGCTGCTATCTGAGCAGGAAGGAAGTTCCCTCATGTACTTTGTTTTCTAATCTTAAAACAGTTGGATCTCTAGTAAAGTGAATTGTTTTTATATCTACCTTTCAAAAAGCTGCACTTACAGTAATAAAATGTTCAATAATTAATATCGAAATAACACGAGCCCTTTAATAAAACATTGATAACAGTTTTAAAGAGCTAATGATTGATGAGGTTTGTATGAGGCTTTACTCCCCAAAAAAAAAGAGGGAAGTGTTGGTAATGTTTAGACAAAAACAAGTTTGCCATTTTTACACACCTCAGCAATTCCAATCAATTGCCGGTTTTATAACAGGGAGTGATTCATGTTAGTGCAACATCATGGTTATTCAGTCTATACTGTAGTGCCATTAAGATATACAAATATTAGAACAATTTATTCTTAAATAAATCAAAATAAACAAACATTGAACATGTACAACACCTGCTCCTTCAGTGAACAATGCTAAAAAAAAAGGCCCATAGTGGAACCTAATTGCTGCTGTAAAGAGAACCCCTATAGAAATGATTTTACTCATGACTATGTGTTTCTCCTCCTGTAGTTGCTCCAGAGACTGTTAGATGACCGCCGGCCAACAGTGGAGATGATCCGCGCTGAGGGAGAAAGGATTGCAGCCACCGCAGACACACAGGACCGAGAGAAGATTCAGACCCAGCTCCAGAGTCTGGCAGAGAGATGGACTGACCTGATGGACAAGGCCAGTGGCAGGTAAGTCTCTTACAGAACAGGATGGGGACAGTTTGGGTATAAGCTCCAGCCTCCTGAATCTCTGACTTCCCTGTGGTGTGAGAAAAGAAAAGGGAATTTCCCTGCAGCAAATATCATATTACTGTCTCAGGATCATCCTGGCACTTGTAGATGCTCCTGACTTTCTTGGGATTGTTGACACTTCAAAATGATCATTTCTGTCCTTTGAAAAGGCAACACAGATAATATCTCAGAAAGCTAAAAGTTACAGATTTGTCTTGCTGTAAATATGTGGTTTGGGAAAGTAATTGGTGGTGTTCCTCAACAGCATGTTATCTTGTGGTTATTTCCTGTTTTCTCGTTTCATCTGTGTGTGGCTCCGTTGAGCTCCACTGTACTTAAAGAAAGAATAGTATCATTACTTGTGGTTTCTGAGGTCTGAAGTCATTACAGCGGCTCTTCTGTTCACTGGGGAAAGAAATGATTCTACAGGGGAAAATGGGTACACACTTACAAAGCTAAGTGAAGAGCTGTGATATCTGGGGTGACCTCTTATAAAACGTAGTGTGATCATATACAGTGTTCATAAAACATTCATGCCTGACAACTCTCTGTAAGGCATGATATAAAAACATTTGTCACGTCTCTGGAATGTATTACACTGTCAAGTATGAACACTAACAACATAAATATTGTAAGTCTACACACACACACACACACACAAACACACACACACACACACACACACACACACACTGTTGCTTTCTTTATAAGCACACTGTGAGATGCTTTTGTTGACACTAGCACACACACACAAAGACAGACGTGTGGTTTCTCACCACTTCACAAACCTCCCTCTCTCCATCGGTTTCAAACACACTACAATAAAGCATTTTATGTGTTTATGAAATTCTTTGGAATTTAATAATATATCATATATCATAAAAAAATCATGAACATTTAATAAACTGTGTTTATTAAAAGGACAACAGCTGTATGACACAAAATCAGCTTCAAGTTGAGCAAAGAATCTGTGAAAGCAATAAAATACCAATAAAAGCTCTCTTCCTCCTCCTCCTCCTCATCTCTCCCTCTCTCGTCCTTCAGGCAGAGGCAGTTGGAGGAGCTGCAGGTTTTGGCTCTTCAGTTCCACGAAGCCCTGGAGCCGCTGGGAGAATGGCTGAGCACCACCGAGAGACGCCTGAGCTCCGCTGAGCCCATGGGAACCCAGACAGCTAAGATCACGCAGCAGATCGTTAAGCACAAGGTACCGTTTGGCCCCAATAGTTACAGAGACACTAACTTAATAAAAAGGTCACAAAGGACGATTTTTTTATGTGTTTCAATTAAAAGTTTTTGGAATGTGTTCTCTAAATAGCAAAAAAGGTTAAATTTGCACATACAAAATTCTCACTCCCATCTTTTCGTAGATTGTAGCGGTAGGATGGAGGTTGAATTTACAGGGAGGTGCTCCTAATTGTTGGCATGCTTGGCAACAGGTTTACAGTTGTTCCAGATAAGAGCATACACACTGACTTACCTTTAAATATGGTTAGTATGCTAGTATTACAGTCCCCATTTGAACTGGCAAGTAACATGGAGAATAATTCATAATATCAATAATATCAAACACGTATACAGTCAGTTGTCTTGATCAATGTAGTGTAACTCAATGGAAAGGCGGCACGGTGGTGTGGTGGTTACCACTATGGCCTCACTGCAAGAGGGTTCCTGGTTCGATCCCGGGTGCATGGCAGCGTGTGTTTTCTCCGGGTACTCTGGCTTCCTCCCACAGTCCAAAGACATGCAGGTTAATTGGTGACTCTAAATTGGCAGTAGGTGTGAATGTGAGTGTGAATGGTTGGTCTGTCAGTCCTGTGATAGTCTGGCGACCTGTCCAGGGTGTACCCCGCCTCTCACCCAATGTCAGCTGGGATAGGCTCCAGCCCCCCGCGACCCTCAAGAGGATAAGTGGTTACGGAAATGGATGGATGGATAAAAAATAAAAAACACATTGTTCTGACCTGCTTACCGCCTTATCAACCAAATATGGTCACTTTTGGCTCAGAAAAACCAAGATGGTGATGGTGGTAATGCTGAACTTGAGGCTTCAAAACAGGAGTTCACAGCTGATGGGTGACGTCACGGTGGTTACGTACATTATTTACACAGTTTATGCTCCAAACACCAGACCTGTAGGTTATTGGTGGATCTTCTGTTTTTGGTCTGGCAGTGACGTTACTAATCATCTTGCAACGAGCTAACTTAGCGTAGTTGCCTCCCAGTGTGTCTCACTGGAATAGAATATTCTGGTTTGGGGGGTGGGAGGGGCAGACAGCATGTTGCCTGTCCATACATCAGATTTGACTGGCCAAAAGTCCTCTATGGAGTTGTACCACACCCCCTCACCGGCCTTGTTAGTGGAGGTTCAGACCTGCATTAAAAAAAATCCACTTCCTGCGTTGATGGAAAATGCGTTTGGTGTGAATACGAAATATTATCCAGAAAAGCCCAGTTGGAGATCCATGAGTTTGAAGGCTTATCAGATGCACAGAGCAACACTGCACAGAGGGTTATAAGATAATGAGAGAGGGTTATACAAGTCTGGAAAGTTATCATGCTGATTGTGAGGTAAACCGTAAAAATACGGAGTTCATGTTACAGAAAAATGGACAAGGAAGGCATGCTTGACCCAAACGACCTGCTCATGATGAGCAAACGAGTACATTGAGTTTATGTAAACCCCCTCAAGGTCCAGATGAGTCATCAGAAACATTTTAAAGGAAGAGAAATGAGAACAGTCACGTAACAATGGGATTCACCAGAGCTTTACCTACAGAACACTGTCATCATCAATTAAAAGTCAACTAGCTGTAACAATTTACCACTCGACCTGAGCAACCTGGTGCTCCACTCAGCCTCATGATTTACATTTGTAACCAAAGTTGCACTGCTTTGTCATTGATTACATTTCATACAGCCGTTATAGACTTGCTTAATCTCTTACTGGCTTCCCTGATTAAAGCCTAGTTCCAAATAAGGTTGGAGTAGATTAAAATTAGTTTAACCGTACCATTTCACCCTCTCGTGTATTCAGGTTACCACCCTGTTTACTGACTTGAAGACTTTTCCTCCCAGAGCCCTCTGTCAGTAGTCGATCATTTTGTTCTCACGAATACAGACCAAACGGAGCTGTACTGCTGGAGATTGTAAAGGCAGTGTAGTGTAGTTCAAGAGAGATACCACAGTTGAAGATGATGACGACTTTTAAAAAAAGGGGGGAACGGGACAAATCAGTAATGCAGTGAAAAGAATTTTCTGTCCACATCACGATGTATTTATGGCTTCACAAACGTTGCCTCCGTTTAAAGGTGCAATATTATGACCACCTAAACCGCTGCCTTGTTTGTTGCTGTGTGAAACTTTCGATTTCGCCCTCTAGTGCCATCTGTTGGCTGTATCTGTCAGCCTTAACGCTGAGAAATCAGTGATGTTTACAACCAAGAGGCTTAACAACTAATCTACAACTAAAAGCCTGTTGGCTTTTTTAATGTCTCTGTGAAGCAAAACCTAAAAGGATAATTGTCCAGCAATATAACAGTGGCAGAGATTGATTTGTATGCAGCAGCTGGATGGCTGATGTTTGTGTGTGTGTGTGCTTTTTAGGCAAGGAGTGCAGAGATCCCTGAGCTGAGGACAGAGCCCCTCATGCGCTCATGCAGCAGCAGCACGGCCAGCATGAAGGTCAAGAATGTCAAGAAGT
This sequence comes from Chaetodon striatus, assembly GCA_029783705.1. NCBI lineage: Eukaryota > Metazoa > Chordata > Actinopteri > Chaetodontiformes > Chaetodontidae > Chaetodon > Chaetodon striatus. Next base: position 3,564,135 of record JAPZEB010000008.1, read on the forward strand.
GAGTAGACACACACACACACACACACCTGCCTCTGCCTATCTCCTCCACCTCTCTTTCATCACTGCTTCCCTCTGTTCTTCTCTATTTATCGCTCCTAACTGGCTCTTTATCGCCTCTGTTTCCTGCTTGAGTTCCTTCCATTCCCTGAGTCTATTTCTGTGTCTTCCTCCTCCTTTCACTCTCTCTGTTTGCACTGCACTCTCCTTCTTATACTAGTCATACACACTCCGAGGTGTTATCATGAGCAGAGGATGAAGTGCTAACCAAACTGTGTGTGTGTATGTGTGTGTGTTATCTTTTCAGACTTAGCTTCACCAAGGGCCACTTCCCCAAACTGGCAGAATGTGCTCACTTCCACTACGAAAACGTAGACTTTGGCACAATTCAGGTAAGAGCTGTAAAGCCTTCTCCTTAATCACTTCACCACATTAATTGAATCACATATCCCAAAAGATGAAGAGTGCACCTGGGGCTGGACTGATCGCCGTCAGAGCGATGTATTTGCTTCGCCCGCATGGTTTTAAGATGTCGGTGGAGCTGGCTGTCAATCACGGTGTAGACGGAGCTTTGAACTGCTCTGTTATTTCAAAGCCTCGTGTTCTCTCTAGTTATTCCCCTGCAGTGTTGGGTGAGACGTAGAAAGATGATGTTCATGAAGACAGAAGTGTAACTCACATGCCTCTTCTAGTTGACGTCAAGAGGAATTAATTCTTTTTGCTGTTGATATCACAAAGATGGTGCATGATTTACATTTGTTTGATATCTCCTTGAATGCCCAATCGGCTACAGCATGACCTCATTCTTTCCAGCCTCACACACCTCAGCTAACTGAAGTTTCTTTCTGTACAACTGGTTGACGTTACTTGTAGGTCTGACTACTACCTTTCTACCTGCCAGTTAACCTCTTGTAGACCCATTTAGGGGGAGACAGGGCATCTTTAGGGAGCTAGCAGGTCAGCAGCAATTGCCACATGGAACTGGTATACATCATCTGAAAATTGTGTTTTTGTCAGGCACCTGTTCAAACTTTGAAAGTTTATAGCAGGAATGTTAAACTCACTTGAGTTCATGGGCCACATGCAGCCCAACTTGATCTCAAGTGGGCAGGACCAGTAAAACCATTGCATAATAAGCTATAAATAACAACACCTACAAATGTCTCCTTTTATTTTAGTCTGGAGATGTACATTTTTTTTTTTTAAATTCTCCACACACTTTCACCCCTGTGTAGTGATACTGGTATCACCACACCAAACTAAAGTGGAAGCTACTGAGGAAGCAGGTGAAGTCATCTCCTGCCTTACACATCATTTACAGATGTTAAGTTTTGGCAGTGCGTTAACAGTAGGGTTCCACGGAAGTCTACAGCTGCTGATTGACAATATTTTGTTAATCAGAGGAGGGATGACTGGGGTATGACCTCTTTTCTTTCTTTTTTGACCCTCCCTGAATCTACAAATATTTTTCATTGAGCCTCTGAGTGACTGGCGGAAAATGCAAGACCCTCCCTCCACCATAAAAGAGTTATTTGATTTTTTAAACTTACCTATGGGATTTTTCCATTGGATTCTGGATTATAGCTGAAAATAAGCTCTGGGGCAAACAAACGTTTATGAAACTTAACGTTTTGTTCAATAAAATAATCTTCACAAATGAACACCACTTCCGTAATTATTGAAGTCTGAATGCAATTGCCGGAAGTTAAAAGCTAATGTAAAGCTATAAACAAGCTACACTACGGTCGCATGACCTAACGTCACCACCATAACAAGACTGTAAAGCTGTGTTTGGCACAGCTCGGCATGATGACGTTCTGTAGTCTCATTGAGCCACTTCTTAGTTAGTCTTTTTAAAGACATATTGAAGCTTTAAGATTCACAGTGGGGTATTTACTGATGTATTTTATGTAGTAGAACAAAACCTGAAAATCCCTCTAGGTTGTGTTAACCACAGATTTTATTTGAGGCTCATAGCAAAAAACACATTAAAAAAAATCCATTGACTTTAAGATAAGGGAACGAGAATCACTAAAGTGCCAATTCATTTCCGGGTTTTAGGACTCATTCCTGGCAGACTCGGTCAAGATGGAAGTATATGATGGCCATTTTCATGCTCAGTTATGCCTCATAGGTTGTTGTAGAAATGTTTGGGTTGATACCACTTGTTTCACAGATTTGGTGCGAAATGCAATTTTTGACCACTTAAGAAGTAATAAAAATGGTCAAAAATCCATCCAATATACCACATTAAAACACCAAGACATTGACGAACACCACAGAAAAACCTACAATGTGATTTGGTAGCAAAAACCCCTTATTGTCAATTTACGAATTAAAGCCATCCTTCCTTGAAATGCCCAAGGTCTCTAGTTTGTGGCTGTAAAGTTTCATTAGGCTGTGATTTTTTAGCCTAATGATTCATTATAGGTCAGAAATGGGCTTATGACAATAAAATGGCTACTATGGGTACTAATGCCATCACACATGAACAAAACTGAGCTCAATGAATCCACAAGACTCTCAGCTTTCCAGTCATACCCAAATTATGAAATTATAAGACTGTTAAGGGACCCCAGTATGTAGAAATATTCAAATTCACAATCCATCAATCCATTTTCGTAACTGCTTATCTTCTTGAGGGTCGCAGTGCGGCTGGGGCCTAGCTGACATTGGACGAAAGGCAGGGTACACCCTGGACAGGTCACCAGACTATCACAGGGCTGACACATAGAGACAGACAACCATTCACACT
>JAPZEB010000008.1:3566986-3580951 GCA_029783705.1 Chaetodon striatus
CACACACACACACACACACACACACACACACACACACACACACACACACGCACCTCCCAGGCGGTCCAAGAGGACGTGTCCTCACGTGAAGCTGAGGTTGACCACCTCGAGTCCCTCAGCCAATCGCTGACCCCGCTCAGCTGTGCAGCGGATCGTGATTGGCTAAGCGAGCGCGTGGGGGCGGTGAGGTCAGGTCACTCGGAGCTTGCTGATTGGTGTTCCAGGCGGGCGGGCATGCTGGAGCAAGCGCTGGCTAACGCTCAGCTGTTTGGGGAGGAGGAGGTAGAGGTGCTGAACTGGCTGGCAGAGGTGGCTCAGAGGCTGAGTCAGGTCTCTGTCCAGAGCTACCAGCACCAGCTACTGGCCGAGCAGCACAAACACACTCTGGTACGACTTCTTGAACACACTGAATGACAACCCAGTTATTCCCTCTGAAACATGAGAACAGTAGGCAGTAAATTAAACAAATGGTTTCAGTATGCATGTAGAATTGTAATAATCAGTGGAGGAAGAAGTGCTCAGATCCTTTACTTAAGTTAAAGTAGTAATACCAACACTGCTGTTATACCCTCTATACACTCAATATACAGCGATGTAGATGTACAACTCTGTATACAATACAAGTAAAAGTCCTGTAATAACAGTCTTATTCAAGTAAAAGTGCAAAAGAGTTAGAATGAAAATAGCGACCAAAAGTAAAAGTACTCTATGTAGAATGTCAAATTTCAGGTTAATGCATACTATTGGGTTATAATTATTGATGCAGTAATGTGTACATCACCTCAATGTCACATTTGGTCAATGAGGAGCTTATTTTAATTTATCTACATGGATTTTATATACTACTTTACATACAGCTAAGTATCACTGAAATATCCATGTATGACATTTTTTACAGTATAGTAGCTGTATGTGATATATAGATCACTGAATAACTGGTATAGATTGATTGATTCAGCTTTTTTTGAACAGTTAAATAAAGGGTGTACACTGTACTTTAGATTTAGTTCTTGGAAAAATTTGTTTTATTCTACTAGAAATTAACTTTCACTCTCTCTCTTTCCCCTCAGTCTCTAAATGAAGAGATTTTGAGCAGGAAAAAGACAGTGGATCAGGCCATCAAGAATGGACAAGCATTACTAAAACAGACCACAGGTAATCTCACACTCCTAAACTCTTCTGCATCTTTTCCCAACCTGACCTTTTCTGTCTCTTCTTAAAAATATATTGAATACAATGTAATTGTTTTCCTTGGTAATTTTTCAATGGACGTTGTCAGATTGGTGTCACCATCATCCACACAATTTGATGATAGTAGCTGACAGGGTTTTCATTATCCAGTAATAACCATTTTTTGATCAGGAAAATCTGTTGGTCTGCGGCATATTTAAATCTCTGCGGTCGCAATGTCCAGTGGAAATAATTCCCTCTGACACAGTGTCCTAACTGAATGCAGATTGAGCGAGCAGCAGTGACTAAATCAGTTTGATTGCATTGTTCTCTATCAAAATGTCCTAACTGGCTGCAGGCGACTCAGCGCTGCTGTTTTGAGCTTTTGTAGGATGCCCTATCTGTGTATTATGAATCTTATGTTGTGAAGATAGTGAGAAAATCACCCCAAAAAGAAACTAAAACACTGTTTTACTTCAGTTGTTGTAGATCCACATCCAAACCACACATTTTTACATCAGCGGTGAACCAAACTGTAACATCTGGTTTGTGTCTCTCTACTCTTGATATTAGCCATGCTGACTGCTCCCACTATTAGTGAGATGATTGTCGGTCTACCCTGTGAACACATTTTGTGTGTGTACTCTTATATTTAGATGGTAAGATGAATGGTGTGGCCGTGAGTGGTATGCGGTACTGTCAACTCGGGGGTGCTGTGAGATTTTACAGAACATGTGGTGAATTTTATAAGATAATTTAAGAGTTGAGACCCAAAAACTGGATATGCAAGTTAGAAAATACCACAAAAAAAATCAGGAAAACAAAAAATTAGAAATCTAAGAAGTAGGTCCTTTCCTATATACTCAGCACACGGTTCACTGTTGGATCCAGACTGATAAGATTTATGTGTGTCCTCCTGCAGGTGAGGAAGTTCTCCTGATTCAAGAGAAGCTGGACGGTATCAAGTCTCGCTATGCTGAGATGACGGCCGGCAGCAGCAAGGCCCTCCGCACTCTGGAGCAGGCCCTGCAGCTGGCCACGCGATTCGCCAGCGCCCATGATGACCTCAACCAGTGGCTGGACGGTGTGGAGTCGGAGCTCAACAATGTGGAGCCTGACGCCACACCTGCATACCAGGAAAGACAGAAGGTGGGTGGAGTATGAGATAGATATCCGTTTATTTTTGCAATGATTTTTAAGATATTATTATTGATCACTTAAACTAAGATTCTGATGCAGCAGCAGCAAGTTAAGTTGCAGTATTGTGATGGTGTCTGTGATTCACTATCTGACACAACAGTCATTGCTTCCTGGTGTATTATTAACTCTGGCTGTGAGTCACTCGATTTAAAAATGAATATTTGAAACAACGGCATGAGAATCAACATCTATACGTTGCATCCGTTCTCTTGCAAACACACATTTCATGGATAGGTGATATAAAGGAGTTGTTATGGGCTGTTTGCTTTTATTATTAAACTGGCAAAGATCCAATTCTTCTTATGCACTATTTATTTTTAGTTTCAGCCATCTGTAACAAGTGTCTCCTGCTTTACAAATCAATCGATTGGGCACTTGAGTGCCTGTAACCGAGGTGTTTAGTTGATCAAATTTTAAAGTCATCCACATTGTACCAGTTTGATTTGATTTTTTAAGATGACTTAGAAAAAGAGAAAGTGAACATATTATTTGAAAAGAATATCTAATTTGAAGACAGCTCCTGTCTGTAATGACATTTTCAGCTGTTCCAATATCAACCCACCCACAGTTACCATAGTAACATTGATTTCCTGCAACCCAATAACAGTTTGTAAAAGCTATTGATTTTTTTTGTCATTTAATTTGTTGGTGCCATCTGTTTTTTTTCACTCTACGATGACATTTTCAGCTTTTTACCATTTATTAAGCTTTACTTCACCTCATGTGTTCTTGAAAGTAGAGTAACACCAAGCAGCAGAAAACCTGTGATACAGTGCATGCCATTTAGTCAAGTTAAAGTCAGCTAGTCAGTCAGGTAGTCAGCTTTATATTTGGATTAAGTATATATTTAAGCAAATGTTTCCACTTGTAACTTGTAAGACTAATCCATCACTTTCACTTTTGCAGGAGCTGAAGAAAGTGTCAGCAGAGAAGCGTCTGGTGTTGGACACGGTGAACGAGGTGGGCAGTGCCCTGCTAGATCTGGTGCCGTGGCGAGCCCGCGAGGGTCTTGACCGCCTGGTCGCCGATGCCAACCAGCGATATCGCCAGTCTGATGAAACCATCACTCAGCGGGTGCAGCTGGTTCAAGCTGCCATCCAGAGGTCACAACAGGTACTACAATCTGATTAACCAAGGCGTAAATTTGAATGTTGAGCGAATTAGTTCCATTAGATTTGTCTCTTTTACTGTGAGCGCTTTAACATACTAAATGCCAACTTCTCCTTTCAGTATGAGGAGGCAGTGGATGCAGAGCTGGACTGGGTAGGAGAGACGGAGCGTAAATTGGCGTCTCTGGGGCCCCTGAGCCTGGAGCCTGATGTGACGGTGGCCCAGATGCAAGTGCAGAGGGCCTTTAATATTGACATCATCCGACACAAAGACACTGTGGATCAGCTGCTGAGCACCAGAGACGACATCCTGGAAACCTGCAGCGACGCCCAGAAGGACGCACTGATCGTGAGTCACTGATGGAGAATTAAGAGGAAGAGACTGAACATGAGAAACTGAAGTTTGTGTATACTGGTAGCAAGTTAGGGATGAACTGAGTGAGAGTGGAAAGTGAGGGGCATGATGCCTAACTAGCAAGTCCTGTGTGGAAAGTGTAACAACACTAATATCTTTATGCGCTTCTCCTTTCTTCCTCTTCAGGTGAAGACAGATTCTCTCAGTGCCCGTTATGATGCAGTGAGCCAGAGCCACAGTGAGCGGTTCTCGGCCCTCGAGCAGGCCCAGGTATTGGTAACTCGGTTCTGGGAGACCTACGAGGAACTGGAACCATGGTTAGGCGAGACTGAAACCCTCATCACCCAGCTGCCACCACCAGCCATTGACACTGACGCTCTCCGACTGCAGCAGGACCAGATGAGAGTAAGAAAGGATGATTTTTTTTTTTCAGCTTTTCAACTTTAATATGTATATTTCTACACATTCTTAATTTCTTCTCTCTGTCCTCTGTGCAGCTGCTTAGGGAATCTATCGCAGAGCACAAGCCCCACATCGACAAGCTGCTAAAGATCGGACCCCAGCTGGCCGAGCTCAGCCTCCAGGAGGGGGAGACAATAACACAACGCTACAATGAGGCTGAGAGACGCTACCTGGCCATCAAAGAGGGCGTCAAAGGTCGTGCGACAACCCTCGACGAGGCAGTGTCCCAGTCTGCACAGGTACGTCACAGAGAACACATCGTGAACTGTTTAATGCTTGATTTGGGAAACTGTGTTTTAGCTGCAGACCTGGGTCTGATAAGTTAATTTTTTATTCAACTTGGGAACCAGACAGTCAGAAGGCTTTGACATGACATTTTGTGTGTGAATTGACCTAATTTGTTGAACTACACGCGCTCTTACCTCTCAGTGCAGAGTGAAGACTTTGTATAGATTGAAGCAAATTTGTAAATGCTGTTTGGCCCAGGTCTGTTTACAGCTTGTTAGACGGTGTCTGCAGCCCCAGACAAAACAGGCTGATGTGATTACAAAGCAGCATGAGGTCTGTGTGTGTGTGTGTGTGTGGGGGGGGGTGTGTGTGTGTGTGTGTGTGTCTGCTGCTCTAAACTAAATGATAATGAGGAATTATCGTGCAGAGTCATGAGTTCAGTGAAAGTTTATTTCAGTCTGCTGTTTTGTTTTCTTTACTTTGTGTTTTATATGTTTTAGTTTTAAAATGTTTATACATCATTAGCATCAGCTCATACATACATACAGTATGTACCTATAACAAAATCGTCACTTAGACTTTTCTTTCACCACATCATGTCTTCTTTTAGTGTTAGTTTTCTTTACTGATATTTTAATTCCTTTTTGCACCTCATCTCATGAGACATCATTGAATCACCTGAGTGGCAGACTGAGAGCGTGTTGCTGCCGTCGATATTGCCTGACAGTTTGTACTGTATGCATGTCTCTGATTTAACTCATTGTATTGTTTCTCCACCCTCCGCCCCCCACCGTCAAACCAATCCATGTATTGCTCCTTCTCTGTCTCCTCCTGCACTTCCACACTGCCCTCATCCCTCACTCCACCCTAAACCACCCCACCTCCTTGTCTCTCCTCCCTCATCCTTTAACCTTAACCTTAATCTCCCCCATCGCCGTGTCCAACCCTTCGTCCCTGCAACCCTCCACCATCCCACCCCTCGTTCATTGTGGATGTGCTGTGTGTGTTGCCCCTCCCACCATCATTTTCTCCATCATCATTGCTCACTGCAATCACCCAGCTGGTAGAGGTAAGACCACTGACTGACAACATCAAACTGGCACTCAGGCGCCGGTTACACCACATGATTTAGTCTGCTAATAAAATATGAATCAATACTAATACTAATATTAGTATATATACTAATCAAATACTAATCTCACCAGGCAAAGTAGTAATTAATGCAATCGTTTCATCTCAGATGCTTAAGGCTGTCTGGTTTGTTACTGATTAGAAATTCCTGAAAGAACCACAGCTTGAGATTGTCAACTAAATGTATGATCTATATAATGGTCCAAACCATGTGTCTGCCAACCCTGAGTGACAGTGAAACTGAAATTGATCTGGTAGGAAATGTCCCTTTTGTGTAGGTTTGTAGACCTGAGTTAAGTCTAGTCTAAGGTTGGAGATAAACTTGTTTTTAACTGTGTGTTTGCATGCACATGATAGCTGCCCCACATATCCTGCGTCCCTTTGCAGAATTGGTTGACCATGTCCCCAGAAGTGAATGTGATGTGTCCACAAGATGCAATACGCACATGAACAGTGGGGGCAGTGTAATGTCGCACATTGGCAGAATGAGAGAAACATACTCGCCATTGTCACGGCCATCCAAACTCACCTGCCAGGCTTTAAACCAGAATCAAGAGAAGTGATTGCATCACTCCAGTTTAAGCCTCTTTAGACTGGCTCCCAGTATGTTTTAAAATAGATCGTAAGATTCATGGCCTCTCTTCCTGCTACATCTCTGACCTCTGAGTACTGTATTTGCCAGTCCAGGTCTTTTGTCTGTTTCATAGGCCCGACTGAAAATTATTATCATTATTATTATTAGTAGTAGTAGTAGTAGTAGTAAGTATTACCTACAATGGCTCAGCTTTTTACTTTTCTGCTGTGATCTCAAAATGAACAATATAGTAACCTCCTTGAGTGTCACCGTGTTATTTGTTTACATCATGCAAATCCGTACATACTGCACTGTCTAAGCTCTCTGGTGTGACCTCTAGTTTAATCCTCCAGAAATACACCTATTACACAGGCAAGCACGTGAACAATTCCGTTCATGTCTTGTCTTGTCTACGTAAACAGGTGGTTATAAAGCCAGTATATCTCCAGCCTAAAATAGAGACATGCTTCCTGGTAAAGGTTGTTAAGTCTCAGGCTAGGCTTGATTAAGCCCTCCTTTTGTATCACAGCAATCGTCCCCTCTGATTTGTTGTGTTATGAAGTGATTAGGCAGTTTGATTTCCCTTGGACGCATAAAAAAAGATCACCCCACTAGAAACTGTACCTTGTTTTCTTTCTTGTCTATAATGTCTCCTGAGTCCTTTAGAGTGGACTGAACCTTGTTATACAACCTGGGTGACATGCTGAAGGTGTAATATCGAGATATGAAATACTGTACAAGAACATTAAGTCTGTTCTACTTCTCCTGTTGAAATGATATGAAATTAGTAATGAAAAAGCCTAAAAGTTAATGCAGTGTGCCACAGATGGCTGAACACCCACATGATATCTCAGTATTTTCCCACTTTCAAAATGTCACCCGGCAATCAAAAACTCAACCCCAGCCCCCTCAACACACACTCTCTCCTCCTCCTCCTCATAATACTTTCTTCCAACTCTCCTTCCGTCCTTAGTTTCACGACAAGATGGACCCCCTGTTGGAGACCCTGGAGGGGGCAGTCCAGCGGCTGCGGCAGCCTCCCCCAGTGGCAGCAGAGGTGGAGAAGATCAGGGAGCAGCTGGCGGAGCACCGAGCCCAGGGGCTGGAGCTGGACAAACTGCTGCCGAGTTTCTCCGCCCTCTGCGCCCGCGGAGAGGAGCTCATCGGACGAGCTGCTCACGACGATCCTGCTGCTCAGGGTGAGCGGCTGGGACGTGTCTGACAGTTAATGACAGACAAAAAACATTCAAAATGACATCAGGAAGACAGGACGCACAGTCGATGGGTTAAACAGGGTCATTAACATATTTATGTTGTTGTATTTAAAAGAGTATAGTTCATTAATTATAATATCACCCTTACTGCAATTGTTTCATTCACTGATGAGCTGCTCTACATTGAGTCAGCAGTTTAATTAATACTTCACACCCCAATCGAGTACTGACCACATTTTACATTGAATTTATGAAGAAAGCTTTGTTTTTCTCGCACACTTGCCGAATTGAAGTAAAAGGGGTCCGTGTTTAACAGCAGCAAAACTATATTGTTACGACCCAGCTTGTAAAGAGAAAGGGGAGCAACATAAAACCAGATGTTTGTGGTGAAAATAAAGTTATTTATCAACAAAAGAAGTTAAGGATTGTTGTTACAAACAAAAGTGAGGCAAACCACAACGGAAAAAGGGCTTACAGATGCTGTTCAACTCAAAGAGAGTTGAGAGAGATATAACTTAAAGAGGACTCTTGAAAACAAGAGTTTCTAATCTTATCTCATAAAATTAAAAGCGATAAAATGAACTAACTAACCTAAATTACTTGTACAGCTGTATTGCTTTAAAGAGGGTGAAATGGCGACCAAGTAAACAGCTAAATAACTAAACAGTGTTGCCAACTCTTTTTGCAGGCATTCAGTGTGTGCCAGTGATTTTATTTAAAATGGAAAATACAGACCATAACTGGAACAAAACAAAAAGACAGAGAGACATAACACTTCTGTGATATGTGTAAAAAATATTACAAATATTGTCAAATCTTGAAATAAAGCAGATTCAGCTTAGTTAAGCTCTGCATATTTCTTCCAACACTGCCACATGGTGAGACAACACACACACATACACACACACACACACACACACACACACGTGTCTTTGTTGTATTGCCCTCTAAAGAACTTTGTGCTTTGGCACCCTCCACGCTTCATGAAAATAAAAGGCCTGACTGTGCAGCGATAGTAGGAGTGGACTGATGAGAGACTTAACTGAGCAGTTCTGGACACTAGATGGCAAAATTCAAACAAAGACGACATTATTGTTACTCTTCTACTCTGCATAATAGAATTATTTCCCACTATGCCCACTGGGATCCCATCAACTTCTCTCTACAAGCTTGTTGTAACTCCCACTCCTCTCCTCTCTCCCCTCCAGCCGTTCGTACCCGCCTCTTGCGCCTGCGCTCCTTGTGGGATGAAATCCGGCAGCGGGCTGAAGAGAGGGAAGGGAAACTGAACGACGTCTTGGATCTGGCCGGAAAGTTCTGGGCCGACGTGGCGGCGCTACTGAGCACACTCCGAGACTCCCAAGATATTGTGAAAGAACTGGAGGACCCTGGCGTGGACCCATCACTCATCAAACAACAGATTGAGGCTGCTGAGGTATGGAGGGAGGAGGTTAACAGTGATAAACAGTAGGCAGATATCCACTGTCTGTAGTGTATGACATCTCTTTACTCTTCTATCAGGCCATTAAGGCGGAGACGGACGGTCTGAGGGAGGAACTGGAGTTTGTCAGGACCCTCGGTGCTGACCTCATCTTTGCCTGTGGAGAAACTGAGAAGCCTGAAGTCAAGAAGACCATTGATGAGGTGAAAAATCAACAAACTATTTACTAAGTACATTTAATCAAGCGCTGTACTGTAGTACAGTTTTAAGATAAATCTACTTTAATCGAGTACTTACACTTTCACTGGAAATCAATACCATTTCCTTGAGAAAAGGCCATCATTTGCCTCTGAAAGCACAAAAATATTTTTGCTCTATAGTTCTCTGCTACATGTTTACCCACTAACATGTTTCTTCTGTCTTTCTGTCTTTCCCCCAGATGAATGCTGCCTGGGAGGGCCTGAACCGGACGTGGAGAGAGAGGATGGAGAGACTGGAGGAGGCCATGACAGCATCTGTGCAGTATCAGGATGCACTGCAGGTTTGTGCATCAGAGTTAGTCTGTTTTTTGAGTGTTTTAATGTAATGTACACCAACTTAAAATCAAAACGTATCCATGTATTGCACATGGTAATATGTACTAAGTGTCATCCTGTTGATGTTGATGTAAGCTTTTTTTTGCATCATTTCCAGTCTATGTTTGACTACCTGGACAACGCAGTGATCAAGCTGTGTGACATGTCGACTGTGGGAACTGATCTGGGAACTGTCAAACAGCAGATTGAAGAGCTCAAGGTTGGCAACAGTGTCTTAATTATTGCTCCTCAATTTTGAACAAATCATTTCATATCATCTTGATCTCTTGTGTAATTCTTATTAATAGTTTAGTACTTTAAGTCATTAAATACCTCAAGTTTAATAATAATTCTGGTGTGAAGTTTGTAGAACTAACAAAACGCTATTCCTCACTTCTCCCCTCATCCCTCCTTTAACCCTGAGCAGCAGTACAAGGTGGAGGTTTACCAGCAGCAGATTGACATGGAGAAGCTGTGCCACCAGGGGGAGCTGCTGTTGAAGAAGGTGTCAGACCAGACGGACAGGGACATGATTCAGGAGCCGCTGACCGAGCTCCGACACCTCTGGGACAACCTGGGGGATAAAATTACCCACAGACAGGTAATGAAACCACATGTGGCTGCAGTTTGGTCACAATGTTAGAATCCACATCACCAAGGAACACACTGAAATGAAAACTGTTTCAGGGAGACAGTAGTCTGTAGCTGACCTCCAGCTCTCACCCCACAGTTTCCCATGGGAGTTGACGATGTTGGTCTTTTTTTGGGCATTCTGGAGGATTTCTTGTATTTGACAGTAGCTTTTCATCACAGTCCAAATATTTGAGTTCCTATTTTTAATCCTGAACTTCTGTATGTCTTTCTTCCACCACAGCACAAGCTTGAGGCTGCCCTGCTGGCCCTGGGTCAGTTCCAGCATGCCCTGTCTGAGCTGCAGGCTTGGCTAAACCACACACACACCACACTGGACACACAGCGACCAGTCAGCTCTGACCCCAAGGCCATCGAGATCGAGTTGGCTAAACACCATGTATGTCCCTGATCTGAAGAAAAAAACATTCTCAGACTTCTCATCTGTTTACTTATCTTGTGACCTCTTCCTCTTGGTCAAATGAACCTGTTTGAAGACAGGCTGCATTTTCTTTCCATGTCCCGTAGCCCTAATGTGGTTTCTTTTCTTTTCTTCTCATCTCAACATTCAATTCTAATTCTGTATAATTAATATCTGTCTCCCTCCTCACTGTCCTAGGTTTTGCGTAATGATGTACTATCCCACCATGCCACTGTGGAGAATGTGAACAGTGCTGGCTCTGAACTGTTGGAGTCGTCTCCTGGTGACGAGGCCAGCCACCTGAGGGACCAGCTGGATCAGCTCAACAAGAGCTGGGAGAGTCTGCTGCTCAAGACCCAGGAGCGGCAGAAGCTACTGGAAGCTGCCCTGCAGCAGGTACTGGGAAGAAGTAAACAGAGATAGAAGAGACTTCATTTAAAATGCCAGCGCAGTCTTTGCTATATGGAACAAAGGAAACATACTGGAACTGATCAAAACAGTTGTATATATTTTATACTGAGAGAAACAATGAAATGAAAGGTTCATTCTTATCCTTGGAAACAGCCAGAAGTTTAGCAGCAGATGGAGTTGCAATTTCCGTCTGCTTTAGAGAGTCAGTTGAAACAGTTCAAAGCTCCAGAACAGCGACTAAATGGACCTTATGGTGAGATTGTTTTGTCACTTTCAGATTCAGATTCTTTACTGAAGTAGAATTGCTAATACCACACTGTGAAAATACTTCACTACAACCAAAAGTCCTATATTCAAAATCCTACCTAAACCTGTTTCAATAATGTACCCCCATTGAAATAATAATTTATTTCCAGCAAAGTAGCCCCTGACAAGCACAAAATATTTTTGCTAGTGACATATAATGAACATTGCATTTGTTGCAGCAGGTGACAGTTTATGGCAGGTAAGAAACACATTAAAAAAATAAGAATATTGAATAGTTTATCAAACTTACTGTTACATTTTTTTAACAAACTTATTATAACGTCATAGATTTTGAAATTAGGCATGACTGACTTTTAAAAAAAATCTCACATACCCCTGACAGTACTCCAAAGTACCCCTAGGGATACCCATACCCCTGTTTGACAAACACTGACATAAAGGAATATTTAATCATGTGGTGGAGTATAAAGCTGCACAAAAAGGGAATACTCAAGTACGCGTACTTCAAATACAGTACTTGAGTAAATGGGCTTTGATACATTCTACCACTGATGATTGTGTTTCTATAAAAGCAGTGTTACCACCAACAATAGTCGTGAATAGAACAATAACAGTAGGTTTAATCACAACTAATCTCTTCATGATACAGGCAGGTAATGTTTTCATGATATTTTAATGTGTGGCTACAATAATTAATATTTAAATATTTCTCCTCCTCCCTCACCTGTTACTGTGTAGGCTGAAGGTTTCCATGGCGAGCTAGAGGAGTTCCTCCAATGGCTGAGGAGGACGGAGAGCCAGCTGTCTGCCGCCAAGCCGACAGGCGGTCTCCCTGAAACAGCCAGAGAGCAGCTACAGCAACACATGGTAACAGAGAATCTCATTACACCTTTATGCACAGAATATCATCCACAATACACATAGATACACCTTACCGTTTATAACCTGAACTTTTGATGCCATTCATGTCTCTTGTGCTTTATTTGGCATTGAAGGTGTGTGAAAAATAGTTTGGAAATCCTGCAGTAATTTAATGATGATTAGGCACAAGGAGCAGATGCTCAGAGTGTTATCTTACACATGCTCTTCTATTCACACAGAGAGACAGTTGGTAAAGGGCGACCATAAAACTTTAATAGCTTCCATTGTTCTCAATTAACCAGTGAGACAAAACAACGCTCACCCTTTAGCTGGAGGGTCGACTCACATTTGCCTCCTCTTTTGTCTGCAGGAGCTTCAAGCCCAGCTGACTCAACGAGCAGACCAGTACCACCGCTTGCTGGATCAAGGAGAGTCCATGTTACTGGCCCGTGGAGGAGAGGAAGCAGGACCCGGCACCACCCAGACCCAGCAGAACCTGGCAATGCTGCAGAACAAATGGGCCAGTCTCAACACCAAGATGGACGACCGCAGGGTAAGACTGCAACACGAGGAGTGTGTTTTATCACTCTGTCCTCTTCTGTTCTTTACTTATCTTATCTTTCTAGCTTTCCACTATTTATGGGTTCGTCTTTAACTTTTAAATCCTGAACTTTCCAGGGAAAGCTGGATGAGGCTGTTTCCTTGGCAACAGGCTTTCAGACCTCTCTGCAAGACACCATCAACTGGCTGACCCAGGCTGAACAGACCCTGAACATGGCCCAGCCCCCCAGCCTCATCCTGGACACTGTCCTCTTCCAGATCGATGAGCACAAGGTACTGAACATACACCACCGACTAGAAACATGGTTAAGAGGCTTAAACCACAACTACATAATTTTCCCTAACTCATTCTGCGCTCACATCTGTGTCTGCTCAGGTATTTGTGAATGAGGTGAACACCCACAGAGAGCAGGTCCTGGCTCTGGAGAAGGCCGGCTCTCAGCTTCGCTTTGCCAGCCTGAAGCAGGATGTTGTCCTCATCAAAAACCTGCTGCTCAGCGTCCAAGCCCGCTGGGACAAGCTGGTCCAGAGGTCACTGGACCGTGGCCGACACCTCGATGAGGCCCGTAAACGTGCCAAGCAGGTACTATACTAAGTTAAACTCCAGGTTAAATGCTACTTAAGACCAATGGCACCCTGTGAAGACACTGACAACATGAAAACAAGTTGAGATTCACAATAAACGCAATGTCTGTGTGGACAATGTGGCTTTAGACCTTAATGTCTCTGCTACCGGTTGATAACAGATGTGTTTTGGAAATGTTAAGTTATACTGCCTTTGTAATTAAACTCTTTGTAGGTCACTCCAAATGATAGTCTCCTTTCATTTTTTATGAAAGGACTGAATCGATAATGACCTTTTTAGTCAGAGAAAACGTCTGAATTAGAATATCAAACTGAAACTCTAACTTTCTTCCTTCAGTTCCACGAGGCCTGGAGGAAGCTGACAGACTGGCTAGAAGAAGCCGAGAAAAGACTGGACTCAGAGCTGGAGATCTCCAACGAGCCGGACAAGATCAAAGTACAACTGGCCAAACACAAGGTACTGCATGGACACTATCGTGCACACTAAGGAGCGTATTCAGATTGGTTTGTGGCCACTGATAGCACCATGAATTGAGCAGCACCTGCTATCTTTCCTGTCTAATGGTCCAAAAAAGATGTTGCTCTAATCATATTACAGAACAAAACTGAAATTTTCTGACCACAAGCTACCTGATCGACGAGGTGCAGAGGCATTCCTTAAAACTTCAAACAAGGAATTTTAACGTGACAGAGAAACTGTATTTGTGATTTCATATCCCCGTCTGTGAGTGCGCTTTGTTTCCACTAACTCTCTGAGGAGACTAATACTT
>JAPZEB010000008.1:3583980-3595570 GCA_029783705.1 Chaetodon striatus
AAATGTTGTGCATCTGTGCAGAGTTCCCCACCAGTAAGCTGGAGATGACAGCAGTGGCAGACATCTTTGACAGAGACGGAGACGGTTACATCGACTACTACGAGTTTGTTGCTGCTCTGCACCCTAACAAGGATGCATACAGGCCCACCACTGATGCTGATAAGATCGAAGATGAGGTAAGAAAAATCTAAAGAAAAATACATGGAAATAAATGATGCAGATATGAAGATGTGAATGGTGCAATATCGGGGCAAATTATTCATACAATAAGCTACCAGTCAGCTGTTAGAACAGGCCCAGTAATGAGCTAATGCATGGTTAGTAGTCTGAATGCGCTCACTTACATGCTGTTTGTTGTTGTGCAGGTGACTCGGCAGGTGGCCCAGTGTAAATGTGCTAAAAGGTTCCAAGTGGAGCAGATAGGAGAGAACAAATATCGGGTAAGTTCAGCTCAGACTCTGGTTCAGTTTAACATTATTGTTTCATTATTATCAGAATATGTAACACACTGTAATGTATACTTAAGATACTGTAAAAGAGGAAATGTCTATGTTCATCGCAGTTTGTTTATTTGTAATTGTTGACAGATCTGGGTCAAACAATTTTAGTTATTTTCTTAATACAATGTTAGCAGGCAGGTGAATTTAGTTTAGTGGGCTGTGGTTGGGTACGTTTACATGCACACTGATACTCCGCTATAATTCCAAAGATACCTTTTCGAGGAGGTGATTGAAGGAATAGAAGAGGAGGCTGTGTTTGCATGGTCGAACAAGTCTGCCACTAGTGAAAAAGTCCTGGCACAATTTTCGTTTTTCATCAGCCATTAAGCAGCTTAGGAGGAATATTATCTTTTCAAAATACGGAGAAAAAAAATGTAATATTTTGTGCACGTAAATGTAGTCACTGACACTCAAGTCAGCAGTACGTGACCTGCATGTGCTGTTTTAAACACTTAAGTCTAGAGTCAGATTTCTTTTTACAGGGTCTTGTTGCTAAAATTTAATTCTTCTTCTTTATCAATGCTACAATAAACAAGTAACTGCTAAATTCTGATTTACCTGTAAGACTAAACGTTAACAGATAAAAAAAAAACATCAAATTGCTAAGAGTTACTCTGTGAATGCTGTTTGACCCAGGTCTGATGAATAGATAGTTTAATATTAACTGGCTGTGTCTTCACTTGTCCCGCAGGCACCATTAACCTCTCAACATAATGTCACAGCATTTTCTCTCATTCGTCCACCTCACATCATGACCTCATGGTGTATTAATAAGTGTCTGTATTATATAACACACCATCCCATGTCATGATAACATTGATATAATGTGTTAATAATATCTCACAGCCCTCCAGGATTGTCAGCTGAGTCTTCTTTATCATCACTTAAACATTAACAAAACCATGTAAATGTGACTGTATAAACACACACTGGACTGCTGGGTTCGAAAATCAAAAAAAGTTTTATTCAAACTAACTATAAAAGAAAGCTGTAATGCCAGATGAACCAGATTCGGTGGTACAGTAACCCGATGCTCATTTTTATCTATTATGTCAATGCTTTTTTCATTGATATTTTCATTTTTTAAACACCAGAAATAATAATAATAATTAATTGCAAACAGACAAAAAAATCTCATTTCTAACAGGGTGCCGAAATCTTTGGAGTTATGTTTTTACTTTTGCAACCTTTGCCTGATTATAAAGAGATTAAACAGAATAGTAAATGGATCTGCACTTGTATAGTGCCTTTCTAATATTCCGACCACTCAAAGCGCTTTAACACTATATGTCACATTCACACACTGGTGGCTGGGCTACAGTACAAGATGCCACCACTACTCACAAACATACTTAAACACCAATGGAACAGCTATCAGGGGCAGTTCGGGGTTCAGTATCTTGCCTACGGATACTTCGACACGCGGACTGGAGATGCCAGGGATCAAGCTACCCACTCTATATCATGAGCCCCAAATAGAAGAACACAGTGGGGTAAAAAATACAAGCAAGATGTTAACACCTTGTTGGCCTAAAAAAAAAATCAATTAATCGAATATCTCTTGTATGACAAAGAAAAGCATCAAAATCTCATATTTTAGAAGCATGAAACCAGCAATTGTTTGGCTGCTTTGGTTAAAAAATTACTACGATGATTATTTGATTATCAAAATAGTAACCATTTAATTCTCTGTCAGTCAACTAATCATTGCAGCTATAGCCTCAAGTGGGTTTAGGCCTTCATGTTGTCGGATTATTAAAATAGTTTAAAACCTACAGGAGCCACAGTGATTTTAATGGTTCTCCCAGCAGTCTTTGTGTATCTATGCAGTATTTTACAGTGGTTGTTGACTGTTTTCAGCAGCACTTAACTGGATTGCCCGCCCCCCACCACTGCTACAGTGTGTGTGTCCACTCCATCATTATCCACTGGGTAATGATATCCAGTGTCTGACTGCAGGACACTGGGGATACTAATACTACACCAGTTTGTTTGTGTCTGTCCTGTGTTTGTGTCTGGCTTCACTTTTCTTCTCTGTCACTGTCTTTTCCTCCATCTCACCATCATCAGCTGGCAGATTTAAAAAGCACTGTCATGATAACATCCATAAGCATTCATGTCCGCTGCATCTTTTTGCTTACACAACTAATTCTAAACTAAATGAACAGAAAGACACTGTGTAAATGTAACCATTTATTAGAAGCAGTTTATAGAAGACCTTGTACACATACATTACAGCCCTCAGTGATCAGTACATGTTGTTTCACTCCTGCTCTGTTTCTTTCTCCTTGTGTTCCTGTGCTCCGTGTCTTCTGGATTTATTGTAGTTCTTCCTCGGAAACCAGGTAAAGTGACGCTGCCGCTGCTGTGACTGGATGTGTGAAATCTGCTTCCTGTATTCCCCACCAATGGAGTGCTGTCCTTTCTGTTTTCAGTATTTTTTTTTGTTTTTGCAGCTATAATTCCATATTAAATCATTATTTTTTAAAAAGCACTCCATTGTGGCTCTGCAACGTGTAAGCAGGTTTCACCGTCTACTTGTGTTCCTGCTGTGATTTGTTTGGTGTTGAGCGTGACAAATTGCACAATGTGAAGCAGGCGACAGTGACATGGCTTCAGTGGTAATTAGTGGTTAGGTGATATATAGTGTGTGCTGTGGACTGAAGCTGGGAAGCAAATCAAGCTGCTTGGAGAGAGATACAGAAAATTCCATATGCGCTCGTATCATTTCGAGCTCTGCTTTGCTCGGTGGTTTGGATAAAACTTTCAGACTGAATATATGATTTCTACTGTTCATGGTAATGCTTATATTTTGGTGGCTGGGTGAACCGGGCTGAGAATCATCTGATTGACTCTTTGGTTATGTCAGTGCATGTTTTTTTTTTTTGTTTTGTTTTTTGTGTGTTATTGCATGAAGTAGAAACTCGTCTGTTCAAATGTGGTACATGGATTTTGCTTGGTGTGATGCTGTGAATCAATTAAACTCACCAATCAATATACCAATTATTATTTTACTCACTAACTTTGTCTTCTTCTCTTGATTCCCTCCCTTTCTTCTTTGTCTTACGTTTCCTTCCTCTTCTCTCTGCTCATTGCTCTTTTTTTAATTTCAACTTTCAACTTTAATTTCCCTCATTGTCCTCTCTTCTGTTTTTACTCTGCTCATGAATCTCGTGCCCTCTTTTCCCCTCATTTCTCTTCGCCCCTTCCTCCTTTTTTTTTTTTTACTTCCTCAGTTTGGTGACTCTCAGCAGCTGCGTCTGGTGAGGATCCTGCGCAGCACAGTGATGGTGAGAGTCGGAGGTGGTTGGATGGCTCTGGACGAGTTCCTTGTCAAAAATGATCCATGCAGAGGTGAGTGATGTTTACTCTCTTTCTCTCTCTCTCTCTCTCTCTCTCAAACACACACACACACACACATACACACACACAGCCTTGAATCACCTATTCCTCAAATACTCAGGTGCAGATTCCTCAACACACACACACACACACACACACAATCATATCTTCCTCCTCCTCTGTCTCACTTTCTGTCATTCACATGCATTTTACTAGAGCCCGACCGATTTTTGCAACACTTTTTTTTGACATAAACAAACATTTTTTTGAAAATAATCTCTTGAATGCAGTTAATTTATGAATGTTTGACATTTTACAGTTAAAAATTAAATGTGTGGAAAACACTTACAACAAATAAAACAGTACTTTTCAAATAGTAAACTTCACTGAAAAATTAAGTTGGCATAAATGAGACCTTTAAACTCCAATATGTTCAAATGTTTCATATGTGTAATTTCATGTGAAAAACGCAGTGTATAACACTTTTTAAAAGAAATACAAAAAAATAAATATTAAGTAGTGCTTGGTATGAGCAAGACCGTTTTCTGAATGTGACATAAATCTTAGATTATTAAAATAACCTGTCATCAGTGAAATCATCCTTATTTGTTAATTTATCTTTCATGTAGCGGTTGTATTGGTGTCCTCATCTTTGACGTTTGTGTACTGCAGTATCAGCCATCTACTACTCCTACTCCTACTCCAGTACTATTATCACAGTTGGATTGGCCCCAAAAAAACTTTTTCCATACACAATCATTCCAAAAGAAACAGTGATAAAACAATTTTTTAAGGAGTTTTAGAGACAACATTCTAATTATAATGACTTAATGGGTCAAATTTGACCCATTAAGTCAAAAAAAAGGGCAAAAAATCTGTAAAAATTTAAACCAATTCATGTGTGCAGGGAATCACTAACTTTAGTTTTAGATGCATAAAAATGCTAACCCAGTCACCAGAAGAATTGTTTGCATTGTATGTTTTGCAAACCATGAATATGATACATTTGTACGTTATGTAGCGGTTATGCAACAACGCTGTGGTTAATGTGTGGCTATGTTTAGGCACAAAAAAACACTTGGTTTTGGTTAGGAAAAGGTCATGCTTTTGGTGGCACAATCCCAGCTGGAAATAAAGCAAGGGGTCGCTAAATAACCCCATGTTTTGTTACACTAAACACACATATGAAACATATCCATAGTTTGCAGAAATGCACAATGCCAACATTTTCTCCTAGTGACTACACTGAAAAATGCACAAGCCTGACAAACGTTTTCAACGTAAGGTGGATATCGGTTAGATGTCAGATAGTACCGGTCGGGCTCTAACACAAACAGACTACTACTCTTTACAAAAGCAAACACACTTCCAGAGGTGCCTCCTGCACAGAGCTCTTGACATATTTGCACCGCGGAGTGACAACAAACAGAACAGTGGATTGAGCTGAAGGAAAACACACCGACGAATCTGACAAGTTGTCTGTCAGCAGGTGATGCAGTGAAACACTGCCTCCTCTCACTTCTCTCTCCAGTGTTTCCTTCCAGTGCCATCTACATTTGGTGTCTTTGTTTCTCTCCCCATCCCCTGCTCCTTAAACCTCTCTGAGCCCGTCCTCAAGGAGTTCATCATCTTCTCCTGTCACATGTTCTATTTCTGTATATGCACGGCCGATTCTCCTCGGCCTCTGTCCTGTCTTAGTTTGATCTCATTCTCTTTCAAATAACAGTAGTATTGCATGATGCATGGTTCTCTCCCTCTTCCTCCCCCTCTCTCTTCCTCCCTCCCTCCCTTTTTCTCTTTCCCCAGTGCAACATCCAGGACTTAAGATTCTCCGCTCCGATTCCAGTAGCTCCATCTCATCTCGTATAGGTTGGACTTCTCCTCTATCTCTTACGCTTTCACTCTCTCCTAACTGCCGCCCCGTCTCTTTTGGTTTCTTTCTCCCCCGGATTTGTTTTTCTCTTCCTCTGTTTTTGTTTTCTGTCCCATTATCTTCTGGTCTGGCCTTGTTGCTGTGCCTTGCTGACTGTGATCACCTGACTAACGTTATGTCTCCCCACTGTTCTGCTCCTCCTCTCTCCTGACCTCCTCCCTCCCCCGGCTGTTGCCACTCATGCAAGCTCTGATATCCTGACCTGTTTTTTAAACACCTTCAGGGGTCTCTGATGCTCGTCTGGACCCCCATTGGTCTGCTGTGTGTGTGTGTGTGTGTGAGTGTGTCCATGAAGGAGTGATTTTTGACAGTCTCAACTCAGTTGCTGTGTGTTCCCAAAAAGTGACATCTGTGTGTGTGTGTGTGTGTGTGTGTGTGTGTGTGTGTGTGTGTGTGAGAGAGAGAGAGAGAGAGAGAGAGAGACTCTCTTCATTCCACCATGAGCATGCTGTTATTTCACATTGTCTCTTGTGTCTCTTAGTGACAGTCACTCCTGGCTATTTCTGCTGCCGAGGTATCTACACTTCCTCTCTCTGCTCCTCTGTCACTACATTTCTCTCACTCTCCATCCATCCGTCATCCATCGGTCGGTCCAGCTGTCCGTCTCCATCTTTAACCACAGCTGTTTTCTGTGTTTCCATATATATCTATATATGTATATGTGTGTTTGTACCGTTTCTAACTGTGGTCAGGATTGTGTGTGTTTAGGCATTGATGTCAGTCTTGTCTGTGTGCCACATGTTTGCGTCATGCTTCCCTCACTCACTACAAAGCAGGATTTGGCCAACCCCTGGTCTTGATATTTTATTTTATTTATGTTTTTTATACTTTTTAAATTCTGATTTCAAGATGTCTGAATTTTACAATAAAAGAAACATGAATGCAGATGCTCAGCAGAAAAGAAGACAACAATAAAACTATATTACATATATATATAAATATTGTCGTGTTTTCATGTTAAAATGAACACTGCTCACATCATCTTTTTTTAGTTATTTTTACAGTGTAAGCCCAAATAGAAAAAGATACAATTGTTCTACATGCTTCACAGAGAGACAGGAGTGTGTAAGACCTGGGCGTGGCCAGCCTGGGTTTCTAATATCGCTGGCTTCTAACGCGGCTCCTTTAAATGTGATGGCTGGTTGGTGGGAGACACAATTACAGGGTGCACCTGGCTGGCTGGCGTTGAGGGGGGACGTAATTGCAGGGTGCACCCGTTTAATTGACCGGCCTTGCTGTTCGGTTGCTAGGGACGTTGGCCATGAGGCTAGAAGTTGCACTGCTGCTACAGCTAGCTGCAGCCTTCTTCTCCTCCCTCCTTCTCTCTTTTTTTTATTTGACATTATTTCTCACTCCTTTCATTTTGTTTCTCTTTCATGCTCCCTCTCTGAATCTGTCTCTATTTTTTTGTTCCTTTTTCAACCACTCTCCTCTCACACTCTCTTCTTCTCTTCGTGGCTGGCTTCTCCAGGCTTGTTGTTGTCTGCTGGGGCTGCTGCACTACTTTCTGTCCGAGAATGCTGCTGAGTGTCTTTTGAAGAAGGGAGAAACCCTGAATGTCTGGGCTCTCTCTCCCGCTAAGCATAAACCAGGCATGACCTCCACATATATTTATACACATGCTGTGTATAAACACAGCAGAGCTGAGATGCTCCTGCGCAGCAAGAAGTGAAAATCAGATGGGAGAGCTTTGTTGAGAAACGAGAGAAGAGAGGCTGTGCTTTTTGCTCCCACGACCCTCAGAGGTTTTGAAGCAAATACGCAATGAAAGTGTGTGCAACATTTTTCACAAACTGGAGACACTTGCCATTGCTTAAAGGAATGGTTCGACATTTTGGAAATACACTTATAGAGAGCTGAAGTTATGGCGTCACGTCTGGGCCTCTGTGACTCAATCTCTCATTCAGCATTTCTTTAATCGTGTTCCAGGAGTTTACTTTGCTTCTCTAAAACAAATTGGCATCCATGACTAGAGATGTACATGATACAATATCAGTCAGTTATGCTTGTTATTTTTATGTTATGAAAGATTTATTTTCCTGAAGATATTTGTTTTCATTAAATCTCATTTCTTAACGTTATGTAGTGACTTGTTATGTTTTGTAGTAATAATGTGCAATGTTCATGTTGCACGGTGCAAAGTGCCACACATTCAGCAGCATTTAAAATATGAACTGGAGACAGTAGTGACTACTATCGATAAAAAAATCTGGTAGGAGCTATGTTGGCTCTTAACTATGACATGTTCAAAGACATCCATAAGTCCAGATGCATTTTATGGTGTTTAGTAACTGTAATAACTACAGCAAAACGTTAGTCAACGGAAAATATCAGAGCCAAACACCCTCTTTGTCCAAGTGCGGCCACACCAGTGAATGAACAAGTAAAATAATGAGAAACCACACCCCCTGTGCCCATTACAAGTACAGGAACTGAGAGTGACCAAAACAATGTGTGTTGCTTTAACAAATGATAAACAACAGAGGTTTAATACACACTCTGGCTCCTACAGTTACTGAAAAATCCAATGAACGCTCAGATGGCGCTTACACACACATACACACATACACACACACACACACACACACACACACACACACACACTTGGCAGGAACACCTGACATAAACTTGTTCTGACAAGGTCAGGATTGTGACTGTAAGGATGTGTCAGTGTGTGAGGGTGAATGTGCGCTGGATGAGAATTAAGAGTGAAAGATGAACAAGCACATGGGTTTGACCACATGATAGCCCACTGTACACAGGCACATCAGACCTGAGGTCAGCAGAGTACTTGATGTCACAGCTGTTCACTTGTTTCTGTCAATATTATCTAACCACTCTTACTCAATTTAACATTCATGTGATAGAGCAGTACAAACACCTTATATCATGATTAGTGCTGAAGTCATTAGTCAATCAACCAAAAATGTTCTCATTCTTTTATTAAGAACATGCCTGATAACTGTGAGTCAAAATAATTTTGGCCTGAGGTAACTTGAAGTGAGTATCTGTCATGTTTATGTACATTTCATCAACAAAATCTGAATATCAATTCATCATTACAATTGCTATTGGGGGCTAGGCCTGAGTATCACTACTTGATACCTATATTAGGCATATTGTTCGAAATAATCCATTACCAAGTAGTACAGAAACTTCTCCAGACAAACAGTACCTGCATTCGACCCTTTCTGTACCCTGATCTAGGGAAAAAAAAAAAAAAAACTTTGTATGGTTTTGCTCGCCGCCAATCACCACATGCAGTCCATGGTGTGGTGAAGTAGAGTGCAGTGTATTTTGATTGAGTTGGCAGCTCAGTGTGCCGAGATACAAGCCAGTCATTTTAAAGTATGGCTATACTACATGCATGTAGCATCTACGCAATTGAATTCTTGTATTCAATTTATGAGTATCGAAGGAAGTGGAATAAAAAGGTGCCAAATGAATTTCTCTATTGTATCGGTATCACTTTAAGGGTACTGGTATTGGTACTGGTGTAGTACTTTTTTAAACAATACCCTGCCTAGAGGGGGTCTTGGCTGTAATTTGAATTAAAATGAAACAGGTACAGGAAAATGCCTGCAAGTATGTCTCGGTCTCGATACCACAAATATTCCTGTTCACTCAAGTATCAAAAAAATCCTACAAGAAACAATGTCCTCATTTATAAGTACTTTCTGTATAGTGGTAAGCCGATAAAACACTGCAAGAGCTACACCGCCCACTTCTTCCTCAGTCACTCTTTATGGTTTGTAATTCTCACTGTGGCCTTGTCTGTGCTTTATCTTTGTAAAGTCCAGACAGTAACAGGAAACAGGAATCACTGTCTGGGAAACAGCCAGCAGTGCTGGCACAGAATGTACAGTACAAGCATGCTGTATCTCTTTGTCACTTCTTGTCTGAAGCACACAGACAAACAATACAAATAAAAAATAAGCCCCTGTGCGATGAGCAGCCCACCTGCGCCCACTGCCCGGTAGCTACGTCATGTTATGACATCAGAAGCTAAAATTAAATGTTCACTACAACAGACAAGGCTATCAGGACTGAACATCTGTAACGACTTGATGTTGTGGAGACAGACCTCCTTACAGCTACTTAACTACCAGTGTTACTAAAATTTATTATCACTTATAATTGAGGTTAGGCTAACATCTAGCTTCCTGTACTGCATACGAGGCCTCATTTCTTCACTTTCACACAGTCATTCAACCATCTTTTCCCACAATCTGTCTCCATTCGACTGCACTTTGTTAAAAAAATAGTCTCATTCAAACAGCAACACTGTAAGTATTCTCCACAGAGACACAGAGACAGCCACCACAGCATAACAACTCATTCATCCATCTGTCCATCCTTCCATATGTCCAGTCAAACAGTGCTTTGTCTCTATGTGAGAGACCAATCAGTTGGACAGTCTGTCAACAAGCCCAGGCCTCTTAATGAGCTCCTCAATTCTCCATTTAGAACACACACGTACACACAAAACAGTGAGTGAGTGAGTCAGTGGACTGTGGCCTCAATAAGTCCCATTGTTTCATTCAGCTTCAGCTTCATTAAACTCCTCTCTCAGAATCTACCATCACTTGTGTCTAAAGTTTGACTCAGACTTCAGGGGTAATCTGATCTGTTTCAACTCTGTTCTTCTACCGTTTGTGTACAGGTTGCCTTATATCAGTATAATCAGCTGTGTGTATCACTACCATGAATCAATAATACTATTGTGGGTCCAACACTCCAGCCACAGTCCCTGCTGAGAGCAGGAAACCAAAGCAGGAAGTCAACCATAACCCACACACAGGGTAGGAAAATCCACCCGGACATCTGAGAGGAAAAAACATATATATCTTCACACAAGCACATAAACACAGCTGAAAGGTTCGGAAGAAACTCAAAGGAAGTGACAAGCATCTACAAATAAACATCCTGGGACAAGGACACAAACAGGGAGACTGATGGCACTTGCATCAAGAAAATGAGAGCAATAAGATAATGCTGAGAAAAACAGAGATCAAAATATCAGTAAAACTTTAAACCTGTTAGCACTGTGTGTGCATGTGCAGACTTGTACAAAGACAGAGAAGTCCACATGCCACAGCACAGTCTGATCTCAATAGCATATAATCTTAAGCAGTGACAATCCAGTTAGTCTGGGACTAGTGACCTAGTGACGGCATCATGTCACTGGGTCAGTGGGCGCCTCTGTGTGTGTGTGTGTGTATCTCATAGAGATGGAGAGCCGGTGAGAGTGTGTGTGTGTGTGTACATCCGTGCTATAATAGCTACAGTGCCAGCTGCGTTCCAGCCAATGGAATCAGACTTAGCTATGTTGACATCATGGCTGATTCATAAAATGGGGTCTGGTGTGCAGATTGTAAAATGGCTGCTCTGTGGTTTCCACATGCACAGCCGGCTCATTTCATTTATGAGCCGATGGCACCCCTAGTGGTGGCTATGGAGCACTGCACCATGTTACACTTAGTCATTGTGGGGGAGGAGAGGAGATGACAGAGCCAGAACACATGTGTGGCTACACACACACACAAAAACATACACAACCATACACAAACACACTAGTGGAGCACAGACATCTTAACATCCACATGTTTTATCGTCCCAGCTGCCTTTTTGTTACAGCGGCAGACAAAGTGGGCCCCTTTTGTGGAAACAAATCACTACCACCCCGACTACCAAAGACACACGCACACACTTTCCTGGAACACTTCCCCCTCGTCTCCCCAACAGCTGCTTGGCACTGAGAGATGATGTGTGGGGGGGTTAAGTCTGTGTGTGTATGTGTTCCTGTGCACGCAAC
>JAPZEB010000008.1:3599652-3620357 GCA_029783705.1 Chaetodon striatus
TGAGAATAAACACGATGTGGTCGAGCTAAAAACTAAAAGATGACATTTTGAAGATGTAAGGTTCTGCATCAACAAGGACAATAAAATAAACGGTGTATTAATGACAATATTGATGATGTTATACGACAGTTTTGACTGTAAAGAAGTTTAATGTGGGAAAATCCTAAATGCAGTTTGAGCACACATAACATAGTTTTTCAGAATTTTTTTTTCTTTCTAATTTTGTTACATGGTGTCATCACCTGTTTAATGTAGTGTTAAAACAATTAGTTGATCAATTGATTAGCTGATGGATTGCTAGTTTGTTTCAATAGTGATTAATCATTTAAAATGCATGTAATTGATATTTTATAATAATATGAATTTAGTAAATTACAATGTGGAAGGAGCTGCTTGTTGTGACCTACAGATAATTATAACTTCTCAATTAATTTGTTGCTTCTCTGTGTCTCATGTCAACGTAAATTGAATATGTTTGGATTTTATACTAGTAAACAGATAAAACAAACAAATTTTGATATTTATAGAACAAGGATTACAGTAATTAAGAAACTAACCAGGAGATGAATTGAATCAATAATGAAAATAAACATTGTCTGCAGCCCTAGGTCAATGATTTACTCCTCTTCTATATAGTTAAATATAGCACAAACCTTTAACAGTTAAGTGATTGTTATTATGTGTATAAATGTGTGTGGTACAAGTCTTTGTGTGTGTAGTTTTCATTGGTTGTTAGATATTTGATGTGTCCATGTGTATGTCATGTGCTGTTTGTTTTGAACATGTAACATTTGTTAGTGTGTATCTGATATTATTCTCATCAGTCACATGACCTCCCCCTTCAAGTTATCCTCAGCTGATGTTTCTTGTGATCTCCTGCAGGGGGCGGCATCTGGGTCCAAACTAAAGAGGCCGACGTTCCACTCAAGCCGAGGCTCGCTGACCGGAGAGAACGGAGGAACGACACCCTCCAGCAAACCATCAAGAACCGGTGAGACGACACCAGTCATACTTGTACTGTAGACTAATTTTCTGTCCACTGAATGCCAGACTAAAAGTCAAAAGTCATGCTAGCACGGGGGGGCTCTGAACTCTGAACCAAAATGGTTGCTCGACAGACCAACATTACCATTCATAAGGTCCTTCCACTAGTGGGGTTCAAAGTTGATGTTATAATTGCTTAAAAACTCAAGTTGCCATTCTTTAGAAACCAATACTCAAAACAAAATGAAGGCATATTTAAAATATTTTTGCTCTTTATTTCTCTCTTCTTCAACCCTCTGTTCTGTCTTCCTGTTAGATCCGAAACGAGGGGCATCCACAGCCAGCGGGCCAACCAGCCGAGCCGGCAGCCGGGCAGGCAGCAGAGCCAGCAGTCGCCGCGGGAGCGATGCCTCAGACGCATCAGAGCTACAGGACGCTCGCTCCGTCTGCTCTGACGCCTCAGACACCCCACGACGACCTGGGGCCAAACCCTCCAAGATTCCCACCATCTCCAAAAAGGCCCCCAGCCCAAAGACCCCGGGGTCTACGAAGAAATAACTCCAATCAGAGAGAAGGTGGAGCAGAGCCGTTCCTCCTCCGTTTCACGGAGGGTGGACTGCTATCATCGGCCTATTTGGGTGTACCAGCTCTTAACCAGGCCTGAGTGGAGTTTGTGCACTATGACTGACAGATCGAGGGGAAAGAAGGAGATGGGTAAGATGAGTAAATCTCCTTCTCACTCTTTCCCTGGTCTCATAAACGGACTGAAAACCTGCACAAGAGGAGGAGAGTTCTGGTCTGGCTGTCCCAGGCCAGAATCTGTGGGGTCACCACTGACTTTTCCCCTTTAAGAAGTGACCCCATTTTGCCTTTCAGTCTCCTGCTTTGTCTTGTTCCTCACCAGCGTGGAACCGAACACCAACTGACTTGACGAGATGCTGCCTTACTTCCACACTTCTGTCCCGATCAGACAGAACAACAGAGAAAGTCTTTAAACTGCTTTGTACCACGCTGACACACAAATACACACATTTTAACACAGAGGCGCGGTAGGGAGTGGGACACACCACCACCACCACCACGACTACAAAAACAAAAAAAGCCCAAATGACATTCAGGAAAAAAAGAAAAAGAATTGTGGGTCATTATTTTGGCTTGTGGGCCAGATGCCTCAACGATGAGTTTCAAAAGAAAATATGCAACGACTGCCATGTCGCTTCCTCCGGACTGGTTGGCAAGAAAAACAGTCACCTCAGCAGATCTGCAGAAGCAGACACCACGTGTGGAGAGCTCAGGAGGCGGGAAACGCTGTCCGACACACACGCACACACACTGGCTAACCTCAGACTCAGAGGGTCGGTGGTGGTGACGGTGGCGGTGGCGGTGCTGCTGCAGCTGAGGGCAAACACTCACACACACAAATACCGCAGAGCAGACTCCTCCCGACCGCTGGAACGTTAAGATCAGCCTTGTGTGTGCATTTCAGCAAAGGGCGGTGTGGTTTTGTCACATGCCGGCGTAACAATCCCAACACACAAAAATCACAAACCGGCAATAGAAAGGACTATTTTTATGGCGACACACTCAACTAACAGCACATTACTGACAATATACGACATGTGTAACCTAACCCCATGTTAATGACCGTGTTCGCAGAGTCCGACAACCAGCATGCACTAATTGTCTCTTCCTCTGCAGTTCCACCTTAATGTCTACGCTGCGTTGCCCATAGCAACCCAGCAGCACACATACACACACTCTCACGCACACAAGGTGGTGTGTATTATGTGTGTCATTGTTACAGGAAATGATAAAAGGTCTTTGACTTGAGTCACTGTATGCAAAAATTTTAATTTGCGAATGTCTTTTTTTTTTCCTTCTTGTTTTCTGGTTAATTTATAATCCAGTTGTATTTTTGTTATCTAGCTTGAAAGAAGAATCTATTTATTTTTCAGTTTCATGTCATATCACCATTGGCGGAGAGTGATTTAGTATTATGGTTAAAGAAATTGTGTTTTTTTGTACCAAGGAAGTGTCTGCTCCGCTCTTTGACATTATCTGTGTGTTTCTACTTCATTGTAACATGACATCATTCACTAGGTCTCTGATTCTAGTGGCAGCCTTGTTTGGTCTTTTTGCTTTTCTTTGCTAATGACTACAATTCCCAGACCACGACCAAAGGGGTTTGCCCTTCATGTGTAGAGAGAACTACAAATATGAATGACTGGAGACATGGGCAGAGTGGACCAATGAGAGCGGGTGTCCTCCCTCATGTCCCTCCCCAGCGTCTCTTCTTCTAGGCTTTTTTTCAAATGTCCCGTCATTGACGTGGCCGAGTTGTCTCCGTGTTATCTCAGTGTAAGAGAGGAAGATTATGAAAAACTAATGAAATTACAGTAAGAAAGAAGACATCTTAAGGTGATTTTTATTTATTTATTGTCTCTCTGAGGGGAGTGGGATTTAGGGCGCAGGAGACGAGTCCTCCACCTTTTGATGCTGTGCTACTCTCAGTGTGATGATGACAACATGGCGGGAGGGAGGGGTGTTACTAGGAGTCAGTTGTGTAAAAGTAAAACAAAAAACTAAAATTATAAACAATTTTTTGTTCTGTTTTTGTATTAAAATATGCTTGCAGTAAAAGTGTCTCTTGTTTTTAATTATTTTTGGAAATATTTATGGACAACAGATCTGAGTGCCTCTGTCTTTGTGTGTGAACGTATGTTTGCTACATATGTACATGTGGGTATTAGGGCTGTAACTAAGGATTATTTTCATTGTCAAGTAATATTTTAAATATTTTCATGATGAAACGGTAAGTTGTTAGGTTATAAAAGTCTGAAAATGGTAAAAAAAAATTTGATCAGTGTTTTCCAAAGCCGAAGATGACGTCCACAAATGTCTTGTTTTATCCACAATGCAGAGACATTCATCTGTCATAGAAGAGGAAAGACGCAACAAAATATTCACATTTAAGAAACTGAAATTAGAAAATTTTGACTTTTTTTTTTTTTGTCTTGAATATTACTCAAACCAATTAATCCAGTGTCAAATTAGTTGTCGATTAATTTTCTTGTTGACAACAAATCAATATTAATTGATAGAGCTGAAGTCATCAGTCAATTAATTGATTAGTCAAATGAGAGAAAACTTTTTAATTATTTAATTAACTATTTTGACAAAGTTGAAGTGCCAAATACGACGTTTACATGTTGATTTTCTTCTTCCTCTGTGAAACTTAATTAAATATTTGTTTTGTTTTTTTCATATTAGTTAGAGATAAACAGGCTATTTATATGTTGGGCTCTGAAAAACTTGTGATTCTCCCTATTTATTAGACATTAAATAGAGTAAATGATTAATAGATTAATTAAGGAAACTGACAGATTATCGATAGCGATAGGTAATCTGTAAGAGTATGTGGGCATCTTTTGTCATTAGGATTTCTTCACAGATAAGATCTTTGTGTCGTCTGTGTGATTTGCAGCACAAATTTGCTTTTTAAATAGTAGTGCTAGTGTTAGTATGGCAATGTGCGTGGTTTTTCTTTTTTTTCCATATTGTGCATATATGATATATATATATATATTTATGTTTAGAAAGATGTTTTATGTCTTGCTTTCAGCATGTTTATTGTAATTGGTAGTGGATGTTTGTGTGCATGCATCACTGCTTACATACATTATATTCCAACATATATATCTTTATGCATGATTCTGTTCCAAAATTGTATGATTTTAATTAGGTTTGTTATTTTTAGTGTTGCATCTACATAATTCTGACAGTTCTTTTGCTATATACCGGGCTTATGTGTACATGTGCATATGTTTATAGTGTTTATACAGATTTAAATGAGCTAAATTGGTGTAATTTTGTTTACAGCCTGCAGTCACTTATGGCTGACAGCAGACGACAGACTCAGAGGCAGTGACCGGACATTTCTGAGTAATTATCCTGTAACAGATAAGGACACATCTCGTTGGATCTTCACTTAAACACGCAGGGAAATAGTAGTGGTTGAAAGTAACTTTAAAATTTTCATTTCTCATGTCAGTCTCTCTTCCAGCTCTGTCTCACAATCCCAGTTTATGTGTCTGTGTGAGACAGAGAGAGTATTTGAAAATAACTTTGTCCTGTTTATTTGGTGGTTCCACCGGAGATGGTGAGGTCTGAGTCCACCCTCTGCAGCTGTGTGTACACACTCCTCTCATTTTCTGTCCACTCTCAATCCATCTACGCCCGTCCTCCCTGCAGTCCATCTGTCATCCCAGACTTCCCTCTCTGATGACAGTCCTCGCTCTGTTCCACCACTTCTGTCTCTCAGGAATGTCATTTTTCATTTTCAGTTGGGTTTATATGGTTTCAAGGGCACTCAGCTCCTCCTTCATTCCCTCTTTGTCACTCCTCATTGACTCACTCCCTCTCCTTTCTTTCACCTCCTCCTCTTCATCTTCTCTCATTCCTCTCACCATTCTCACCATTATCAGACAAAACCTCCTGAAGTTGCAGACGTGCAGAGGAAAGAAAAACAAAATGGGCAGAGCGTTAATTCCTGGCATTTGGGACTCGCCCTTTCGGCCAGGACAAAATGAACCGCGGTCAGTTTGGTTTGGTCAGTGTTATTCATGCCTTTCAAAGTGACCACAAGTACCATGCCGCTTTGAAGAAAAGAGTACACAAACACGGGCTGGCACAGGGCTCAACCTCACTACTATATTTGAGTCATTTTTTCCCTCCAAGTCCTTTTGGTTTAAACACACACATGCGCCCAGTGTGTTTGCATTAGGCTTTGCTGCAGGGCAAAGCTAATGAACGGCTCAACAGGAAATGGCGTTACAGCGTAACACAAAACCCGCCACTTCAGAGAAGACGTGCTCGAAGGTTGCACAAAGCGTTGAATGTTAGCTCAAGGTGGACTTATTTTGGAGTTAAAATTTGGCACATTGCTTTTTGGTTTGGCATGACAGCTATGTTCAAGATTGCAGAGCTTGAACTAGTGGTGGAAGAAGCACTCATATCTCTTACTTAAGTAGAGTAATATCACAGTGTAGAAATACTCTGTAACGTGAGCAAAAGCCCTGCATTCAAAGTTTTACTTAAGTGAAAAGTACAAAGATATTAGAATCAAAATATAATAAGTACCAAAAGTAAAACAGTAATACTTAAGTACCAAATAGTAACACTGGCTCACTTCACAATAATGCAGGCTGTATTAAATGGATTATAATTATTGACATATTCTTGTGTAAGCATTACTGATAAAGGTAGAGATCATTTTAACTAGTTTGCTACATTAATGGGTTACACCATAATTAATGTCTAATAATAATTCATCAGCAATATATATCTCCCTGTGAAATGTAGCGTAGTGGAGTAGAAGTATTAAGACACATAAAATGGAGTACAAATAACATGAAGTTTAATTACTGATTATATAGAAATAATAAAGACCAGGTTAAGTTCAATTAAAATTGAGTGCAAATGAAACATAAGCTGGCTGGCTAGCTAACACTAAAAAAGTTAGCTAGTCAATGCTAATTAGAAGTTCACAGACACTTTCTTAATATGTTCGTAACATTATCCAATTTTCAGAAAGTTTTGATTTTATGGTGTCAACGTCAACATTTAGCATGTTAGATTTAATGATTGGATGTATTTTTGCTCTAAATGTAAAAAAAAAAAAAAAAAAACATTTGCTAGCTAGGTCTTTCATGGTGTTAGCTTGCCAGCTAACATGAATAAGCTACTTTACTGTTACACAAGTTTAGGTATATAGTGATTGTACAGTGAGGTGAACATTGAGTGCACTGGCTGGTGGATTTTTATGAGGAAAGTTAGCTTTAGCTAGGCTGCTATGTGAAAGAGCTAATGCTCAGGTTTCAGGTAAGCTAACTAAGCTAAGCTAAACTAAGCTAACTTGTAAATTTAAATACAGTTTTTTTTAACTACTGACTGAGGGTTTAAGGAAACATATACAGATTTAGCCTATACTTGTGTTTACTCTTCATAAAAAAATAACAAATTAACAGTATTATTTATTAGGCTAATGCATTCAGTTATATTATGGGCTTGTCTGATACCTTGTTATTGCCTTTTATTTTTGGTGCTCCACACACAGTTTGACTCAGTAGAGAAATTAAACCCGCTTTGAATCTATTACACTATATAAGTAGAAAATTGCAGGTAATAAAGGGGGCACCAGGCCACTTGGCACACTTCCCGCCAAATCGCCTGAGACTCAGCGTTGAGTGGCTATGAAAGGAAGCAGTCATGAGGAGATGAAAAGATACATGGGTGGAGGTAAGACGGAGAGAGAGAGAGATGAGGTCTCCCAAAGAGACCACTGGGAGGGGTGATGATGGGATGTAAGCAGGAGAGAGAAGTTAAAAGACTTGAAAGAGGGCGAGAGGCGGAGGCTGGGAGGGAAACTCCCTCCTGGTCATGAACAACTGTTCCACTCTCTGAGCTTCATATGCAGGATACTCTCACTGCTGCTGCTGCACAGAGAGTGTGCACAAGAGCTGCCACAGATTTGAAGAAACGTCTCACGTCTCTTGAGGATTACAATCAGGAAACAATTTCCTGGAGTTATCGTTTTTATAAATTGGATTAAGAAAGACATCTGGAACCCCTGAGATGTGTGGGTGGGGAGCGGTCTTGAATGGATGATTAAGTACTCAAGGATGACTGGATAAAAGCTTCCAGCAGTGATTGCTCCACAGCAGATGATTCTCATGAGGGATCTGGTCAAACATTGACTCACTGCAGGTGTGAACTTCATCTCCTCGTGAGGCCATGAAGGATTGGGAGCAAACCTTATGACACAGCTCTCGGATTTTTACTCCAATCTCTGGGGCACCTGCTCATCACTGAAATTGCTTTCCATCCTCCAAGTTTACAACTTCAAAGCATAGAGCAATCTTCCACAGGGGCACAGTTTGTCTGTATTCAAAACACATTGGAAAAGGCTTATAATTATGCCTTCACTCTCATTATCTCTGTTTCTTCTGCTGCACGACTGAGAGGTGAGGGAGAAGTGGATCAGAGGGTGAGGAGTTTTTTTTCATCAAGATTAGAGAAGGTAGAAGAGGGAGAGAGGAAGGCAAAGGGGGGAGGGAGAGATAAACAGACAGTTTGAGGCGGTAAACACGTCCCGTCCAGAGCCAGCTCTCCTCTAAACACATCAGCCATAAATCAGCATCTGTCTGTGGTGACTCTGAAACAGGAGGACAAACCGGAGCAAGTAGAAAACACTGTGGTTGTCAGTCTGGAAACACTGGAGGGAAGATCAACTGAAAAAAGCTGATTATTAGTGAGATTAAACTTCTCGATTTTCCAGCAGAGAAGAAAAACGAGCAATCCACAGTCATGGACGTCTCCCACAGCTTCTCTTGTCTCTGCAAGATGAAACAGAAGCACATGAGCAAAAGCAGCAGCAGCTCCTTCCAAACCAGATCCACCTCCACACCCCACCAGCCTCTCCTCCACCCCAGGACCCTGCTCCTGCTGCCCCTGCTGCTCCTGCTCTGTCTCTCCCTGTGGAGCCAGCAGGCCGAGGCCCTGGTTCACTCCAGCTTCAGACGGCTCAGCGGCCGCGAGAAGAAGGAGATGCAGAAGGAGATCCTGTCCATCTTGGGTCTGCCTGGGCGACCCAGACCTCACCCGCCGCTGCGACCGCCCTCCTCTGCACCGCTCTTCATGCTGGACCTGTACCACGCCATGTCGGCCGATGGAGAGGATGATGGGAATGAAATTATTGTTAATGGACCAGGCATGGGGAAGTTTGGAGGGGCAGAAAGGTTGGCTCAGGTCAGCCATGTCGTGCCGACCCTCAGCACGCACACTCCACCGCTGGGCACGGTGGTCAGTGAGGCAGACACAGTGATGAGCTTCGTCAACTTGGGTGAGTAAACAAGTTACTTAACACCTGCCATTAGGTAGATGATCCATGGGGGGAAGACGCACGCAGGAAGTGATGTAGTTTACAATTCTGGTGCGTTTCGGTGCGTTAACTTTAAAATGGGACTGAAATTAAGAATCCAAATGTACTAATAAACATATAAAGAGCAGATCTCACCAAGATGTAAATCAGACTGGAACTCACAAATATCTGGCATTTAACAGCAGAATGGTTTGTCTCTTTAAGATCAGAGAGATTCATTTTCAAATTTTGCACAATTTCTACCCTTCTAATATGATCGTGTCTAGATGTACAGACTTGGATGAAAAAAATGTACATTTTGATATAATAAACTGAAACACACACATTCGTTTTCATAGTTGTTTACATTCTATTAAATTTTGGACAGATAGAAAAATATGTTTCAAGGAATACTGGTCACTCTACTAAGATACATTTTAAAGATGTTATTGTTTATCTAGAAAGCGTCATTAACTCAATAAATCTCATGATACTGCTTGATAAATTTCATATGCAAGTTATCTCCATGTTTAAAAGTTTTTTTGGCAGATTTTTTAATACAGTCTCTGGAACGTATGAATGTAAGAAAAGTTTATCACTCATACATCATTACAGCCAGCCATTTGGTGATCTACATCATTTCAAAATAGCTCTCTCTTTATTAAAAAATGTCCCTAATCTTTAATTTAGTCTATCATTTACACTTTGTTGACAGTATGTGAAATCTATGATGTTTTTGCTTTTGTACCATTTACCTTTTTGTACCATCAAAAAAATAAAAACATTTAAAAAAGGAGGGAAAACCGGGCAGCAAAGTTGTCACCAAAATAAAAGCATGCAGGAATGTCACACACTACCATCTTAAAGAAATAGTTTGGCATTTTGGGAATGTAAGCTTTCTTAGAGGTAGAAAGAAAAAGACTGATACGACTCTCATGTCTGTTGTTTAATGAAGCTGGAGCCAGCAGGCGGTTAGCTTATCTTAGCATAAAGACTGGAAACACTGGGAAACAGCTAGCCTGGCTCTGAAGGTAATAAGATCCACCAAACAACACTTCTAAAGCTCGTTAATAGAGTGTCCTATGTTAAACGTTTTTCTGTAGGCTGATGTGGAAGTTAGCTTCGCCCTGGTTTCCTTGACAAAAAGTCCTGTGGGATTTTTCCAATGGATTTTGGATTATTGCGGAAAATAAGCTCTGTGGCAAACAAATGTTGATGATACTTACATGCTTTGTTCAGCAAGATCATTTTCATACATTAACACAATTTTCATGATTATTAAAACCTACACGCAATCGGCAGCTGCGAAAAGCTAACGTTATGCTATAAACAAACTACACTGGTCTCATGGTCTCATATTCTGTAGTCTCATTTAGCCACTTTAACCACCTTTTTAAAGTCACATAAAAGCTTCAAAATTCATCACGGGGGGTATATACCGACAGATTTTATGTGGTAGACTAAAATGTGAAAGTGTTTGTGTTAACCACAGACCTTATTTCAAGCAGCTAGGCAAAATCCCATTTAAAAAACCCATTCACTTCAAGACAAGGGAACCATGCTTGCAAAAATGCAAAAAAAGTTATTATTATTATTACTTATTTTCAGGTCTTAGGCAAGGAACCTTTTTAGATTCCTTGGATTTAGGACTCATTCATGGGGCACTCTAAAAAGACATTTAATCTCGTCTGTTAAGGAAGTATTTCACTGCTGTAAAGACGGTCTTTTCATGAAACTGGGCTGTCTCTGCAGTAGAAAGATGTAAACCCTCTACATGACCAGAGAAATAGGGTGTGGTTGAATGCACTGCGCTGCACAAAGCTGGCCGTTTGAATTTCAACAGGAATCAATATGGCGACCAGCTGGTGACAAACCTAGCAAATGATGGTTTACCGTTTGATCTCAGTTTTTTCAGCCCTCAGTATAGCGCCCTCTTCTTGGTCACATTCTTGCATTACAGCCAACACAGTATTTTTCTAAAGACATTTAAGGCTGGAGAAAGGCAAGTCAGTAACAAATCTTGGCTTACATTCAATGAGCTCTGCCTATTTTTATAGTTTGATCAGTTTGGTCTAAATTCAAAAGAGCGAGAGATGCGGGTGTCAGATCCGTGGTTTGAGCGAAGGCTGTTAGAGCCAGCAAAAAACAGCTTGAGTCAAGAGATGAGCAGAGACATCTGGCTTCTGGTAAGATGGAGGGAAGGTTAACGTTACCATTGTTCATTACACATACTACCCATATTGTAATGATATAAAGCTGGTTGACAATCGGCAGAGTATCCCTTTACATCTGTACAAAAATCAATGTAAAAGTACACAATGTTTTAGAGGGGGCTGTGTGCCGGACCGTTTCTTAGCCAGATGCAGTGACGTCCTATATGTTACCCAAAGTAAAACCACACATAGTTGTTTTTACATTTCTGTCTTTATATAGACAAAACAAACTACAGAAAGCATGTTAATGAGCTTTAGCAGTGCTGGCAGGTGGATTTTGTTACTTTTGGAAAAAGCCAGGCTACTGTTTCCCCTGTTTCCAGTCTTTATGCTAAGCTATGCTAACTGGCTGTAGCTTTATATTTAACATACAGACATGAGAGCGGTATCAGTCTTTTCAGATAAGTGTATTTTACAAAATGTCCGGTTATTGCCCTAACCTTAAGTAGAGAACATTTTTACCATCAGTTTCGAATGACAGTGCAGTTTTTTACTTAGCGGTTTGGCTACAGAATGTAAACTCTGAGAGGATTAAATTACACCGTGTGTGAACTTGATGACACTGACAGTGACATGTCGCTGCTACCGTTTTAGTTTCTCCGCTTTGCAAATTTCCACAAACATTCACCCCCACAGAGAGGATTAAAACCAATGTCAGTACGGCTGAACTATATTGGTAGGTTTCCATTTCAACCCAGCATTCCTAAATCCACCAGCCTCGCTCCGCTGCTGCCGAAGCCAAAGTGGGCTGAGCATCGCTCCAGCACAGAGACGATCTCTGGTAGGATGGCTGATAAAAGACAGACGTTAATGATAAATGTACGAGGTATTTATTCTGATAAATAAACACAACCAGAACAGCTCAGATCTTCTTCTAGAGATGTTTCTGCCTGTTCACCAGTCAAATGAAGAGACGCAAGCTTTCTCAGAAACATGACTGAATGGCAAGGCAAGTGTATTTATGTATCACAATTCAGCATCAAGACATCTGAAAGTGCTTAACATTAAACATAAAAAGAATTAAGAGAGATAGATAGCCCTCCACCAGACGCTTGCCTGCGAGTTTCCCCTCCAGGTCTAGCTCTGGGGGGGCCCAGTGTCCCCATACCGGGCAAGGCACTGGTGGCCCAAATATGCAGAATCATCTAGGTCTCCTTGATCTTCTTGATGGCTAGGGTGGTGGTGCTCAGCCTTAGAGATAGGGGGAGGTGCTCAGACATTCAGAGGAAGTTCAGAGTAGATCCCCTGCTCCTTCGCACTGAAAGGGGCCAGTTTAGGTGGTTTGGGCATCTAATCATGATCCTCCTGGGCGCCTCCTGTTAGAGGTGTTCCAGGCATGTCCAACTGTTAGGAGGCCCAGGGGCAGACCCACGACACGCTGGAGGGATTATATATCTCATCTGGCCTGGGAACGCCTCGGGATCCCCCAGGAGGAGCTGGACAGCATCACTGGGGAGAGGGATGTCTGGAGTACTTAGCTCAGCCTGGTGCCCCTGCAGCCTACCCCAGAAAGATGGATGAAAATGGATGGATGAGACAATTGCAACAAGTAAAAATGGAGGGAAAAAAGAAGAATACAACATAACAGCCTGAAACAACTGAAACTGAAACTCCAAATTTGATTAAATTACCCATATTCAGTCAATTTTAATGACGTGGTTTATAAGTAACTGGATATAATTGATAATACTTCCAAGCAGGGGGTCAGTAGTTTATACAGAGCTAAAACTACTTGTTGAGTCAATTTGTCTATTGACAGAAAATTATTTGATAATTTTTTTATTTTTCAAGCAAAAGAAAAAAAGCCCAAAAAAAATGAGCTGATTTCCCACATTGTCGTCATATATGAAAGTAATCTTGGGGTTTTCGACAGTTTAATTGACAAAGAAACTATTTGAGCCTTTGGAAACTTGTGATGGGCGAAATTACTGATTGAATAATCTTTGAATAAACAGCAGATTAGTTGATAATAAGAATAATTGTTATTTGCATCCCTAAATACTTAAGAAACACTGTTAAACATTGCCACCCAGATCCTGTTTCTGCTTCCGTCCAAACCGCACAGCAGCCTGACTGATGCCTATCTGTCAAGGGATAAAAATTAAACATCCTCTTCTCAATGGCTTCCTTCCTCCAGCTCCTCTGGAATGGGATGATGATCTGCACCCAGTTTACCGTGGGAAACATCATCTCCTCTCTGTGCTCGGGGTCTCTAATGAACGCACATCAAATGAAGGGTTTCTTTCTCTAAATTCTCCTCTGTTTTGGAGAGAGACATGCACCCTTAAATTTATCAGTCAACGCTGCAAAAACACAGCGTTTCAACCTCCAAAACGCCACAATCTTGTAAACAAAGGTGACTCAAAGTGACTCATGCCTTTAATAGTGACCCACAGTGCACGCCAGTGTTTCCTTTCATATGGTGAAGCTTTTATTTTGTCGTGAAAACCTTAAAACCTCATCAAACCTAACTGAACGCATCACATAGACCCAGAGGACACGAAATAAATCTAGCAGAAAGTAAATAACCACAGGCTAATTGTGTTTTTGAATGTGTCTTGCATGCAACACAAAGAATCATTCAACATACTTAGTTTTCTTATTTGTATGCATGGGTTATGTATGCCAATATTTTTCTGAGGTAGAAGTAGCATTGCTATAGTGTAAAAATACTTTGATGCAGTAAGTTCAGAGTTCCCATGTCCATGGTAATCCTGAAAAAGTCCATTTCACAATTGCATTATCCAGGCGTGGAAAAGTCGTGGAATTTTGTTGTGTGTAATGAAATTGTTACGGTAATCTTCGGCAGATAACCTTCCACGTCATGTAACATAAAGGCACACTTATTATTGATGTTTACAATATTTGTATCGATGTGTGACGCTTTTCTTTTTACCATAATGCTTGTTTCTTCATTTTCTCCCCACACTCTGTGTCTCCCTTTATGTCTGCCCGTTAACTGAAAATATGTTTGTGTACAGTTTGAATTTGATAAGTTTGAAAAATGCCTGGTAAGTAGGGCCAGGAAAAGTGTTACTGTGGGTCATAAAAAAAGTTTGGGAAGTGTAAGTAACAGTGCTGCATTCAAAATCTAAAGTAAAAATATGTAAGTATTATATCAAAATATACTTAGTGTCTATATATTGAATCATTTTATTTCATTTTAACCTAATTTGTATTTTTGTAATATCTTTTTTCTCTTGTCTTGACTCTTCATCTGCTGTAATGTGTGAATTTCCCCGGTGTGGGATAAATACATTTATATTTCTCTATGCTTATATACAGTATAAGAGCAACTGTCACAAAAGAACTCGTCTGCAAAATGGCTTAGATTCATATACATTACAACACTGGGTTTTATTTATTGATGTATTAATGAGCACATCACTGTAATGTTGCAGCTGGTAAAGGTAGAGCTCATCTGAATTACTCTGCAGTTTATATAATAATGTATATTTACTTATTAGTTGAATTATATTTTGCATAAATAACCTAACCCTGCAAAGTAACTAAAACTTTAAAATAAGTAGACCAGAAGTATACATTAAGATAAAATGGAAACACTCAGGTAAAGCAGAAACACCTCAAGACTGAGCTTAAGTGCAGTGCTTGGGTAAATGTACTTAGTTACATTCTGCGTTTATGTCGTTAACAGTATTTTTCCATACATGTTTTGCGTTTGCCACCTGATCCTCTGCAGAGATGCTATACTGAGTTTCTATTTCTGTGACTAATCTAATCAGTATGTGTAGTTCATGTAAGTTGAATCAAACAAGCATGGGTGT
The DNA here is from genome assembly GCA_029783705.1 of Chaetodon striatus. Classification (NCBI taxonomy): domain Eukaryota; kingdom Metazoa; phylum Chordata; class Actinopteri; order Chaetodontiformes; family Chaetodontidae; genus Chaetodon; species Chaetodon striatus. Next base: position 3,614,553 of record JAPZEB010000008.1, read on the forward strand.
GTGTTCCTACGCATATGTAATGGGAAGACACAGCTGGTTAGAATTAAAGGCCCCACTGACACACACCGAGAAAAAAAAAGCAAACGGTCCGAAGCGAGATGAAAATACTGCTGTGGAGGGAGCGACTCTAAAAATACCAGGCAGGGCTGCAATTAGTGGTGTGTGTGCTGAGCAGCTGCTGTGGTTCAGGGCACTAAGTGTCTCTAATTACTGCTGCGTGTGTGTGTGTGTGCTGATATGAGCACGCCCAAACCATCAGGGGTGTCCTGTCCTAAGTATCTCTATTTACCATGCAGTGTGTGTGTGTGTGTGTGTGTGTGTGTGTGTGTGTGTGTGTATACGTGTGTGTGTAAGATGTTATTAGAGAGCATGAGGGAGTGGTCGGTTATGGGGAAACAGAAGGAGAGCCGAGCGGTAATTCCTCACTACATGAATTATTCATGAGCATTTGCGTGTGTGTGCATGTGTGTGTGTTCGTGCGTGTGTGAAAATGCACGTGTGTGAGCTTGTGTATGTGAGTGCTTGTTCATGGCTATCAAGCATGGGAGCAGGTCTGGCTGTGGCTCCTACAAAACCACAACAATGCCAGTTTGTCAAGTCAGCGGCCCCGACTATCTCCTTCTATTAAACCAGATAAAGACTGTGGGGGCCATTTTCACTGTGTTCACCATAATCCAGCATCACTTTGGCCTTACATCACTCCATCGATTTCCATTATCTTCCCAAAGTATTGTGGAAAAGACCCTCTAGTTGGCCAGCTATATAAAGGCAATGGAACATGTGATTAACATGGTGAACCAACAAGGGGAAAATTAGCATTTTCATGCATCGTTGGAGTTGTGGGAAGTACGGGAGCCAAATTTATAATTAAAAGTTTATGACACAGTACAAGTGTCTCACAAGTCACCAGCTCTTCAGGAAGTTCATGATCTTTTGATCACACAACAAAATTCAACAAACTCCCCATGTTTTTTCCGCACTAAATTTTACTAACTACTATAAAACTATAATTACCGCCTTGCAGTTGCATGTCTCTGCTAACTAGTCAAGTTGTGGTTACAGTTTACATCCATGTCTGTACAGACTCATATTTAGTCTTGACGATGCTTCAAATGTTGCTGCAAAGAAGCTACGTATTCTAAAATGTGGATGCTTCACACACACATCTTCAACCCAGCAGTTTCAAGGTGGGTACCAAAGATTTGTGTCACCAATTCAGTATCTGACCAAATGTCTCCCCTTCTGTTCCTGAGATATGGTGTTGAATAATAGCCAGAAAAGTGCTTTTGCAAAACATTATGATGTCACAGTGAAGCTAACCTTTGAACTTTTGGATAAAAAAATGTCATCACTTCATCATATTATCCTATTAGAATGTTTGAAATTTTGTTACAGTAAGTGGATGGATTCTTGAGTTATGGCAAAAAACTTTTTTTGAGATCACAGTGACATTGACATTGACCTTTGACCACCAAATTCTGAAAAATTCATACTTGAGCTATGTAGATGTATAAGCCAAATTTGAAGAAATTTCCTCCAAGCCTTCTTGAGATATTGCGGTGATGAGAATGAGATGGATGCAAGGTCACACTGACCACCAAAATAGAATTCATCTTTGAGGCAAAATTTGAGGAAATTCCCTCAATGCGTTTTTGAGATATCACATTCATGAGAATGACATAGATGCAAGGTCACAGTGACCTTTGACTACCAAAATGTAATCAGTTCATCGTTGAGTCCAAGTGGACATTTGTGTCAAATTTGAGGAAATTCCCTAGATGTGTTTTTGAGATACCACGTTAACAAGAACGGGATGGTCTGCTGGATGGACAACCCATAAACATCATGCCTCTGGCCATGGCTATCGCCAGCTTGGAGGCATAAAAATGGATAGATTGAATTAATGTTTGACAGTTTTACTAATCGCTGCAACTTTTTGCCAATATGTAATTCAGAAGCTCTTTTACAAGACAAAACTTGGTTACTCCTTCGTCTAAAATAGGCCTACACGGAGCACTTTAAAGTTGTGTTCTCAGGAAAAACTTGCCCTCTTTATGTATCACTCACAATAAGCTCCTGATATCAATGGATTGAATGACTGTGTAAAGTGAAAATAGTTGCTCAAGCATAGAGAATTATCACCAACTCCCCTCAGCTCTACTGAGCCTTTCAGCCTATAGTTAAGCTATTTTGGGTTTTATTGCCCACAACTTTACTGTTTGGTTCAGTCTCACAGCCCTCATCGTCATTGTTCCCAGCAGCAGCAGCTGTTTTCAGTGAAGAAGCTCCAAAACCAACTGTACACTACCTGCTCAGCCCTGAACAGCAGATACAGTTAGGAAGTAGCTGGTAGCATAGGTCTGTGGAGGTGCCAGGTTAAAACCTGGCTAGAACTGCAATCATGACACCAATTGTGTACTTAGTTTAAAGCTTCCACTGACTTTTTTTTTTTTTTTCTTTGTCTGTGTGAATGTTGGTTTGGGTGTTGTCATGGGTGGCAGCTCTTGTTTTTGATTATTATATGCACTGATTTAAAAATTTTAAGCTGTAATATGTAATTTTGACAGTGACGTACAAATGCCCATCAAGGGAACACTGTTGGAAATTAGTTTCGGCTATACTGTATATCAGGGGTGTTAACTAGGTACAATATTTGCTGTATCACAAAGTCTGCCACGATGAAATTTTAATTAGATTTAATTAAGGGGCCTGTGATTGATTTAAGAATAAATCAGTAAAAATCCTCATTGTCTTAGCTCAATAATAACTGTCAAGGTTCATGGACAAAACTTTTTGCTCGTCACATAGTATTATCTTAAGCACTTTTACATTGCATCAATTAGCCTAGCGGCTAGCATAGTTTTCCTCTAATCACAGCTTAACAAACTAAATGCATGTATTACTTTTTCTTACACACTGTGGGTTTAAGTCACTGCATCCCCTGACAAAACAGTATGGTTGAATTTATGAACATTGAACAATGGAATTATTCCTGAGAGAATAGTGTTATCCTCACTGTCTTTTGTCTTTTCTTCTTTTCCCTTCTTTTTATTATCTGCATGGCACCAGGCAGCTAGCACTGAGGTGTGCTTGGACAGAAATTGTGACACAAACTTGCCACTGGAATTTCAAAATAAAAGTGTATCTTGAAGATGATATGTATTGATATTTTCATGTTGCATTGATGATACTGAATTGTTGATTAAGAAATCAAATCTATGTATCGTTACACGTACACGTGTGTACAGTGCATTGGACATTGCTTCTGCAACTGTCAAAGTGTCTCTGTACTTGTCCCTTACAAATGAATAAATAAACAGCACTGACAGTAAAGTGACTCATATTCATTCTGTGGACACATACTACATAACTCCAATAAATGCTAATGTTGCTGTGTCTGCTGGATGTGTCAAAGAGGAACTATTGCACCATAACTACTTCATCAGGCCATACTGCCAATGTTGTGTTTACAACCTGTTCTACTGCTTAATAAAGAAATAGCTTGATAAATAATCGAGCTTTAAGTGCATTTTGACTGTCGAACTTCAGTAGTACACGTTACATCATGCAACAATTCTCATGTTAAACATGTAAAGCTTCCACTGTTGGTCACATGTTCTAGTAGTGATTGAATGAATGAGGTTGAGTGATTCAGATGACACATCAGGCTGCTCTCATGCACCATGTTCCTACAAAGGGTAATGCACCAAAATTCGTACATATCCCACGTAACGATGAGCTACTTAATTGTGCATGACCCACGTATTTTGAAAGACTGCAATCACGTGACCAATGTGTTGACAGTAGTAAAGAAGGAAGTGGTCCCAAGCAGTCCCAAGTGGTCTGGTTAGGAGGCAGGTTGGGATGGTGAAAACACAACCTTCCCCAGGAGACCAATGTTTAGAACTGTGTGAACTTTGAGTCATTTAAACACCATGTTTCCTTTCCAAAACCTAACCTCAGTAAATTTACTTAGCTAAACCTAACTTATGTAACTTTAATTACGTAATATTTCATTGAGGACATAACGTCGTTCATGGGGGGCTAATTCATAGGAAATCATACAAACTGTTAAGCACATCTTAATATCTGATAAAAAAATATATATATCTGTGTTGGTATGACATATCGTATACGTTCTGATATTATTTTAGGCATAACTTATTTATGAAAGCAATGGTGCCATCAGGCAGTTAAGAGCGCATCACAAAAGGAGATTGTTGACAACATCCTGAGTAAAGACGGCATGATGTCTGTGTTGGTTTGGGCTGTAATAAGTATTTGACCATGTTATGCAGTGTTCAGGTGTATAATAACGAGTAATATGGTGAGAATATATAGGAATAGGACATCAAGTTGGTAGTGGGCTGTATGAGATGTAATTTGGAAGGACTTGGTCTGCTGTTTTGTTTGTTTTTCATACTCTCAAAAATCTTCATTGAACTTTTTCCCTGTCTTGTGCGAGTACTGTGGATTTTCATAACTGAGGCACTCTGCAGACTAAGTGCCCTAGGAACTTTGGTATGTTTAAACAGCCACTACACATTGTAAGAGGACATTTTACATTTATTTACTTTGTGGCTGGACTATGTGACAGAGAAGATCTCAGTCATTCAGATGGACCTTTGTGGTATCAAGGTTGAGAGGTTACATTTGCCTCACCAGCATGGAAGCACATGGGGTTCTTTTAGAGAGATCAAGAGAAGGCTGCTGGGATGAAAAAAACATTCAAACTGCACCTGTGCAACTATATTATTAAAAAATAAAACAATAAACTGCAACACAATGACTGCTCAAGCCAGAGCTTTCCTGTGTGACTTCTCATTTGACTGTAGCATTAAGTATCAGAATGAACAGCCTGTTGTGTCATATAGAAGGGATTGAAAGATCCTTTCAGTATGTTCAAAGACTCAGCTAGTCACGCTCACAACATGATTTCAAGATTATTTTTTATAGTGCTTTCATACAAGCCCTCATTGCCAACAGGCTGTTGCTCTACATCTATATATAACATCTCTATCATCTTTCAGAGCCAGGGGAGATTCATCTGGAGGTAGTTGTGGTTGGAAGAGAGATACACGAAGAAGTGGAATTTATTTTCAATTAACCTACTTTGATCAGCCTCTTTAGTATTTTTTATTTTTGGGTGGGAGGAGATGTGGAGACGTTCTGTGCGCTAACGCTGCGTATCTTTTCCAATTTAGTGTCCTGTTATCATGCGGGTTCATCACACACCCACTCCTCTTCACTGTGTTGGGATTAAGACGGCAGATTCCTTGCCACCGTCAGCCTACACGGTGGATTAAGACCAAAGCAAACCCCAGGTTGTTGCTCTCAATTTTTCCTCACTTAATTTCCCTCGCTCTCATTCTAAAGCAGCCTTCTTCTCTCCTAAATGAGCCTCTTCGAGAGGATGAGCCCAGCTTATAGCTGAAAATCTTCGTTTTGGCGATTAAGGCCACTTGATGGATATCACACCACAGTCATCAGCTTGTGCTGTATAGAGCCTCTGACCCTGAAATGCTCATTTGAATTGCATTTTTGCTTTCATCTCGATTTTAAGCATCTTCCTGAACTTGTGACTCAGACAAACATGCACAAGTGATTGATTCCTGCAGATCCCAAAGGTGCAGGGGAGTGGCTCATTTGTCATGTGCTTAGACACTGTCAGCATGATACTTCATAATCACATATCACTGTATATGATCAGCGCACACGGGTGTTACTGTGTCAAACATGATTTACCAGCACTTGGTTAACAGTACAATACAAGGCTTGATTTACGGACGCCCTCTGTACTTACTG